>VZRX01004943.1:0-44372 GCA_013398075.1 Notiomystis cincta | reverse complement strand
TGAGGGGACCCGCGGGGCGGGATAACGGGGATATATCAATCTCGGCATCGCTGTAAATCAGTATCGGCATCTCTGCATCGCCAGACGGCTCCCTGAAGAGCACTTAGAGGAAGGATGTGGCAAGACTTCTTACAAGGTAGTGACAGGACAAGGCGGAGCGGCTTCGGGCTGAGAGGAGTTTTAGATGGGATGTGGGGAAGGAATTCTTGGCTGTGAGGGGGATGAAACACTGGCACGGGTTGCCCGGAGAAGCTGTGGATGTCCCCGCCGTGGCGGTATCNTCCCCGCCCTGGCGGTATCCAAAGTCAGGTTGCACGGGGCTCTGAGCAATGTGGGACAGTGAAAAGTGTCCCTGCCCCTCACAGCGAGCGCAACAAGAGGAGCTCCGGGGTCCCTCCAAGCCAAACCCTGCTGTGATTCTGTCATCTCTGTAAATAATCTCAGCATCTCTAAATGAATACAAGCATCTCAGTGCATCTCAGAGACAGCTGTCAGGAGGATGGTGCCACACTCTTGGAAGTGGTGCCCAGTGGCAGGATGAGGAGCAGTGGCCATAAACTAAACCAAACCATGAAGTTTTGCATCATGAGGAAGAAATTCCTTGCATGGAGGGTGGCAGAGCACTGGAACAGCCTGCCCAGGAAGGTTATTTTTCTCTTTTTTCCTTCCCAGCTGGATGGAGGAGGCAGATATCAGTGTCTGCAATTGCTGTTTCCCCTCCCTGCAGCACCAAACGCCTCCTCAGACAGATCACACCAGCGGCCACCGGGTGTTTGCTGTCAGGACCTTGGCATTAAACTTTCTGGGTGAGGACCCTCAATTAAATAAGTGGGCAGCAGGTCGAGGGGATGATTCCTGCCCTCTGCTCTGCCCTCTGACCCCAGCTGGAATCCTGCATCCAGCTCTGGGGAACTCAGCACTGAAACAATGTGGAGTTACTGGAGTGGTCCAGAGGAGGTCACAAATACACCCCAAGGACTGAAACACCTCTGCCCTGGAGACAGGCTGAGTGAGCTGGGATTGTGGAGCCTGAAGAAGGCTCCAGGGAGAACTTGGAGCCCCTTCCAATACTTGCAGGGGACTTGCAAGATCACCTCTAAGCAGACAGGTATGTAAATAATGATATTTGAGGCCAAGATTGCCTGGGCCATCAAAGCATTAGCTTTGGGAACACCAAATTGGCAGCAATGAGGAAACAGAGGTTTGGGGTAAGTTGTTTAATTGGGGAAAAAAAACCAAAAACAAGTAGGGAAAGGATGGAACTACAAAAAAGATCCAGAAACAAAATGTATAGTAACTGAGTGGTGTAAGAGGCACAAGGAGGAGCAGCAGAGCTCTTACTCAGTGGTGCCTGTGGAGATACACAAGAGGTAAACTGTAACTCAGTAGTTGTAACTTACCAGAGCGAGGAGGACAGAACTGTAAATAACAGAACTCTAGTATAAAAACCTAATTAGTTCATAAATTAGCACTCTGGTTTATTAGTAGTCTCCTGTGTTAGTCACATTCACATCTCACATCTGCAGCCTGAAGAGCAGGACCTGGATGCAGAACAAAGTCCTGAAGCTCCTGTTTTGGTCAATAGCTCAAGGTCCCGAGGGTGGTGGCCCTCAGGGCTCCATACTGGGACCAGTAAGAGCTTCTCTGGNGAAGAGCACTTAGAGGAAGGATGTGGCAAGACTTCTTACAAGGTAGTGACAGGACAAGGCGGAGCGGCTTCGGGCTGAGAGGAGTTTTAGATGGGATGTGGGGAAGGAATTCTTGGCTGTGAGGGGGATGAAACACTGGCACGGGTTGCCCGGAGAAGCTGTGGATGTCCCCGCCCTGGCGGTATCCAAAGTCAGGTTGCACGGGGCTCTGAGCAATGTGGGACAGTGAAAAGTGTCCCTGCCCCTCACAGCGAGCGCAACAAGAGGAGCTCCGGGGTCCCTCCAAGCCAAACCCTGCTGTGATTCTGTCATCTCTGTAAATAATCTCAGCATCTCTAAATGAATACAAGCATCTCAGTGCATCTCAGAGACAGCTGTCAGGAGGATGGTGCCACACTCTTGGAAGTGNGCCCGGAGAAGCTGTGGATGTCCCCGCCGTGGCGGTATCCAAAGTCAGGTTGCACGGGGCTCTGAGCAATGTGGGACAGTGAAAAGTGTCCCTGCCCCTCACAGCGAGCGCAACAAGAGGAGCTCCGGGGTCCCTCCAAGCCAAACCCTGCTGTGATTCTGTCATCTCTGTAAATAATCTCAGCATCTCTAAATGAATACAAGCATCTCAGTGCATCTCAGAGACAGCTGTCAGGAGGATGGTGCCACACTCTTGGAAGTGGTGCCCAGTGGCAGGATGAGGAGCAGTGGCCATAAACTAAACCAAACCATGAAGTTTTGCATCATGAGGAAGAAATTCCTTGCATGGAGGGTGGCAGAGCACTGGAACAGCCTGCCCAGGAAGGTTATTTTTCTCTTTTTTCCTTCCCAGCTGGATGGAGGAGGCAGATATCAGTGTCTGCAATTGCTGTTTCCCCTCCCTGCAGCACCAAACGCCTCCTCAGACAGATCACACCAGCGGCCACCGGGTGTTTGCTGTCAGGACCTTGGCATTAAACTTTCTGGGTGAGGACCCTCAATTAAATAAGTGGGCAGCAGGTCGAGGGGATGATTCCTGCCCTCTGCTCTGCCCTCTGACCCCAGCTGGAATCCTGCATCCAGCTCTGGGGAACTCAGCACTGAAACAATGTGGAGTTACTGGAGTGGTCCAGAGGAGGTCACAAATACACCCCAAGGACTGAAACACCTCTGCCCTGGAGACAGGCTGAGTGAGCTGGGATTGTGGAGCCTGAAGAAGGCTCCAGGGAGAACTTGGAGCCCCTTCCAATACTTGCAGGGGACTTGCAAGATCACCTCTAAGCAGACAGGTATGTAAATAATGATATTTGAGGCCAAGATTGCCTGGGCCATAGAAGCATTAGCTTTGGGAACACCAAATTGGCAGCAATGAGGAAACAGAGGTTTGGGGTAAGTTGTTTAATTGGGGAAAAAAAACCAAAAACAAGTAGGGAAAGGATGGAACTACAAAAAAGATCCAGAAACAAAATGTATAGTAACTGAGTGGTGTAAGAGGCACAAGGAGGAGCAGCAGAGCTCTTACTCAGTGGTGCCTGTGGAGATACACAAGAGGTAAACTGTAACTCAGTAGTTGTAACTTACCAGAGCGAGGAGGACAGAACTGTAAATAACAGAACTCTAGTATAAAAACCTAATTAGTTCATAAATTAGCACTCTGGTTTATTAGTAGTCTCCTGTGTTAGTCACATTCACATCTCACATCTGCAGCCTGAAGAGCAGGACCTGGATGCAGAACAAAGTCCTGAAGCTCCTGTTTTGGTCAATAGCTCAAGGTCCTGAGGGTGGTGCCCCTCAGGGCTCCATACTGGGACCAGTAAGAGCTTCTCTGGGCAACCTGTGCCAGGGCCTCACCACCCTCACAGTAAAGAATTTCTTCCCAATATCCAATCTATCCTTGCCCTCTAAAGGTTTAAAGCCATTGCCCCTTGTCCTGTTGCTCCATGCCCTTATCCAAACTCCCTTTCCAGCTCTCCTGGAGCCCCTCCAGATGCTGAAAGGTCTCCCTGGAACCTTCTCCAGGCTGAACAAAACTCTCAGGGTGTCTCCACAGCAGAGGTGCCCCAGCCCTCTGACACATTTCTATACACACACTGACCATGCTATCAACAGTGTGCATTCTAAATAACCTCTGCAGTGACTCACCTAAGCAGATCAGTTAATTTTAGAAAGTCAACACCTGGAAATAGTGGCAATACAAAATTCAAGCCAGAGAGATCAGTGTTCCAGCTGTGTGATGAAGAGGTTACTCCAGTCTCCTCCTTCAGCCCACAATACCTGTCAAAGTTGGCACTTCACTTTCAAAGACAGGGTCGAGTCAGAAAATCTCTTCCACTCTTCAAAAGAAACATCCACTTACATGGCAAAGAAATTAAAAATGTAGAGCACAGACTGTAAAAAACAAAGTTTCAAAGCCCACCCAAGCCCAACCCCGATATTTAGACTCCAAGAGCATTTGCTCCAAAGACAACCAAAAGGATCCGTTCCATGGAGGTGGTTTATTGTAAGAATTTACACATTTCTGGGGCTTTTCCACTTCCTCACAAGATAACAGAGCAGTCTTGTTAACACAGACACAGGCAGGCTAAACCACATATGCTCAGAAGAGCTCCTCTTCACCTGTAAGGAGATTTGAAACAAATTAAAACCCTTTCACTTATTTATGTATTTATCTTAAACTGTTATCTCCCCCAATTTGAATACTTCATAAATATTCCTTACCACCCCCCAAATTATTCATCAAATATATTTTTTTCTTACATTTTAAATTTTGAATTTTCCCTTAGATTTTGAGTATGTTCATCTTGCTAGAGAAACCTCTTTAGGTATGACTTAAAAATATCTGTGTGTAAGTCATTGCATTAAATCAAGGCGCTATGCAAAAATTCAAACAGTAATTGCAAATTAATCCAATAAGACAGAAAATAAACCCACAGAAAATTATATCTAATCTGGGGTTATGCTCCCATGGACGTATTTTCCTTAAAATTACTGAAAATTAAGAACTCTTTGTCCAGACAGATTCAAACTAGAAATGTGTCATTTCACAGCTCTTTAGGAATAAAAGCTTCTGTCTGACCAATACTACTGAATTCTGACTTCCTCATTAGACTTCATACTTTCTGTGTTAATTCATTTTCAAACACAATCCAGTTTCTATGACAAAACTTTACCTCTTGGATTTGGCTGAACCGCTTTTCCTGATTAATCCCTGGTTATGGTATTATGAGAAAAAACAAAACAAGCAGGTTAGGAAGCAACTCATGCAAATTCAGGCAAAACTCTCCATGGATTTATGACCATAAATGTATTGTGAGGAGCACAATACAGCACTGAAATAATATAAAATACATATTCCAGGCATTCTGTAAATACACAGGATATGAACACATGGATTTCCATACAGAGCACCAATTTTTAACTGTTGCAATAATACACATGAGCTACATGCAGTTACAAATTGTGGTCTAAGCCCACACATTTGTAACCTGCAGCACACACTTGCACAAAACCTCAGTCTCAGGCAAACAAGCAAAATACTGAACTTGAAGTAAAATCTGTATTCCATAATAACAGACTCTGGACATTCCCTCCTCCATCCAAACCCACCCCCAAACTCTCAGCTTCTGAACACCTGATTTATCCAAAAGCAGTTCAGACACTCCATTTGCTCTCCCCCACTCAACACTACTGGGCCCTTTGATCAGGCAAAGTAGGAAACATCCAGGTAAAAGGGAGGAGGGGGACATCCACCAAAGGCCAGAAAGGAGGAAAACCCTCACTGAGGTGAGGCTGAGGATCTATTTTAGCAGCTTTGTAACTGTATCTGGTCAGAAAAACCTGCCAAACTTGGCTCTGGTTAGTAGAGCTGAGCAAGCTGAAAAGCTTGGGAGCCATGCCACGACTGCCTTCCCTCTGGTTTTAGGGCCCACAACGCCAAACTTCTGCTGTCCCCCTGGCACACAAGCAGCACATGAGTGCAAGAGCTCTGAGGGCATGTTCAAACAAATACTCACAGGGCAGCAGCACCAGAGATGATCTCGATAAGCTCCTTGGTGATGACGGCCTGGCGGGTGCGGTTGAACGTCAAGGTCAACTTGTCAATCATCTCGGCTGGAAAAGGCAAGATTGGAGTTTAAACACAAAATGATAGAGAGAGGCTGGGTGGGCAGAATACCCAAGCATCTTGTAAACCACTGCAAATATCAAGAGGTTTAGTGGACCTGACATTTTATCCCTACAGAAAATATTATCAAGTAGGTAATCTAGAAACCTGAGAATTTGGCTTGGGTTGTTGGAAACATCTGCAGAACAGCTGGCAGATTTGTAAATACCAGGTATGACCTAGATTATTGTAACATAACACAAGCACACACCATTTGCTTTGAAACTAGATTTCACTGCCAATTAATTGTGTTGTTATTTCCTTCAAGTTGTGGCAAAAGCAGACAGATTTTTCTGAATTTCTGTTTTCTCAATTATTTTAAACACAGGGAGGCATCACCTCTCTCTCAAGCTGGTCATCAGGGCCATGCCTACAGTTCCAGGCAGCCCAACTACACATCACATCAGCTTCACACAATCACCAGTATCCTTCCAAGGAATACTCATATATTCTCTACTTGCTCCATGACAGGTGGTATTTAACTATTGTCTAAGTTTCCCCACTTTTAAATTGCACTGCACTAATTATATTTGGTGAATGAGGAGGTATAGATTTATTAAAATATAGGAAATCCTCAGAGCAGCCACATGAGAGGAGCATAGAGGATATTTAGCCTTACAAGATTAGTTTAGTGTTTCATATGCCTTTTAAATAATCTGTCATTTCACTTCCAGTCCTAGGCCTGTTTCTTGACAGCAATCTCTCTTTCCAGGGACTAAATGCAGTTCTGAAACAGAATCTCAGCTGAACTGGCTCAAAAAAACTACTCAAAATGAATTAAGAGAAGAAATAGCTGATTTCTGAAGCAAAGAATTACAAAAAGGGAGGTCAGCACTTTCCTGCTGAGCAACTGAAGCCCTGGAAAACCCAGGGAGCAGCTTACAAGCGTTCTTGCTGGCGTTGTCCATGGCCGTCATCCTGGCACTCTGCTCGCTGGTGGTGGATTCCTTCAGGGAGTAGTACAGAATGTTTGCTAGTGTGAACTCCTGGTAGTTTCTCAGCACATCAGCATCAATATCATCATAGATACTTAGGCTTTCTGCAAAACATGGAAGAGCAGGCTTAGGGACATCCAGGATTTACCACTTCCAGCAAAATACAATGACATGGAGAACACTACTTGGCTGGGCTGTTTCAATACTTAAGGCAGCACAGAGGGATTTCCTGCATTTATTGTGTGTCCCTTCAGAATCCCTGTGCTAGTTATAATTCTGTTAACTGTTTTATGTGTTTTAATTCAATTTAATATTAGGGAAGTCAGACCAAAGCAAAATACTTTATTGCCATATTACATTTGACCTTCCCATACAATGCTGCAGAAACATTCTGGGTTATTTTTAGTGAGCAGTGAAAAGTCCCTCACTACTCAAGATTGTTCAGAGCTGAAAATTTTGGAACTGACAGAGTTTACATAAGCACAATTCTTGCCTGAGACAGAATCTCAAACCAGAATTAGTACCACCTTTCCTTTAAACCTCCTTGCCCCACAGCACCTTTGTAAGCCAGCCTTTGACTGATCTTGGCCAAGATAAAACCATCTGTTAAACTTATGATACAAGCACCATAATATGATGTTTTAATACCATATTCCCATCTTCAGAGTACTTTTCCTGTGATTTATCAGTGTGTGTAGCTGGTGGTTTCTAGCTCCCTACTTACCAGAGCCAGCCACAGTCTCAAAGGAGAAGATTGGTTTTTCATCGGTCTTGTAAGAAATGACAGACCTGTACAACAAGAGCAAAACAGGCTCTTCAGTTCAACTAACTCCAAACTGAATGGTTAAAATCAAATTAGAATAGACAACTTCTGGCCCTCTAATGCCACAGAGTTCTCTGATAATCCTGATGAAAAGATCTCGGATATAACACAGTGCTGACTGTAAATGTAACAGCACTCACTATACACAAGTCAAAAGGGAGTTCCAACACAGCTACTAGAAAAAACAACCCAGAAGTTCTTCACACACAAAACATCAAGAAGTAAAGTGAACAAGCCAAATCACAGTCAGTTCTCATATAACTTCATCAGGCTAATATGCTCTTAGAAGCATTCTGCCAAGTATTTTTCCAGTGAAGTTTCAGTTCAACCTTACCTGAAGCGATTGTAGATGACAGAACCTTCATCAAATTCATACCCAGAGTTTAACAGCTCTAAAGCAATGACTGAAGCATCTCCAAAGCTCGGAGGTCTCCGTCCCACTTCTTTGAATGTCAGCAGGAAATAGTTGCCATGTGTCCTGCAGCAACAACAAACCCCTGTTAGAACCAAGTGGATGCTCTAAAGTGCAACAGTGAGGCAGCAAGACTGACTTTCTAGGAGTAACTGTAACTTAGGAGTCTTCAGAACTAAACATTTTATTGAATTAGGGTTTGAAAGAAATTTTGCCTTTAGTTAAATTACAGTAGCTTCACAATACACACACGTGTAACAGCACCAGTTGCCAGCTTTCAGACTTTTATCTCAATAATATAATAGTGCTGTGCTGCAGTTTCCCAAATTGTGAGATGATCAAAACCACTTGTAGGATATTTACAGATCATTTTTTTTACACGAACTTGAATTTAGCACAGTTCCCTCAAATGCAATTTCCTGCCAAAGGCACAGAGTCTTCTAAACAGTCTTGAAATTTTTACCACGGGAAAAAAACCTTAACTCCAAACTAAACTCTTTTACAGTGTGAGTTTTGGGCCCCATCTCTTTTACCTTTGAAGCAGGCCTCTGATCTTGTCACCTACTCCAACCACCATAACCTCTTTCCCTGCATTTGAGAGGTTGGTAATCTCATTCTTCAAGGTTTTAGCGATGGATGTATGGATAGCACCACACAGGCCGCGGTCAGAGGACACACCAATGAGGAGGTGCTTCTTCTTGTCCTCAGGTGCCTTTATTTCTGCTTTCTCATAGAGAGCTGAAAAGAAAAAAAGATGATTAAGTTTCTCAAGGGTACCAAAAAGCAAGAAAGTCATAAAAATACTCTGAATTATTCTAACTAAAACCAATTCCAAAGGGGCTCCAGATCTCAGCCAGATTAATTTGATCTCCCTCACAATTGTTACAAGTTTGCACATGGTCACACCAGATGTAAGCAAGAAACAATTCCAAGCCAGCCACAGCTCTGATCTGATGTCACTCAGTGAAGTTCACTGTGCAAATTCTTTTGGAAACAGACTACTGGAAGGTCAAAAAGCCTTGTCATTTTATCACCACTATGAAAACCTCCTCTTCTGCTCCCACAAGAGTGCAAGAATTTTCTCTCACACAGAGCTCCTGTTCCATAGATCCTTGCAGGCTTCAGCTCCCTCTCAGCTCTTGCATATTTGGCTGCAGAAACCATCTTCATGGACTTGGTGATCTTCTGGATGTTCTTGATGGACTTCAAACGCCGGGTGACTGCAAGGTTAAGAGTTGAAAATCAGGGGCTGTACTGGGCACAATGACTCAAACCCAAACAACAAAACACCAGCAAGAGCTATCCAAAAATATTTTGCCATGTTCCTCAAAGAGGAAGAAACAAAGAAACAGCACACAAATAAATCTCATAAAAGACCTCAGTATTTACTATAAGAAAGCAGTAAGAATAAGAACGTGGCTAACACAAATTCATCTTTACAACAGAAATGTTTTTTCCTTTAGACATAACCTTCATTTAATATTTATCCCAATATGAAATCTATTTACTATTCTCTTTGAATCCATGTCTATTTGTTTCACAAATTTATCAACTGAGGTAAAATGTCATCTTTCACAGATGGCAAACCAGAGGAAATAAACAAAGAAGTCCCCATAGTGTGAAGACAGAATAAATTTCCTCCTCTGTTTAGACTGTAGTAAAATGACATTTATAAAAACACTAATGGAAAAAGAAACCAAAACAGGTATCCCATAGATAACCACAATTCTAGGCAATATCCCTATATAAGAACTATGAGGAATGGCTTAAGGAAGCATTTTCAAAGTAAAACCATTCAGTCAATCCTCTTCCCCCCCAAATGCTGCATAAAAGCACAAGGAAATAAACATAAGCAAAACTAAGTTAATTCATAGTAGTGAGAAAAAATCTGGTTTAGCACATATGATAAAGTTATTTTTAAATGCATTTGAGTAAAACTACGAAATGGCATCTAAATTACTGCCAAAACCACCTCAAGAAACTCCTTTTCTGAGGGACACTTGTTTAATGTAATTAGGATTGCAGGCCAATATATCATTGCTATGTATCAGTCATTTTACCCAAGAGAGGTTAAGCAGAATTATATTTAAATATATGGTTTTCCTGCAACATTTTTCCTCTCTCAAAAGCACATCAAACCTTTACTTACTGTCTTTTAGCGTCGCCATATTCCTGATTTGGCCCCTGAAAAGGAATGCAGGAGAAATTAGGATAATTCACTAGCTCTCCAGCAAACCAACACCTGCCAAGAGCAAGTCCCTTTCAGAGTGAGGAAAATTCAAGATTTGCTGTTTCTTAAAAATCTTCTGTGGCAGAGGAGCCACTCTGACCTGTGTATGCACACGTTCATCCTTCCCTCACCTATGTAATTTCACAGAATCAATTAGGTTGGAAAAGGCCTCTGAAATCATCAAGTCCAACCTATGACCAAGCCCCACCTTATCAACTAAACCACGGCACTGAGTGCCACATCCAGTCTTTCTTCAGACACCTCCAGGGACGGTGACTCCCCCACCTCCCTGGGCAGCCCATTCCAATGTCTAATCACACTTCCTGTGAAGAAATTGCTCCTAATGTCCAGCTTAATGCTGTGTCCCCGTGTCCTGTCGCTGGCAGCCTGGCAGAAGAGGCCAACTCCCAGCTGACTGCACTCCCCTGTCAGGGAGCTGTAGAGTGATAAGGTCACCCCGATCCTCCTTTCCTCCAGGCTCAGCTCCCCCAGCCGCTCTTCACAGGGCTTGGGCTGCAGCCCCTTGCCCAGCCCCGCTGCCCCGCTCCGGACTCGCCCCGGCACCTGAACCGAGGCGCTGCCTCAGCAGTGCCGATACACAGGGACATTCAATGCATTATCCACCGCCCTGGGAAACGGCACCGAGCCAACGAGGGCATTAGAAGGGCAAATTAGAAATAAGTTATGTTAAGCAAAGCTTCATATAATGCAATTAGTTTCTAAAAACTATTAAAACGAAGCAGAGAAAGCCGCACCATTTCCCGTCCACAGCAGGGTCTCCTGCCATGTACGAAGCTGTCCTTTAGCCCTTGCCTCTCCCATTCACCCACCTCGGCCGAGCGCTCCCACCCACGGCGGGCGGACCCTCCATCCCTGCAGGTCCCCGCTGCCCTCATCTCCCGCCGCCCGCTCCGCCATCACCCAGAGCCCCTCACGGGCCGCCCGGGGCCGCGACCCCGCCGCCCCCAGGCGCCGCACGGCCGAAGGAAGCCATGCCCCCTCACCCCGCAGAGCCGCCCCGGCCATCGGGACGCGTCCCCCCGTCCCCACAGCGCCCATCCCAGCCCGCGCCGGTACCATTGCGGCTGGACCAGCGCGACCGCGGCGCCCCGGGCGAACATGGCGGCGCCTCCACCACAGCCCCGCTGAAGGTCAGCGCGCCCGCACCGCGCCTGCGCCGCCCCGCCGGGATCCGCTTCCAGGGCGCCGCCGCCATTTCCGGAGGGGGCGGGATCGGCACCGGGTCGGCAGCGGGGCCGGGATCGGGACGGGTTCGGCGTCATGGGGAAGTCGGATTTCCTCAGCCCCAAGGCGATCGCCAACCGCATCAAGTCCAAGGGGCTGCAGAAGCTGCGCTGGTACTGCCAGATGTGCCAGAAGCAGTGCCGCGATGAGGTAACTGGGGGTGCGCTGGGGAGGTCTCCCTCCTTCGGGCGGCTCCGGGTTCCGTGTGAGGACCCCCAGTCCCGCTGAGGGGAGCGGTTCTCCTGGGGTCAGCTTGGCTGGGGTCAGCTCTTGGGACAGCTCCGGTCTCATCACGGGATGGTTTGGGTTGGGAGGACCTTAAGGAGCGTCAAGTTCCAAGCCCCTTCCACTATCCCAGATTGCTGCAAGCCCCGTCCAGCCTGGCCTTGGACACTTCCAGGGATGGGGCAGCTACAGGGATGGGGAACCTGTGCCAGGTCCTCACCACGCTCACAGGGAAGAATTTCTTCCCAGTATCTCATCTGACCTTACCTTCCGTCATTTTAAAGCCACTGTCCCTCGTCCTATCAATCTTCCCTGTCAATGTCCCCCGCTATTGAGCGGGACACTTTGGGGGCTGTGATTGCCCTTGTAGGAGCTCCTGATCCTCTTGTGAGGGCCGCAATTCCCTCAGGGAATATGGGGTCTCATAATAATTTTCCCAGTTCCCTTGTGGAGGGTTCAGGGCTGGTTCAGGTTCCCTTTGGGAGCATCACCAGTCACCTTGTAGGGGCTCTGATCCTGTCTGTGGGGTACAGCCCTTCTAGGGAACATCCTGGCCTCCCTTTCCAGGAGTATGAGGAGCCCTGATGCCCTTTAGGGGAGCCCTGATGTCGTTTAGGGGTGGTTTCCAGTCCCTCTTGTATGGACCATGGTTCTCTTAGGGGCAGATTGGTGGCCCTGATCCATCTTTGAGGATGTTATTTTAGTTTTCTGTTCTCCATGAATAACCTCTCTGCTGTGCCTTAGGGAAAGAGAGCATCCCTGGATGTTTAACTCTATCATTCTTCAGTTGTTTCCTTGCCTCTCTCACTTTTACCCAGGAATCTCAAACCCTGTTCTCTTCCTGGTGACTACAAGCAAAAAAATGTCACTGATTTACAGCTACATCTTTTTGTAAGCAGTGGGGAGGTCTCCCATGGAATGAAATTTACCCTAGATTTAATCATATTGTGCTGAAAGACCATTATATTAAGAAAAAACAAAGCTTTTGGCCAAATATCTTATGTCATTCCACAGGGAATGAAGAGGGCTGGAACCTCATAATCCTCCTCACAATGTCTGGAGCTTCTAGGCCTTGGGAGGAATTTCAATTTTGGCTTGTCTGCTCAGGAGCAACCACTCCATACTAGGCTGAGGCTGAGTTAAGGTGTTTTCTGTGAAGCCTCCAAGAAATTTCACTCATAAACGATTATTTTTAATACACTCTTCATCTGTGAGTTTTGCAAATTGAGACAAAGACAAGCAAAGTATTAATTTTTGCTTTATAGAATGGCTTCAAGTGTCATTGCATGTCTGAGTCCCACCAGAGGCAGTTGCTGCTGGCTTCTGAGAATCCTCAGCAATTCATGGATTACTTCTCTGAGTAAGTTTTCTGTATTTTCCTACCCAGATCTTCATCCCTTGTATGAGGTCTGCACAGCCACAGCCCTAAGGCTCAATAATGTCCCATTGAAACCACTTTATTATGATACTTTTTAGTGTCAGCTCTTCTTGTAATTGAAAATTTAAGCAATGCCACTTTTAAACTTTAGGTGAGAGATTTCAGGAAGCCATGATTTTAGTAAAATTTGAACAGTTTTGTCTCATGTCTTAACCCTGTTTAAAGTTACTCTGTGTTGCAAATACATCACTGTTCTGTCCCTGCTGAGTGACTGCCACACACACGAGCTAAAAGAGCCACAACAGAGAGAGAACAAGTCAGGGGAGGGACTGACATCTCCCAGCTTCTCCCAGGCCTTTGTCCAGCTGACCCACATGACAGCTGGGATGAGTGGAGCTGTCCTCAGCACGAGTCTGAAGTGAGGCTTTATGCTCCAGGCCTGGAATTAGCAGGGAGATGAGTGATCCGTCTGCCCCATCCTCTGCCCTTTGTCCTGCCCTGTGCTCTGTGTCAGTCAGCCTGGGAAGACACCTGGTAACAGAACACCAGCAATTAGTGGGAAGTGTTGAGATTCCTTTGCTCCATTTTATCCCTTTGAGAGGCTGTTACTCTCTTGGAGATTTAAGGTGTGTGCATGTATCAAATTGTGTTTCATCCTGTGTTTAACCCTGCTCTACTGAAAAAGGGAAATGTGTCTGAGTATCATCAGCTCAGCTCACAAAAATAATCAGGTTTATACTGCAGATGTTTTATGACAACAGCAAATTGCTTCCTAGTTGTTAAAGTTTTACTAAAAATCCTTTTTTTTTATTCCCTAAGGGAATTCCGAAATGATTTCCTAGAACTGCTCAGGCGGCGATTTGGTAAATATTTTGCTGTTTGTTGTTAACATTTTTGTTACATTTAATGTCTTTTGTTGGTTGAGTGCAAGACACATAATAATAATAGTAAAAATAATAGTAAAAATAATAGTAATAATAATAATAGTAATTCTGTATTTTAGGAACGAAGAGAGTGCACAATAATATTGTGTACAATGAATACATCAGCCATCGAGAACACATCCACATGAATGCCACACAATGGGAGACACTGACTGATTTTACAAAATGGCTGGGGAGAGAAGGTGAGTGTGCCTGCTCAGGGTTGGGAGGGCTTAAAATTATTGGGTAATTGAATTCCTGATAACTGATCAGTAAATATTTATGTTAGTTCTTTTTCTTTCTCCCCCTCCCCTCCTGTATATACATGAAAAGATTTCCAAACATACTTCTGTGCTAAGCATTAGGAGTTTGCTTATGAAAAATGTCAGAAGTCTGGGATAAGTACATCACTTGTGAGCCTGTCCTTCTTTTACCTGCTAGTCTGTATGTACTGGGTACATTGCTAAATTCTAGATCAACTTCTAACAGTTGCCATTTAAAAATTAAAAGCTAGGACATCCCTTAAGGCTACAGAATCTTTCCACATCTGAGGTGACAAGAAACAAGCAGTCATTTCCATTCCTGGCTTCGTGGCAGGGTTAGAGCTGGAGATCTGCAGCTCTGTGTTCAGTGGCAGGAAGAGATTAAATGGTAGTGTGGTGTGACAGAAAGTTTACTTTGGCTCTGGGTGCCCCTGTCCTGCAGGATACATCCAGCAGTTACAGAGTGTTTGGAAAGTCACTCTGGCCAGAGTCAGTAACAATAGCACAGTGCTGCAATATTTCCTTTAGTCTGATACCCTGAGTGTGTATCATTGATACATTAGATTTCTGTCTTCTTCCTTGTTAAAACAGTGGGAAGGAAACATTTTCTTCAATAAGGGAAGTATTGTAAAACACTTCATGCACTTGGTGACAATGCACTGGCCTATATCCAAAGAGATCTGAGCTGAGGGCAGAAACACATGGTAGAGATAATTCAAAGTCAGTTTTAGCAGCCCAGGAAGGGGTGTGTTATCTCTGGTAAAGTATCTGCATTGCTACAGTGGACATGGACTAAAAATGATCTTGTCATTGTTAGGATGAATCTTCCTTTGTCCTGCCTTGACTTTTTAGGTCTTTGCAAGGTTGATGAGACCCCTAAAGGGTGGTACATTCAGTACATCGACAGGGACCCAGAGACCATTCGCAGGCAGCAGGAGCAGGAGAGGAAGAAGAAACAGGACCTTGATGATGAAGAAAAAACTGCTAAATTCATTGAACAACAAGTTAGAAGAGGTTTGGAGGGGAAAGAGCTGGTGAGGAAAATGGCACTGTGTGTGAAGCTTCAGCTCAAAGCTCCTTGTGGTTAAGTCAGTGGGGAATTTGATGCTGCTGGAATCCTTGCACTGGTATTTCCTTTACTTCCTAACTTGGAGTTATGTTGTACCCAGCTTACAGTAGTACTAAGGAAGTAATAATTACTGCTCTTCAAGTGATTAGTGATTTAAAAATCACCCCTGAATTCAGGAAGGGGGAGCAAACAAGCCAGTAACCTGCATGACGTGTCTTCATTTATGGTATTTCACAACTGGTAGGGCTGCAGATAAACAAGTACCTTGTACACTGAGGAGGCTGAGATAAATAACCAGGGGGATCTGGCATAATCAAATCTATGTAGTGAAAAATTCTATTTTGGTGGTGCTGGTGTGGTTATTTGGGATCTGTTTATTTGGCATCATTCCATGACCCCCATACACATTGTTGCCTGGGGATGGAACCTCCCATTTGATCCTGGCTATTGATAGGTACATTTAAATGCTGTTGTAAACAATTACCCTCTTCTTAATTTAAAACTAACTGAAATTTAAATGGTCTGAGCCTTTGGTGCAAAAAAGTTGGAAAGATACCAGAATTTCCTTCTCTGAGTTATCAGTCTGTCCAGAAACCAGTCAGATCATGCTGGTTCAGACAGAAAACTGCTGCAGCAAGGCCACTTGCCTTTTGTGCTGGATTGAGCAGGTTTAGGCAGCATCTCTTTACAGAGTGTTAATAGGAGAATATTGCACAGGAGCCTGTAATGAGATGATGTTTTCAGTTTTAATCTTTTATGAATCAAGCCAGGTTGAATATTACAGTTTCTGCTAATAATCTCACAGTAGTCTGTAAAACTGAGCTAATCAATGATCACCAAAAAATGATAGCTCAGCTCAGTTTTCTGTTTGATTCTTTAAATGTGGTTTGTGTTTTTTGGCAGGAAATGCCAGTCTACACTGAGCTGAACAGAGAAAATGAAGAAGAAAAAGGTAACCTGATTTTGATGGATGTAATTTTCTAGAACCTACTGGAGTTGACTTTGTGATTCAAATGAAATGAGCATTGAAGCCTGCTTGGTGCTTCATAATGTGCTTTGAGATCAGTTATAAAGAGCACTGGAATATGGAAATGCAGAGTATTCTCTGCATTATAAATTACAAAGTTGAATTTATTTTTAAAACTAAGCCAAAGTATAGAATAGTAAATATTTTCAAATTTATTGTTTTTCTATTTGCAGATTTTAAAAATAATTAACATCCTTCAATGCAGTTATTTTTAAAGATAGAAATAGAGTAATGTCTCTTTATTTTTTAGTTACATTTAATTTAAACAAAGGAGCAAGTACTTCAGTCGCAGCATCTTCTAAAACAAGGTGAGAAAAGAACTTAAGGCCAACCCTTACTGTTACAAAGCACTTCTGTGACAATGACATTTGTATGAACAGAAAGGTTTGTCTTGTCCTGAAATATTTGGAGTCTAATCTCATCTTCTCTTGGTATTCAGAAGGGGCTACTAGGTGACTTCATGGTTTGTTTTGTATTTAAAATGGATGAGTGAGTGTATCTTAAATGTGAGCTGTGAGGACCCTTCTTGAATTCACTGTGCTTCATAGCAGATGCCCATAAAGTAACAGGCAGTTACAGGTTCCTCCATGGAGGATGGAAAAGGGATGCAGCCAAAGCATTTACACTGATGCCATCCAGTCCCATCTGCCTTCTATGGAGGGATATTTGTGACTTGTTAATTTTGGTTCCTAAAAGGTTTGATTGCCTTGTCTAATTGGAGACAATACTTTCTCTGGTCATCGTTTAAGCAGCTAAATCTACCTGAAATAAATCTTCTAGAGCTCTGGAATTTAATTGTCATTGTTTAACCACAAACAGTGCAGGACAAAAGGGATCAATAATGCAAATCATACTGACTCACAGCAGTCTGTGGAACTGTTTGATGAACAGTACATCTTCTCATGCAAGGCAGTATTGTAATTAAGTGTATTGCAGGTAAAAAGAAAGCTTTCCCCTCATCACACTCACTCTTAGATAAGGTATCTGATGGGATATATGCCAGGCAGAAAATGAGACAGTAAAGCACTTCTTTGCAATAATAGATACAGATTTCAGGCTTTGAGGAAAACTTGTAAATTATCCCTAAGCATTGAGTTGTGCTTAAGATGAATCTGAAACTTAATTCAGACTCTCACTTGAATAGTTTCAGTGAGGAATACTTCAGGTCCTTGCTAAAATTTGGCTGAATGTGAAATCGTATCTCGAGCAGTCTAATTTCTTTACAGCACAAGAGAAATACTTATCTGTAAACTTTGTAATGGTAGTGTAGAGGCAAAATTAAGATAAGCACTTCATGGGCAAAAGACTGGATAGTGGTTTGTATATCTCTGGTGTTGGAGGCATCAGTTCAGAGTCAGGTATGGAAGCTGCTTGCCTGTGTCAGTGCCCAGGTGTGTTCTGCAGCTGTTCTGAGGGGCAGAGGAGTTCAGCTGATGTCCACTTCCCCAGCACAGCTTGCAGGAGGACTTCCCTGCTTCCCACCTTCTGTGGCCACAGCACAAGCTGCAGAAACCTGGCACTGGTGTTTCCTGAGTGTGGTGCAGAAATGGGACCAGGAGCTTGTAGGTGGTGGGTGGTGAAGTTCTGAAGGCATTGGAGTCCAGGTGGTTGGTGCAGAGGTGGCACTGATTTGTGCATGCAGCAATGGAATGTCTCCATGGCACTAATGCTTGGCTGTCATGATGCTTCCCATGATTGCATCTGGCTCTTTAATGGCTGAGCCACACCAGTAGCTGTCACCTGTGGTTGTAGCCAGACCCCTTCTGCTTTCACTGTTATTAAACAGCTCTCAATAGATAGAAGATAATCAGAATAAATATGTCCAAAGTACATGAGCTTACATAATGTGCTGCTGAATTTTGTGGTTTTTCAAACATGGTTTTCACGATAAACCAATCCCTTCTGGTATCAGATTCTTTCTTGAGTCCTCCATATTGCTGACACACTCAAATGGTGCTAGTGGTCTCTGGCTCTTTGTCCCAGAGTCCTTAATAAATATGTTAAATACAATTTCTTTTTGTATTTACACCCAGGAATCCCTTAGTTTCTTCACAGCTAGATATGTTTGTCTTCTTAAATACAGGCACTTGCAGTTGTTATATTTTAATTGTATGTTACCCTTTATGAGATGTTATTTTAAGTATTTGCTATTTGATATGTGATTTAATGTGCTATTTCTTCTCAAACTCTGCTATGATTATTCAGACTTCCTCTGAAATACATTTTTTCCTCTCACAGTTGCTTCTGTTGCAATTCCTGTATCTTCTTTCCCATCACTGTTCACCTCAGAGCAGCTGCTTTCATCTTTTGGGTTGAAAAAATACCTACATTTTCTTACTGTGTTCAAATGTCTTTTATAAAACAGGCTGAACTGAAGCTGCCTGTGGGCAGTTCTCAATAGCCTAGATGTTCCCTCATCCCTGAGGTGCAACTTTTTGTGATGATTGCTGTTTTCTTTCACAGTTCTTAGACTGTTTGCCTGTTTTGAATATGGTTATGAAGGTGGCATTTGTTTGCTGGGTGTGGAGCTCTTTTGTACAGATTCCTATGTGGTTTCTTCCATTGCCAGACAGGCTCAACATCTCTGGAAGGAATTCTAGGTATCTGCCATGTCTGAGAGTTCCTGTATCCAGGTGGCTTCTCTAAAAGTTGGTCCTTTCAAATTTGAAAACCTTATTTGCAGACCAGCTTTTGTCTTTTTCATTGAACTCAAGTCTCTGATCAGCTCTTTGTTTGTGCAGTGGTGAACTGGTCCTTGGGCTGTGTCCATTCTGCTGGACTGCCAGCAGTGACCCTCAGTGGACCAGGAGTTTGCACCCCAAGGAGATCAGTTCTAGAGGAGGAGGTGTGCAGGGTCTGGAAGGGGACTGAGACAACTGAAATCAAGCAGACCAGCAGGCCTTTTTTGCACAGCCAGTTCTTCAAATGCAGCTTGGTAGAGCAAAAAAATGTAAGATCTGCTGTGAAAACACCATCTTACTTTTCCAGCAGTGTCCTTGGACAGAATGCACTGAAGATGGTGGAAGGGGCAGTTAAAAGAAAAGAAGCAGCTCATGGCTCTGGTCAGTCCAAAGAGAAAAAGAAGAAATCTGCTCTGGATGAGATCATGGAGGTAATAATCAGGCAGGATCTGTTTGTGTGTGCCCCTTTGCCTGCAACAGTGTCCACTTCACCAGGGCATCCCTTTGAAGTGACCTCAGACCTTCAGTTCATATGGAATTCCAACTTTCACATCTTACCAGGCAAAATAATCTCATTTCCCCATAAAACTGATTTCATTTCCTCGTAAAACTGGCTGCTCAACTCTGCCTGTTCCCCAGATGACTGAGGTGTTGGAAGTAAAGGAATACAGATTCTGCAAGAAAAGAAAATACCTAGAAACACTTGCCAAAAAAAAAATACAAATCACCATCATTTTATCATGAGTTTCTGGATTCATCAAATCAACTTTTATGAGGCAAGACCATACTGACTTACCCTTATTTAGGGTTTTGGGATTTTTTTTTGTTCCCCACATGATGTGGGGCTGGAGAATTGGTTCAAAGCTGTTCAAGGGCGTGGGAAAGCTGCAGTGGAAGGAGGAACTAAATGGTGATTATTTGTTGTTCTGTAGCTTGAAGAGGAGAAGAAAAGAACATCTCGAAGAGACTACTGGTTACAGCCTGTAAGTGACTTTGAAATTATTATTATTATACCAAATACAGCCAATTCTGCATTTCTGAAGCCACTGTTGATTAATGTAAAGATCCAAAAGCAGATTCCAAACTAAATTCACACTTACTTTCCCTTTCCTGCTCTTGACCCATTGTGGGCTGTCACATTAGATTGTGCATTCAAGTCTAACTGTATTTGTCAAAGAAACACAAAA
The DNA here is from genome assembly GCA_013398075.1 of Notiomystis cincta. Classification (NCBI taxonomy): domain Eukaryota; kingdom Metazoa; phylum Chordata; class Aves; order Passeriformes; family Notiomystidae; genus Notiomystis; species Notiomystis cincta. Next base: position 24,196 of record VZRX01004943.1, on the reverse strand, counting down.
AAGTCTTGAGAGATGCTACTTTGAGCCAATAATTTGACAATAAACACAAATTCCTTAAAGCCACACCTTTACTACTGTTGCTTCCTGCACTGTGCTGCACTATTAATTTAGATGGTAGAGGTGTTTGCACATTTTGGTATTTACTTTTATCTCTCCTTTCAAATCTCTCAGGAAATCGTTGTAAAAATAGTAACTAAAAAGCTGGGAGAGAAGTACCACAAGAAGAAGGCAGTTGTTAAGGTAAGGTGGGCCATGGGGAACATGTGGCATTGGTTTGGCTTTTCTGGAATTAGGTGACTTAGGAAGGTTTGTTTCATTGTGCAGATTGTTCAGCCTAAGGACAACACTGATAGGGGCTGAAATGTCACCTCACCTGATTGGGACTTATTCTGGGCAGGGAGTGAACCTCTGAATTTGTTTAACATTATTTATTCAGTTATCCTTTCTTAAACATGGTTTTGTGCTGTGTAGTTTGTCCCTGTTAACACATCCATCTTAGAGAACAATCCCTGTGTCCATGGGATGTCACCAACAGCAGTGCAGTTGGATTTTGATCCAAGACTAGTCAGTTCTGCACTGATGTTTAAGCTGCAGGATCTCATTTGCACACAAAATCTCCAGGCTGGAGCCCTTGCATTTTGCTGGTTTTGAAAACATAGAATTGCAAAGTTTGTTAACTTTGTAAATTTAGAGAAAAATGTTTAGTTTTTCTGATTGGCCTCTGCCTTTCACAACAGGAAGTGATTGACAAATACACAGCAGTTGTGAAGGTGATTGACTCTGGGGACAAACTGAAGCTTGATCAGACACATCTGGAAACTGTAATACCAGCACCAGGTACAGCTGTTTTCTTCTGTTTGTAGCTTCTGCCACTGCCAAACTTATGTTTCAGTTCTTGTGAACTGTAATTCATCCACTTGAAAGTACCATGACCTCTCCTGAGAAGACAGGCTGAGAGTTGGGGTTGTTCAGCCTGGAAAAGGGAAGGTGCTGTGAAAACCTTAGAGCACCTTCAAATACTTGAAGGGGGTTTATAAGAAAGATGGGGGCAAACATTTTAGCAGAAGTTTGGAACCCTGTTGTGTAACTCTTTTGCCATTTTTTTTCAGGCAAGAAAGTGATGGTGTTGAATGGTGGGTACAGGGGAAATGAAGGCATCTTGGAGTCCATCAATGAGAAGAGGTTTTCAGTGACAATAACCATTGACTCTGTAAGTATCAAACACTGCAAGCTCTTTGTTTGCAGAGAGCTTTCAGTCTGTACATGGAGAGCTTTCACCATATTATCCTTAATCCTGCCTTACTGGTGGGATTTGTGGTGGGCAAAATTCTGTGGACACCCCCCACCTATTCCCAAAGAATAGGAAAGACATATTCCCCATCACAGACTAAATCTCCACTGTTTGCTTTCAAAAAGATGCCAGGATGCTGAATTTAGCAAGTTTTGAACTTGAAAGAGATTTGGAAAATATTTTGTGTGTTTATTTTGAACATGGCTGTAGTGGTACTCTTTTGTGGGAAGATAAAATACGTAAAATATGCAAGAATGTGAATTTTCTGCTGCCTTTTCCAGCCTGAATTTGGGGCTTTATGTGTTTATTTGTTGTCTTGTTTGTAGTTAACCATTATGGTTAACAATCAGTCCATGCTACCATCTCTGTGTGGCTCTTTCTTTGTTCTGCTCTGCAAAACCAATCTTTAAACTCATTGATAAAGCAGAGAGGATATTGGCTCGAAGTCAAACTTCTTAAACACAGCTTGCAAGAGGCAGACACTGTTAGATCCCATTCAAAGAAGGGCTGCACAAACTCAGCCCATATTGGATTCTGGAGAATTTGGGAAGAGACTGTGCAGATGCCCTCCTGACAGGAGGAACTTTGGTACTAAAAGCATCCTGAAAGTCAAAGGATTTCTGGGATGGTGTTCAGGCCCTGTCACATTCTCTGGTCAGGCTGAAAATAATGAAACAAGGAATATGGTGTCATGAACAACCCCCTTTTACCTCTTCTACTTTTAACTCCCTGTTGGGAATTCAAGAAACAAACAATTTTATTCTGTGATCCTTTTCTTTTTCTCTGTCGTTCTCCAGGGACCTTTAAAAGGGCGCAGAGTGGAAGATATCCAGTATGAAGATGTTTCCAAACTTGCCTGAGGTGCTAAATCATGGATCAGAGAAGATTTTGGTTCTCAAAACATTCTTTTGGAACATCATTCAGGCAGACACAAGACTCTACCATGTCAGGGTTTTAATTGTGTGTGTGTATGTATTTATAATGTATATAGACATTAACAACAGCAAACTTGATTTATTTAAAGATAGCTATCAATTTGTTACATAAAATGTTTATGGAAATATTATCAGTGGAAATTTTTCATCTGATTTTATATCAAAGTTAAAGTATTTGTTTCAATTTCCTTTTGTAAAATGTAGCAGAGAGCTGCAAACTGGAGTGTTTGGGCAGGTCCTGAAGGGAGAATTACCTACAGGGAGGCACTGTGTGTTGGAGCCAGTGGAGTTTCAGCAACACACTCCTCAGTCCACAGCCAAAATGGACTTCTGGCTGCAGGAACAGGGGAAGGGATTAAGAAAATAGCAGGAAGATACCAGTGCTGCAAGGGATTATTTTCTGAATGTTCTAAGAATGGTCTGGTTTATTAAGTGCAGTCACCAGTTGATTTCTGATCAGCACATTGGTGGCAGTAGAATGCAAGTCATTGCTGCTCCAGCAGGTTTGTCAGGGCTCCTGATAATACTGATAGGCAGTTTGTCTTCATATGGACTCCATATGGAGCTGCTCCATGGATGTTATTTGTGGAGTGTCTTGGGATGCCAGCTAAAGCATGTGCAGATAGGAGTTGGGGGCTGCTCTTCTGGTTTTCCAAAGCCTTTTCCTTTCTTCCATTGTTGCTCTGCTACCTGAGTAACGTTACTCGTGCTAAATGATATAGGATTACTTGTTTTATTTTTTTAAAAGTGTCACATTTTGTACAATGTTTAATTTCTAAGGCACTTCAGGAATAAACAGAAACCTTTCTTAGACCAGTGTGTTTCTTACCAGCCTTTCCAATGCGTGAGGCAGCTGTTGGTTTGAGTCCACCAAAGAGCACAGTGAAGTGCTGGGTTGGTGAACCACATTATTTGAGTAAAAAAAATATGCAGGTAGTCCTGGGCAAAATAATACCCATCACCTGAAGGTTGTGTGTCTCTGGAACCTTTTCTCTTTCCTTGCCTCCAAAGGTCTTGTTGATCTGTGGTTTCCAGGGGAAGCCTGCACAAAAGTCTGCAGAGGTTCAATGAAACAGCTGCTGTCTGAGGTAGCTTAGAACAACACAGGCAATCAGGTGTCTTTTCAAGCATACAGAGTGCAGAGTTACAAGAACTGGAGGCAGAAAACACTTGTCTGCAAATTCAGGCTCTCTGTGCAACCTGGGCTGTGTGAGCAGCTCTGCCCTCAGAGAACAGGTAGTGAGGGAGAGGAGGTTTGCAGGAGGGTAATGAGGGCAAGTGACAGAACAGAACAGCTTCTGTGTCACTGAAAATAATTACACTTGACACTCTGGAACCTGACTGATCAGAGGAAATATAGTAGACAAGTTATATGTTGTGTAGAGAAGACCAGAGAATGGTAACTCACTGCTTGGTTGAGTGGGGAAGTGACTGCTGCAGGTTGTTGTGGAGGCCAGAACTGATGGGGGAGTTCAAAAAAGCAATAAATGATTTGGAGGAAGTCGGTGACACTTCTGAGAGGAACTTTGAAGAGACATTTCAAAACCACATTGGTCCTCTCACTCCTCACGCAGCTGCAAGGAAGATCCTGTACCAGCTTTTAGTCTTAAGTGAAGGAAACCAAAGTTGAGAAGGGTGAGAAGACTACTTGAGTTCCTTTCCTAGATCAAGGCTGCTGAAAAGGACATGGCCAATGTTTTTAATAAGGAGTTCGAAAAGCAGAGTTTTAAATCAATTTGGTACACACAGAGGTGTATTTGTTTCATTACTGATCTCCTTTGTTGCTGAATGCTCCTGAAAAGTGAGTGATCTTTTGGGAGCTAAGTCCCCTGGAACACCAGTTTGGTACTGGTGGTTATTTCTATATACTCTGGGTGTTTCCTGCTCTCCCTGATTTGTATCTGCATGAAGTCCATTCTGATAATGAAATTTTCACCAAAATTAGGCTGGCTGAGACTCATCAAATTAACGTCTTGGCAATATGGCAGCATCAATTATTTCAAGGACCCTCCTCACCACTGGTTAATCCATCTTTAAATACTGCTCATGATACCCATTCCAGATCCATGTTCCTTTTCTGTTAAATTTCCTTTGTTTAATGAACATCCTTCTTTTTGACCAGTCCAACATTGTATGAACTTTTATTTTCCCAGCAGCCTAGAAACTCAAAGGTGTAAGTATTAAATATATATTAAATTTGATTGTGAGCCACACCACTGTTACACCCCTACTATGAAATGAATATTAGAAAATAGTTGAAATTTTTAATGGAGTTTGCAGCCCATGAAATCAGACATGGAAAGAGGAAGACACCTCCTCCAACCCAGCGTGTCACTTTATTACAGATTCCATTTCTCAGCAGAAAAGGGAGTTTACATGCCTTTAAACACTGATAAAACAAAGCAAACAGTGGCAGGGTCGCCTCCAGTCACCCTGGCGTGACAGACTGGCTGCTCACAGGAGTTGTTTGGGCACGAAGGAGCAGATGGGAATTTTTTGTACTAAACTGGAGCCCTCAAGGTTTCTTCATGAAGCTGTAGAGGTGGGGGACCAGGTAGTCCCTGTAGTGGCCGTCGATGAAGCCTTTGCCGCTGTTGTGCACAAACCAGCAGCGCACGTCCGTCCCCAGCACACGGTCTGTCCTGTAGTCCTTCTGCACACCCCTGCAGGGAGAGACACCCAGAGGAGGCTCACAGATGGCAAATACACAAGGAGACATTGGGCAATCTGCTCAACACTCTGCTGCTCTGCCAAAGTGGGGGGACGTGTCTTCCACCAGCAGGAAGTGGAAGTAACCACAAAACACAATTAATTTTACAGTTCTGTGACCTCAGGGGCCTTTCTGTGGAGGTTCCAGGCACTTTTCAAAGCTGTCCACAGTCAGGTGCTGGCCAGATGTAGGGACAGAACTGATTAGAAAGAGAGCAATGAAGCACATGACTCCTACCTGGTAACAGTGAACTTGTTGCCCTTCACTTCCATGATGGCTTGTGGTTTCTCTGGAGCTTGCCCAGGTGTTTGGTGGTGGATTGACACTTCTGGTTCAGATGCAAACTGACCTGATCAGGGAGAGGTTTAAAGCTGTTTGTGTGTCCTGACCTTTGAAGCTCTATTTCAGCTGCTGCCAGGCACTTTTGGAAAATCCAACTAGCTCCAGCAGGCAAACCAGTCCTGCATGGACCACGGGGCATTCTGTCTCTCACTAATCAGGAAAACAACCTCTGCTCCTCAAAAGGAGCCCTGTGTGAGTCCAGGACTCAGGAGGCTGATCTTCCCTGTGAACTGAGGCCTTGCTTTTGTTTTATACTACTGCCAGAAAGGGCTGTCATTCAGGCAAGAGATGAGTTACAGATGTTTGTACAGAAATCTTCTCAGAAAGTTTTGAGGAGTTTTTGTTCTTTTTAGTTTTAGCCTGCAGCAGTTTATCCAGGCAGGGAAAGTCCTGTCTCAGTGTCACCCAGTCTAGTCAGGTCTGTTCTGAAAACACCCTCCCCAGCTGGAATAAGGAATAATCTCCTGGTCCCTGATGTTCCACAATGTCCTTGGGAAACTCAGGACATTACAGGAGTTTCCCTATTCTCTTTTTCAATAATTTCCACACCTTTTCCATCAGGACACAGTCACCTGATGGAAAAGTGGAAATCAACAGCATGAAGATGTGCCAGGAGATGTTTAGGCTGAATATTAAGAAAATGTTCTTCACCCAGGAGGTGGTTGGACACTGGAACAGGCTCCCCAGGGAAGTGGTCACAGCAGCAAACCAGCGTTAAGGAGTGTTTGGAAAAGGCACATGGTGAGATTATTGGCAGTGTCCTGTGCAAGAGCTGGATTCCTTGTGAGTCCCTTCCAACTCAGGATGTTTTATGTCTATGATTCTGTAAAATTCACTCAAAGATCTAGCAAAACCCCATCCTGGTGCCCCACCATTCCCACTGCCCAGCCTCCAGCTGTTACCTATCAGCCCATGGGCTGCAGGAGAGAACTGGTTTTCTGGGGGGATGTAGATTCCCAGGAAGTCAACATTCACTGGGTGTTTCTTCCACACACGGTGCAGCAAAACCATGAAGGACATCTCGTCCCCCACAGTGATGGTAACGTTGCTTTCTTTCTTCACAGATATGAGGAGCCTGGCAGAGAGGGACCAAAAGGCAGGGTCAGTTCACCTGCCCACATAGAAGCTCTCAGCCCCCTGAGATGCTCTTGGGCATCCAGAACAATCCCACAGGGATGGCAGATATATCAGGATCCATTAAAAACCCTGAGCCTTGGGAGTGGTCTGGCAGGACAGTGCCTAATAAACAGACACTTCACCCCCACGCTGAGGCAACCTAATTTCCCCTACAAATTTAAGCTCTCTCTATAATGAGTGCAGATTTTGGATGTGGTCCTGTTGCTTAAACAGTGCTGTAGGGTGTCCAGCATGGCTGACAGCTGTTAATCTGTGGGGGAAGCTCTCCTGGATGATGTGAGTCGTGGCAAGGCAGGAACCCTGGAGGTACCTCAAATAGAGTTAGGTGGGAGCAGGTAAAACATTCTCAACTCACTGTTTCCGAATGATGTGGCCTGTGTCAGCCCAGGTCAGAGTGATGGCATATGAGCCATCCTTCAGTGTTATTGTTTCCGTGGTGATCTCCACTTTGAGGCCTTTCTTTTTGAAATAAAACCCGATTTTGCCAAAGTAGGTGCTGAGTTTCTTATTCTCTGCCTTCTTGGCCCCGACGAGCTGTCCATTGACCACCACTCCTGTGAAGAGCAGAGAAGGAAATGTTGCCTCAGCCTTGGAGCACTGCCTTGAGACTTGGAGTTCTGATCTCAACAGGGAGCACCATGGGATCAACAGAAACAGAAACCACTCTGACCCCTTGTTTTTCTCATTTTTCCAGCCAAGAGAAGAGAATTATTTATTAAATTGCCTCCTGATGCTACTGTTCACCCCTCAGCACAACAATCTGGTGGGAATTGCTGTTAGATATTGCTGGGAGTAGGAGCAAAACCCCTTCAGGTGTAGAGTAAGGGATGCATAGGAAATGGCCTCTTTAGATTGGATATCAGGGAAAGTTTGTTCAGTGAAAGGGAGGTCATTGGAACAGGCTGCCCAGGGAAATGCTGGAGTCACCATCCCTGAAAATGTTCAAAAAACCTGTGGATGTGACACCTGGGGACACGGTTTCATGGTGGGGTTGGCAATACTGGGTTAAAATTTGGACTTGATAATCTTTATAGTCTTTGACAACCTCAACAGTTCTGTTATTCCACGATCGTGTCTCCTTTCCCAGTGTTTGGCCATCCTCACAGTGAAAGGATTTTTCCCAGTAGCTCACTCTTACTCAGAGTTTCACCTATTGTAGCCTCTTGTCCCTTGGCTGTGCACCCTGGACATGTGTGAGGCTTCACCTTCACCTCCTGATTGTGGGGTTGGGAACAGCAGCAAGATCCACCATGGATCCACCATGGATCCACCACTTCTCCTAAGCTGGATCAAACCCAGCTGTCTCAGCCTCTCCCTCTCTGTCCTCTGCTCCAGCCCCAAAATCATCTTGATGGCCACCACTGAATTCAGTCCAGTTTGTCAACATCTCTCTTGTACTCACAAGGCCCAAACTGGACACGATACTCCAGATATGGATGGAAATAACCACTCCCCTCAGCCTGCTGGCCAGCACACAGTTCCCCTTGTAGACAATCCCCCTGCTCCCCTCAAACACCTTTCAGACCCCAAAGAAGAAATTTGTAAATTAAACCACGTCAATTTGTAAAATAAACCATGTTTTACTCCCTTACCAGTGCCAGGATCAGAAACCAAGTTTAGGATCTTCCCAGGCTCTGAGTTGATATTGAAGCAGATGTTCCTCTGGCTCCTGGGCAGGTGTATGATGAAATGTGGGTCATTGTCCACTGAAACATGGAAAACAAACAAGTGTGAGAAGCAGGTCAGCACCTGCCCTAGAGGGGAGGGACACAAAGGGTTTTCAAAAGGATTTTGAAGCACTTTTTGGGACTCCTCATAGTAGAATGAGGGCCCTTTCCACCCTAAGGTAGCTAAGAAAGTTCTCAGATGCTCCTCACAAGAGCCCCTCAGACACCTCCTCCTCATACAATTCCCTGGTTTAGGGTAAGGAAGTGACATTCCTGGTTTGAGGAGAGCTGCCAAATGCAGTGAACCACACTGATGCCAGCTAAAGACACATCCTGCCTACTACTCCCACTGATGAATACCTGCCAGGACTTGTTCTCACAGTATATTTAACACCCTGGCAGGATTGGGCCCCTCAGAAAGTCATATATTCTTTAAAATTTGTCTCAAATGAGACAAAACCCTGCACCCATCGCTGAAGGCAGCTGCTTCCAGTCTTGTCTTGCAGTGCAAAGCTCGGCCCAGCTCCAGCTGTGTTGGTGGTGGTTGGCATTTCCCTGTGCTGAGGAGGAGTTTGAGAGCTGTTTGTGTGATCACTCCATAAATACACACATCACACACGGAGTTATTGTAGTAACACCGTGTTTAAGGCAGTGGTTCTCACAGCTGGCTTGCTCAAATAGGCACTAAACTTTGGCAAAAGCCCAAGAATTAACAGGATCCATCAGTCACCAGCTCACTCAGAGATTTTTATCTACCACAGAACATTTATCTGCCATTTACAACAGCAGTAACTCCACAATAGCTTTCATCTGTCATTTACAATGGAGGTAACTTTGCTACTGCAGAGAAGCTGAAGTTAAGCTCAGCAAACAGCCCCAGCCTCAGGGAAGCAGCACACAGCAGCTCATGGGGCCACTCAGATACTTCAGATCCTGTTAGGATCCAGTAGAGCTTCATCCTTGTAGCTTACAGCATATTTTTACAGGTTCATCTATTCAAAGCCAAAAATACTCCATAATTTATAAAGAAAAAGCTTGGGTTGGAAGGGACCTTAAGGACCCTCTTGATCCATCCTGCCTGCCAGGGGCAGGGAGACCTTGCACTAGACCAGGCTGCTCAAATGCCCATCCAGCCTGGCCTGGGACACTTCTAGGGCTGGTGGTGAATCATTAGGTGATGAGTGTTGGTGTGTCTGGTGCTCCTTTGCAGAGAAATGCTGCAGGTTTTACCTCTGTTGATGCTCAGAGAGGACACAGGTGGGCTCCTTTGCTCAGGCATGAAGCTGACTGGCACAGCTGAGACATTGGCCCAGGCTGGGATCCCTTTGTTGGTGTTGGGTGCATTTGGAGTTAATCCTAGAGTACCTGTTGGATGGCAGTCACAATTAGGGTTCTGTAAGTGCTGACATATTTAATAGTGCAATTTTTAGAGCACTGCAGCAGGTCAAAGCCTGTTGTTAAACCAATGTAAAGCAGGTGCAACACCATTTACAACAGATTTGTGTAGTGACATAAGGTTGGATTTGCTCCAGTGTCTTCACCAGTGAAATATGATTTATGAGTGTAGATAGCTCTCTCTAAGTTATTGGTGAAGAGATAGAGCCTGGCTTTTTATCTCTCAGTCATGAGAGCAGCCCCCACTTTGGCAAAGCCTCCAATGTAAGGGCTGAAGTCTTTTGCCAAGTAAAAACCTGACTTTTTAAAATCCAGAATATGGTAAAAGCTTTGCTGATTTTGGGTCCTGAGTTTGAGGTGCCTGAGAAAATGTAGGACTCTTCCTGTACACTGTGGGATGATGAGAATAAATGTTTCAAAACACAAACATTTAATAGAACATCTGTGATCATGTTCCTTTGTACCAGAGCTCTCTCTGCCTTTGCCATGATGGAGGCAGGAGAAATTAACTTGTCCTGTCCCTCTCACTTAATTCATAAAGCAGCATGATCTTAATCAATCCAGGAAACTCTGTTTTAATATGCTGGGCTGACATTGCATGGGTTGCACAGGTCAAATCTCTGTCAGCAGCTTCTTCCTTGAGTCCCTCATTCAGACCAGAGGCTGTTTTCACACAAGGTGAGAGACACAGTGATGGGCAGAGTGAGCCACTGACCTGGGCAGCAGCCCCTCCTGGGGTCTTTGGGCTGGTCTGCCAGCATTATCTCATCCTTCTCAGCGTTCTCTATCAGCATGGCTGTGAAGGGTGTGACGATGTGATGGTCCAGAGACATCTGTAGGATGGATTTCGTGATGTTCCTCTTCAAAGCTGCAGTGGGGGCTGCATTTCTGGGAGGAAACAGAAGGAGAATTCCTGGTTAGCAGCTCTACAGGGCAGCTGCTATGGCAATTCCATCATGGAGAGGTCACAGAGCCAAGTGGTGTTGCAAGAAGGGAAGGCTGAGGGGATTAATCCTGAAGTGCTCCATGGCCCTCACCCAGGCTCCATAAGGCAAAACCTCCCTCTCTCAGCCCCACAGCCAGGCCTGTTTGAGCACATTTCTCCTCACCTCTCTGCCATCAACTGGTTGACAGTCAGATAGGCCCACAGCTTCCTTGTGAACTCAGGATCTGCATATTTGTCCTTCTTCATGAATCCATCTAGCTCTTCGACATCTCTCAGGGTTTCCATGACGAGCTCTGCATTTGCCTGTGCAGTCAGAGAGAGAGAAAGATAAGGGATGGGATCCAGGAGAGCGAGGTGCCTTGGATTCTCCTCTTGGTTGGTGTTAAGGACCCACTCTGGCTCTGCCCTTGGTCACTTCTAGCTCAGAGAGTCTCAGCCTGACTGCAGTGGAGAGGGAAGATGCAGCAGGAGGTGCTTCTGTTAAAGACACTTCTGTGACAGTGGACTAAAGTAGTTCAAGGAGCTGTTAACAGTAGCCCAAGAGGTGCTGCCACATGCCAAAAGAAGAGGCTCTTAGCAGAGCTCTGTAATCCTCCCCTCAGGCTGTGTCACATCCAATTCCACTGAAGAACACAAACCAAATTCTTCTTTCTCACACAGACCCTTGGACTGCACTGTGTTTTGGCAGGAAAGAATATTGAAGATGTTTGTTTTTTTTCCCAGCAACTAACAAATGATAACTCCTAAGCCCTGTAAGAGTGCAGATAATTCCATTCCTCCTCAGAAAGAAGGATCTGGATGTAATATTCCCATCCCACCCCACTCCACCTGGAAGAGCAGCCCTGAAAACATGGGGCAAGTCTCATTACACATAAAAGGGCAGTGCTAGGACTTGATACACTCTAGGTCCACCAGCTTGAACTCCCTGATGGTGGGAATTCAATCATGAAAGGAGTTACCTTAGGGGATCACTCCTGCATCCCCACAAAGCGTGAAGGAAAACCCATAGTTCTGTCTCCATTGAATCTTTTCAGTATATTGAGTAGAAGGAAGTTCCTCTGGCAGGCTGCAGGGTGCAGGGAGTGACTGTTCCTGGCTTGAAGCCATGGTGAAACACAACTGGAGAATCTCCCCACGAGTATCCCCACGTTCCCACCCAGAAACCAAGAGGACAAAACCCTGTGCTGGCATTAACCTTCAGCAGGGAGACTGCACACAGGAGGGAAAGGACCAGCCCAAACCCCCAGGGAGGCATCCCAGGGACACCTTCACTCACTGCAGTCGCTGTGACAACGCTTTCCAAGTGCTGCAGGTTTTCTGTGTCCACCTTCCCAGCCACTACTATCTCTGAGCCACCAAAGTAGTTGTGGAAGCTGCTCTGGGTGACGTCTGACACTGACTCCTGGGGGTAGTTGAACTGAATCTTCTTCAGGAGCGGGGTGGAGACCTGGTTGTAGAAATTCTGAGAGGGAAGGAGGCAGAGAAGTGAGTTTGTTGTACAGGAAGTGACCCTCTTGAAAGGACAGTGGGTGGCAAAACCTGGAGCCCTAATGAGCAAGGGGGAATTTCCCCATCTCATAGGACACAGACTTCTTCACACTTAGACACTTGTAAGGAGGTACAGCAAAAATATCTGGTCCAAGTCCTGTGAGAGTCCAAGGATGGTCAGAAGCCCATGGGCTGTGCTCTTCCCAGACCTAAAGGTCTTGAGCACAGGTGTGTGGGGGCCTGAATCCCTTCTCAGGTTGGTCAGCTCTGGGCTACTCTGTAAGACACAGCTACCTCCCACCTAATTCTTGTACAGGTGGTGAAATCAGGGAATAATAACAGTATAATGGTGTTTGATCAGCAGCAATTCCTGCTCACAGATTTGGAGCCTGAGCTAAAGCTGAACTTTTTCTTACATTGGCTAAGTCTGGATTATCATTTGGCATTTCTATCTAGGCTTTTTGTTAGTGATAAAATGGCCTAAAGTAACATCCAGGCCTTAATTTTAATTCAGAGAATATTTTTTTATAGTGCAGGCTGTTTTGTAGAACATTAATCCTACGCAGGGAAGTAAAGTATGTGTTACAGATATTATTAAAACTGCAGCTAGGACCACTTAAACTGAAATATGATTGATCTTGCAGGACTCTCTGGAAGAACTGATGGGTTTTGAGACCCTCTTTCTAGTGGAGTTACAGCTGTGAACAGAACAGGAGAGTTTCAGAGGCAATGAGGCAGAAACTCACCTTCATTTGGAGAGAAGTCTCCTGATTTCCAAAAATCCTCTGGGCCATGCCACGGTTGTCAGTTGCGATTCTCTGCAGGAAATCGTAATCTACATCAAACCCAATCCCGAGGCAGAAGAGGGAGAATTCATCCTTTATGCTCTGCTTCACATTCTTCTGGATTGTGGTCAGCTTCAGCTCACCTTGGAGATACAGAAAGGGTGACATTCACCTGAGCAACAGAAAAGTCTCCATCAAGGTGAGCACGTTCCTGCTGTCCCTGTGCCTGGCTCTCTCTGGATATTAAGGAAATGTAGACAGCAAACTCAATGCCAAATTTCCATTGTCTACAGCAACGTTTGAGCTTCTCCTGGGTGGAGATTAACAAACTGTTTTCACTGAAGACAATTCTTTTGGACACTTTTTTCTGTATCTGATGCATTTTCTTTGTATAGCCAGGGCTCTTAGTGAATTCCCAGGGAGTTTGTCATTCTAGCACATCAAGAGTTCTTGAATTAATGATTCAAGCTCTCTACACATTAAGACATCTCCATGAAGATTTTACTTTGTTTCTCTTACTTAAGATGTTCTCTGTCACCACTGGGATTGATATTTTTTTCAGGCTGATTTTTAATGGCAGACTTTTTGGAGCTGACATCTTCAAGTCAGTAATTGTTTTGACCTGTACCAAATCCAATCCAAATTAGTTTGCTTTCCACTCTTTTTTCCTGATTTTGATGTTATGCTTGTGACTGCATAGATCTGTGTGGGCAAAGGTCATAGGAAGAGAAAATTTTTGTAGAATCACAGAATCATAGAATGGTTTGTGTTGACAGGAACTTTAAAGGCAATCCAGTTCCAATCCCCCTGCTAAGGGCAGGGACACTTTCCACTTTCCAGGTTGCTCAAAAGCCCAGTTTCTCTAAGGCTGCTTTGATTACCTGTCCTATAGGACCTGTGCCCCTCTGTAAATTGCAAGAAATTCATAACTGGCATAACAAGCTGCTCATCTTTTGAAAGCTTCTGTGCAAAGCCCTTGGCACTTCTGGCACTTGGAGAAAAAGCAGCACAAGGCAGAAAGATGAATGAAATTTTTTAACTTACTGTCAAATTGTCTACTTGTTGCCTTTCTCAGGCTTACCCCACCAGCCTCTCTCCTCACCCAAAGCAGGATCCTTACCTACAGTTGGGTCTCCATCAGACACCAGTACAATCATGGAGACTGAGTTTGGGTCCAACATGCCTAAACTTTTGGCTTCATTCAGGATGAAAGTGGCTCGGAGAAGAGCTTCATTGATATTTGTTCCTGCCAAAGACACAATGAGGAAAACAAGTTTTTTGTTCTTGTTGAATCCAGATTGGTTCTGAGATTCTAGTGGAGTTAATGTGAACAAGAGCTGAAATAAAGGCAGAAAACCCCCTCCTCTCTGATGTTTAGGTACATCTTGCTGCAATCTGGTTCCCTTTTTCATCCCAGGCTGTCATCTTCATGAGGCCCCTCCACTCCCCCCCACTAATTCAGGTGTGACCATTTGTGGTGTTGGGAACTATTTGCTGTGGGTAGAATTACTGGGTTTGCAGGCAGGTGATTGAATGACAGCATGGAAAAACTTCCTTTTCTGGCTATCAGCCCATTCCTTGGACAAGAAGAGGCATGTGTTTGCTGAGCTTATCTAAGGTTTGATTTGTGGCACAGAAGGGGCAGAGTAAGAAATCAGTATGAGAGGAACAGAAATCTGAAGGCTGAGCAGTCAGAAAATAGGTATTTTATTTGTCAAGAAAGAAAAACATCAGCAGGCCCAGAGACAAGAGAGTAAAATGCTGCATTGGAAACTGGCTTTGCTGGATGTGAGCTGATCTCTAAGCTTATCTGTCAATTCTTTTGGGGTAACAAAGTCAGGCTCTCATGTATCCAGCAGACTGATGATTGTAGACAAGCCTATAACTTCATGTTCATTCCAGTGAAAACTTCTGGAATGAAGGTGCCACAGCACCAGAAGGCTCTGATGTTAGGGAGAGTCTCTCCACACTATTGATGCACCAATAACTGAATAACAAAACTAGAACTGCACTTCACAGAGTGGCAGATTAAAATCGTCATAAGCCCCTTCCAAAGACCTGTAGAGATGAAAAGGGCATCTGTCCTTGTTTCTCAGGCAGGGATTGAAGGCACAAAGAGGATAAATAGTCTGCCTACATGGCATTTAGCAGCTCATAGAAGCAAGAAATAACTCAGGTTGGAAACGACCTCTAAGATCGAGTCCAAACATTAACCCAAATCTATGTCCTTAAATTCCTGCAGCTTTTTCTCACAGGACTTGTGGTCCAGACCCTTCCCCAGTTCCACTGTCCTTCTCTGGACCTGCTCCAGCCCCACAATGTCTTTCTTGTCAAAGGGGCCCAAACCTGAACACAGGACTCGAGGTGTGGCCTCACCAGTGCCCAGCACAGCAGGAGGGTCACTGCCCTGGTCCTGCTGGCCACACAAGTGCTGATACAAGCCAGGACACCAGTGGCTTTCCTGGCCACCTGGGCACACTGCTGGCTCATGTTCAGCTGGCTGTCAGCCAAGGGCAAGTGATTGTGATTCTCTGCTTAGGGAGTATTTTATCTGCCTCTTCATCCAGGCCTATGAGATGGACTTGATCTTTCAAGGATATTTGGGATCTCTGAGGCAGGAGGTAAAACAGATTAAAGGCAGCTGTTCTGTGGTCTATGTTCTATCTGCCATAGAAGGAAATGCCATTCCACCCCCTAACACAATAACCTGCAATTCTTGCTCTTCTTCAGGCATGCTTTTCCTATCTTGGGAATCAGACTCTCGTTTCAGGAATACTCTGACAGTCTGAAGGCTGCCTGAGGTACCCATTCCTGGGATATGCAACTTCTCTGAGCACCCTGCAATCAAATCCTCATACCCCCATTGGGATGGATTGTCTGGATGTACTTCTTAGCATCTTCCACCTGCGATGGGGTGGCTGAGACCAGGTTGTCTCTCCAGCACCGGACGTTGTGGTTGAAGTCGATGAGGGAGAACTGGTCAGCAGCACGGAGCTCACTCAGTATTGCCTTCATGGCCTCGATGGTCTGAGGAGAAATTTCACAGGAGACAGGTTCATGATTCCTGCTTATGAAAGCCTCTTTTTAACTTGTGACTACAGGCAAAGAGTCACTTCTGTGGAATAAGCACATGAGCACTGAAATCCAAATTAGCATCTGCTATCCAGATCTCTCTCTCTCTTTTTTTTCTTCCTTTGCACTTCTTGAATAATGTCTTTTCAGCGAAGAAACACAGAAAAATTGCAACTAGGAACAACAGATTCATGTGGCTCAGCTTGCTTAACTCCTGCTAACACAGAGTGAAGTGAAAGGGAGAAATGTTTGTGGTTCAGGAGAGAGCAACTGCTCGGATCACCTCAGGAGACTTAGCTCTGTCTGCAGTGCTGTCATTCCAGGCTGGGTAACATCTCTTTGAAGATGTGTGATTTAAACAAGTGACAATTAACCTGTATCCCAGTTTTGCAGCACTGATTTCCCCAGGGAAGCAATCTGCCAAGCCATACTATTGTGCTCTGAAGGAAATTCAAATATACCTGGATGATCCCCAGCTAAGTTTGTCTAGTCAGTTCTTAAAACTCTTCAGTGACACATGATATGCAATCTCCCAAACTCCTCACTCAAGCCTACAGAGTTTTTCCTAATATATAACATAAATCTCTGCTGCTGCAAATCCATCTGATTCCACCTTATTCTACCTGGGCTGGGCATGAAATGTCACTTGATGAGTTTCCCTTTCAGAACAATTGTTTGCATATTTGGAGGCTGATTGTCTTTCTTGAAGCATTTTCTCTTGCAGACTAAAATATCTTATTTTTTAACATTTTTTTTCCCTCTGTAGGTTATGTTTTCTAAACAATCCTTAGTGGTCTTCAGTGGGCTGTCAACAATTCATCCATGTTTTGAAAGCAGGGGTGTAGTATCCTCACTGAGATTTTCCCAGGATTCAGTATGGAGCATTAGAGAAAAAGGGGGTCAGAGCCTTTGCAAAATATTTTGTGATCTGTCAATTAAATTTTAAATTTAGAGTTAAAATCTGGCACCACCTCTTCCTCAAAACATGGAAGAAGCATTATAAATGAAGGGGGGTAAAATCATGAAGTCTTTGATTCCAAATATTCTCCAAATTAAGCTGCTAATTTGCCAGCGTGCTACAGAATTGCATGGTAAAGCACATGGGGAAAGTTGGCAGGAGGTTCATTTTGCAACAGAGGTCAAACACTTACTTGTTTCATTTTCAGTCCCCACATCGAGCCACTGACATCTATAACAAATAAAATGTTTTTGGGCAGTGGATCAAGATTTTCTGGAGCAAAGAAGTGAATAAAGTAGCCATTAAAAATCTGCAAAATAAAATAAAAACATTGCAATGAAGTGACCTATAGAAAAGATTTCAGAAAACTCAAGACAGTGACAGAGCAGAAAATTCTTATTTTTTAAATGAGCCAATTATTTTTCCTTACTGTCTTTTTCTATTCTTCTTTGTTGGCCAATTCTAACTTTCAGCTCTGCACCTCTTTGTAGCCTTACACCATTTTTAGAGAACCAGGCTCTCAGACAACTTCCATGCCCTAGCATATGGAGGAATGAAAAATGCTTTAAAGAAGACTGTTCTGCCTGTAATAATTCAACCTCATAACTCAGCTTCATGTTAACATAAAAATAGTGATGTTCTGGTTGTCTCCTTGTGATGTATTGGTACAACATCCAATGACTCCATCCTCTGATTCTACATTAAATCACCAGACTGCTGCCAGGTATAAAGACATTGGCTTTTGCACATGACAGGAATCTGCTCCTACTATATGTAAGCCCATGTCTTAGTCATAAATTAAATAAATCCATTCTGCCCACTTAAAATCTCTCTGTTCTTTCAATTGGATACAGAGCTCGTCCTCATGCTTATTCCCCTGAAGGGTGAAGTTTAGCAGAGTTGCTGAAGGACAGCAATTCCTGCATTCACAGCTCTCTGGCCCCAGCTGAGCAGCCACACTTACTTCCAGTTCTCCCCCCGTGGTTTCTCTGTTCACGTCGTACTGCACCACAAAATTTCCATCCACGGCCGTGGACGAGCACTTGGGGCATTTTCGCTGCTGAGCCATTGTTGGCTTGAAAGAAATATGAGCCTTGAAAGGAGGAGAGATCATCATTCAGCCAGCAGCGGTGTGAGAGGGGATGACTGACACACTGGGAGTCCCTCTCTGCATGAAATGTCTGATTTCAGTGAACACTTCCCTGCTTTCCTTGCTGGTGGAAAATGGACTTTGGTGCTTCAGAGGAAAACCAGCACTGAGGCTGGCCTGGATATGTTGATTCAGTAGTAGCAACTATGACATAAATCACATGACCCATCTACAGCACCAAATGCTTCAGCTAGAGCTGTGCAAACCATTCCTATTAAGCAATACATTGGTTTATTTCACATTTTCCTAGTTGAAACTACCCATAATTTTATCAACATCTGTAATAGGTTTCTAACTGACTTTTTCATTAGTCATGTGATTGATCATGCAGACTTTATGGCATTTTTTTTTCAGTTTTAACTGGGTCACTTGAAATTTCCTGAGAAGACAAGACTTAATATAAACATATAGTACCTCTGAAATAATTTGCTGAACTAAGAATGGGAGTGAATTTGAATTTTGAAAAATACTGCCTGGCATATTTTTATGGAATTAAAGACGGACTTTTGCTGCATTTTTGCATGCTTCCAGCAGGTACAAAAACAATGCCTGCATAGAGTAAGTGCGAAAACTGAAGATTTTGTGCTGTTTCCAGTCTGTGACTGGTTACCTTTTTCTCTCCCTTGGAGATGGTGGTGATCCCATCGAAGTGATCTCCGAGCGAGTTGGGAACGTGCACGTAGCGCAGTCCCTGCGGCTCGATGATGCGAACATCCACCTAAAGGCAGCAAAGGAGAGATGCCCCATCCCTGGAAGTGTTCAAGGCCAGGTTGGACAGGGCTTGGAGAAACCTGGTCTATCAAGGAGCAAATGTGTCCTGTCCTCACTCCTGAGAGAATCTCCTGAATCATGACTGACTCACGTCAGAACCACTTGGGCAAAGCTTTGACATTTTCATACTCTTGTGTAAACCTGACTTGACTGAAGGAAAACAAACAATACTTGCTATTTATTTGTGCTTTCCACAAAAACCCCAGCCTCATGAGGTAGTGTCCCTATGAGAGCTGATGATCTCTGGCTGTCCCTCCACAACCATGACTTGTCTTAGAATGGCAGAATGGTTTGGGTTGGAAGGGATCCTAAAGTTCCTCCAGTTCCAAGCCTCCTCCCATGGGCATGGACACCTCCCTGAAAACCATGGGTGCTTTCTCAGCAAGGATTCCCCTGTGGGGTTCTTCCTACACACCCCAGCTCTGCTCTACCTCCATGTGCTTGGCCAGGCGTCCTGGCTTCACAGAGATGACGTGCTCGTAGGAGCTCAGCTTCCTTCGGATCATTTCATGGTAGTGAAGCTGGAACTGGATCCTCATTCCTGGGGGCACATTCACTTCGGTTTGGAAGTTTTCCATATCCAAGGCATTGCTCCTGAAAAGTCAGCTGTGGGGTTATTTTGAGAAAATACAAGGAGAAGGAAAAGCTTCTTTGCACTTTGGTTTAGATTGAGGCTTTTGCTGTGTGATTCTAACTGGCCTCTATCAGGGAGCTGCAGTTGTCTGTTAGCACAGGGTGTTTTAGCAAGCTGAGAGCAGAAACACAGTTTAAATCTGCGACAATTAAATATCAGAGCTGCTGTAAGTAAGCATTTTCCTTTCCAGGATTCCTCCTCCTCTATCTCCTCCTGGGATGGGTCATCTCAGTTCTCCTGTGAGCCAGTTCAGTACAAACCCCATGTGCCAAAATGTTTTACCTGACTATTCCAGCAGCTTTGCCTTTGGCTTTCGCTTGAGCGTACATTTTTCTGGCTTCAGATTTTTCCCGAATATTGCTGGTAAATGTGATACCATTGATATCCCTAGGAGAGAGAAGCACAGTCAGTTTGCAAAAGAAACAACTGTACAATCGAGGACTGTTTCTTCAGTTTACATCAGTGAAACCTAACCTGGTGGGAAATGAAATAACAAGGTTCTTGTTTAACCCCAAAGTAATGAAGTCTGGTTTTCACTAGAGCTCTATCTTTTTCCCTACCTGATTTTTATTTCAAGTAGCCAGCACCACTGTGCTCTGAGAAGGGTCTGGTCTCCTCTGCTTCCTTCACACTTTTCCCATGCTTTGGGCAGGGAAGGCAGTTCCTGATGTCATGGCTGGTTTGGAACATGGATCCGGACATCTCCTGACCAGCAACCTGGCTGCTGCCTCTCTGAATGGATACTGAACCAGGCCAGTTTCTGCCCAGTGAGGGCTCTAACTTGGGTCTCTCTCTTTTGATCTGGCAAGGTGGGGGCTTAGTCTAGTTACGATTTTTGTTCAATTTTGTTGATATTGACCAACAGCTCAATAATTACTGGAGAGGACAGACAGACAGACTGATGACATGAGTCCTTTTTCTTTGAGAAAGCCTACAAAAATTACACTGAACCTGGAAAATAAAAGCAGCTTTTTGCTTTTACAAATGCTTCCTTCCCAGCCCATTGAAGGCTTCCAGAGGACAAGCCTGGCACCTGACAACAACTTACATGGTGAAGTTGTCAATGAAAGCTCCTTTGGGGACTTGCACATCAAACATGATGGGCTGTGGCCTCATGGCATTGTTCACCATCTTGGCTTGGATCATGGTGTTGGCCAGCCGAGATGTGATGGTGGATTGAACCTTGTAGCTGTACAGACCTATCTTGTCATCATCCTCCACCTGCAATTGACAAAATCCCTCTATAAATTCAGGGCACCGCCACAAAAAATGCCCTAGAGGACAACATGAATAATTTTTATAGTCTCAGTGCCTGCTTTTTAATTGCTGCTCCTCACCATATGGCAGCTAGAAGGGACATGACCTCAAGTTCAGGACATCTCCATATTTTACCTGGCACACGTGAATATAGTTCATTACAACATTTCAGCTGAAAGAAGGAATTTATTAAGCTGGAATGTTTTCCTTGTTTTCATGGTGCACCTAGTCCTTGGAATGACTCTATGGATGAAATCCAGCATGGAAAGCTACACTGTAATCCTGAACATCAAATGATGAGGAGGAAAGAGCTCACATTTTCAATAAAAGTCCTAAATAGAGGACACTTGAAGCATTGGTTAGTGTTGTAAATGGTTAAACCACAGCAGTGGGAGAACAGTATTAAAGTGTTTTATTAAGACATTGTCTTTGTCTAATCACTGTTGATGCTTATTTCTTCATATTTACCATACCCTTCTCCCTCCAAGAGCAGATGTATCAACAGTATTGTGCAAACAGCTCTCTGTTTAAAGAAAATAGGTTAATACCCAACTGGCAGTAAAAACAAGGAACTGAACAAACAGAGGGATTGATTTCCAAAAAAAATGGTTAACTAGAAAATCACTTTGTTCAGTATTATTTGCCACAGAGAAAGAAAAATACTCACCAGATCTCCAACGTACCCCCAGTCGGATGTGCTCCGCTGGAAAAGGAAAATATGGAGGAGATATTTCAGCAAAGCTAGGAACACTGACTGGCTGTGTCAAGACAGGGATTGGTGTCTAAAAACTGTCTTCTAAGATTATGAATCTCAGAATCACAGGGAATCACAGAAACATCAAGTTTGGAAAGGACATCCACCACTGAACATGCTTTTTTGAACACTTCCATCAAAAGTGACTCTAACACTTCCATGGGAAGCCTGTTTCAATTCTTGACAACCCTTTCAGTGAAGAGTTGTTCCCTAATATCCAACCTAAACCTCCCCTGGCACAATTTAAGTCCATTTCTTCCTGTCCTGTCCCTGTTCCCTGGGACCAGGGCTGATCCCACCTGGCTGCCCCCTCCTGTCAGGGAGCTGTGGGGAGCCAGAAGGTCCCTCCTGAACCTCCTCTTCTCCAGGCTGAGCCCCTTTCCCAGCTCCCTCAGCTGCTCCTCATCAGACTTTTGTTCCAGACCCTTGCTCAACTTTGTTGTTCTTCTCTGGACATGAATGAGAAATAGTTTGAGTTCCCAGACTAAGTGTGATTATTCCTTTTGTCTTATTTCATGTATTTCTACATGGGATGTTGGAGCATGTGATCTCCCAGCTGTGTCTCAGAGCTGTTATAAACAGCACAGCTTTATTCCTCTGTCTTGTATTATTTTTTTTTAAAAGAAAACATTCTCTTCTAGAAAAACATTCTGCCTGAAAGAAAATCAAGCTGGCAGAAAGTCATCCTCAGACACCCTTGTTTTTAACATGAAAGTTCTCTCTTTTTTTCTATTAAAAGTGGAAAAACCTCAAACCCCAGACTTCTTTAGCTCACTTTGTTGCCATTTACATTAGAGACTATTTATTTATGTATTATATGCAATATGTATGAATTAAAAAACCCATTATGTACTCGATATTACATTTACATGCTTGTGCCTATGGAAGTTAGTTATGTATGCATTACTTAGCTGAAATTGCTCATTAATGGTTGTGGTTTTCCCACCACCCTATGAATTGTTCCATTTGGAAATTTCTATGGCAACCTGCTGACATCTTGTGGTCATTTGAATAATTCTGTTTAATTCCCCCCCAAAATCTCCCTCACATAAGGAATATTTATATTAATCCCCTGAAAGGGAATCTGGCTCACCCAGATGCAATTGTTTAATGCAGAGATCTACTTTCATATTATCATCACAACTAGGCCAGCTCAGCTCTCCAGGGTCAAGAGGACCCAAAACCACAGAAGATGCTCATGAAAACATCTTTAATGCCATGATGCACATAAAGATTGCTCTGCAGTTGTTAAGCTCATTTGAAGCTAATTAATACTGTTCTAGGGAAATCTTGTACTGTAGAAGAGATGATGATGATGATGTCATAACAAGGTCATTTTAAAGAGATGATTTCAAGGATCCTTTAAAGGCAGAAGGAGAGACTGCAGGAGTTCTGCCTGCCTGAGAACAAATGCAGGTTTTCATTTTCTAGCTCTAAAGGCTCTACCTGAACATTCAGACTGGGATTTCAGGATATGGAAGTTTATGGCTCTCTAGAGACCCTCTGCAAACCCTGATGGACCAATCCTGCCTCAGTCCATCCTGACACTCCACAAACTTCACTGTACAGTGAACTGGACACCTGATAAAGAACCAGACTATGAAGAATGATTGTTGGCCCCACACATACCCTTGGCACAGGAAACATCACCAGCTTGGATACAAATTAAGGCTAAACTAACATTAACAGAAACAAATTTAATTTTAGAAAGATGAAGACCAAGATTTTAGCACGGAGGAGTTTTGTTTTATTGAGGTATTTTTCTGGTTCTCAGGTTAGGGCTCCTGACCCACTTTAGGAACAGTGGTTAAAGCTTTCAGGATGCCCAGGTTTCCTTCCTGATCTCCAGGAACCCCAGAATCACAAAAACACAGAATCACAGAATGGTTTAGGTTGGAAGAGACCCTAAAGACCCTCTAGTCCCACCTCCCTTGCCATGGCCAGGGACACTTTCCACTGGATCAGGTTGCTCCCAGCCCCGTCCAACCCAGCCTTGAAGATCCCACTTCAGGTGAGTGCTGATGTGATTATTGAGAGCAGTGACTTCTGTGGTGTCTGAGACTCCTTTTTCCAGCATGAGGACTCATGGCTGATCCTTGCCTTTAAAGCACACCCAGACCTGTTGATCACTGCACAAACCAGGATGCTGAGCCATATTTCTTGTGTGGCAAAGTGCTAATTGGAATGAAGACTACATGTGCCTCAGGAGCTGTTTGAAGGACAGATGCTGGGCTCTGCCTTCAGGTGCTGAGATGCATCTTCTCTTGACTGTGCAGGATATGGATATTTAATCCTACACAGTAATCTCTGTTCAAATCACTGTGCATGGACATTGCAGCTGTTCAGTGAAATAAGGAGAGCAGAATCACAGGTGTCCTGCATTCAACAGAAGTTTATTTTCTACTGGGGCAGGAAAATGTTGAAAAGCAGATGCCCAGCATGAGAAACTATAAAGAAGATGTGATCTGTAAGTGTTCAAGGCCGGACTGGACAGGGCTTGGAGCAACTGGTCTACTGGAAGGTGTCCCTGCCCATCACAGGGGCTTGGAATTAGGTGATCTTTCAGGTCCCTTCCAATCTAAACTGTTCCATGTTTCCATGATTCTGTGATCTACCTGGAATGCCCTTCCAGTTCTTTGAGGTGCTGTTCCCTCATAATTCCCTTGTTTTCCTGTAATTTCCTCAGCAGTTTTTATCACAGTCCAAATCCATTGCCTCTTCACACTCCTTTCAGGAGTTCCTCACTGTGAGATGGAAGAAGAGAAATTTCAGGCCTAAGACTTGGCAGAGTTGATCTTCAGGGTGCCGCAGATGAATCCTTGTCTGATTAGTTACATTTGGGGGAGTCTCCAACCAGCTGATTTAGGAGGAAATTCTTCAGTGTGAGGGTGGTGAGGTCCTGGC
>VZRX01004942.1:0-16726 GCA_013398075.1 Notiomystis cincta | reverse complement strand
GCCGTGGGTGGGAGCAGGGCCCGGGGCTGCCATGGGAAGGAGGCATCGATGTCCATCCCAAACTGGAGACTGCTGCGCTGGCTGCCGTCCCTGCCTGCCCTCCCGGCCCTTCTGCACGGGAGGGGTTTGCCACGCCCTGCCCATCGACCCCGGGCTGTGCTGGAGCATCTTTTGGTCAAACCCTGCACCTCAAAGGCGGGCTCTGAGGTGAGCTGCGCTTCTTGTTGCGGTCTCATGTCGCTTCTCAGGTTTCATAGCGTTTTCCA
Source organism: Notiomystis cincta (assembly GCA_013398075.1). Lineage (NCBI taxonomy): Eukaryota > Metazoa > Chordata > Aves > Passeriformes > Notiomystidae > Notiomystis > Notiomystis cincta. The sequence goes on along the minus strand of VZRX01004942.1, from coordinate 16,460 downwards.
GCTTGCCACACCTAGCCAAGAAAATCAAACTCTTCTTTGCCCTGGCTCCTCTGTACACCCTCCACCACGCCCGGGGCCCCGTGTTAAAGCTAGCCTTTCTACCAGACCTGCTGCTCAAGGTACGGGGGGTGTTTGTGGCTTGTTACTCCCGAAATCCACGGACTTCAGGCAACTCCTGCCCCCCTGCATTGCCACGTGTGCTGGCCCCGCGCCTAACATCATCCCTGACGTTTCCTCGTGTCCTGCAGGGGCTCTTTGGAAGCAGAGAGCTGGTTCTGGTGGGCAGGAAGGAGAAGATCTTCCTGGTTGAGAAGTGCAGCAGGCTGCTGGCGGCTGAAGTGTGCGCCAACGAGATCTTCGTCGTGGGAGGGTTCGACAGGAAGAACTTGAACGTGGTGGGTGCTCTGGGTCCTGGCCACAGCCCTCTCTGTCTCCTAGACACCTGGAGATAGCTAATGAGACACGAAAATAAGCCCCCAAAATAAGGTGTGAAAGGCAGTGGGTTATATGGAGGTGTCCCGCAGTGGTGTGGGGGTGTTAAAGCTAAAGGAGCCTTTGGTAAGAGTGAATCACTTGTGGTCTTGTCTCTTAGGGAAAGGAAACTCCTGCCTCGTTTTTGGCTGACATGCAACAAGTTTGCAGAAGAAAATAACCAAAGAATGACCGGACCAGTTGCATTTCCATTCTCAGATATTGATTAAGTGGCTGTAAAAAAGCTGCTTCTAGCTCTGAGCAGAATAAAGCTGCTGAAGAATAAAGAGTATATAACTTTTATATTGCAGTTATAAGACAGAATGTTTGAGGGTTTTTTGCCTAGACAGATTTTCATCCTTCCCAACTCACTTAAAAAATACTTTCTTTTTCCTGTAGAGCCGACTGGATGTCTACCTATCTCATTTTCCTGACTACACATCAGTAAAAACTCTTCTGCACTGGGGACAGGTAGAGACTCTGATTTTTTAACTACTTTAACTCTTCTTTCTTTTAATCTGTGACTATGTTATTTTCAAATGCTACTTCATTCACCCTGGAGACAGGTAAGGAGGTAGAATCAAAGCTGAGAGATAAAAGGGATTTTTAAGCCGCTGCACCAAGGTGTCTCAAAAGCCATAGGTGTCTGGGGGCCTGATCCAGGGTATTACCTGGATTAACCCTTTGCCTCTGCCTTCCAGACTGCCAAATCCGGGCAGTTCAAGCAGTTTGACTACGGGCTGAGGAACATGGAGAAGTACAGCCAGGTGAGTGGGATGGGGCTGGCTGGGATCGGGATGGGGGATCACACCCCATCCATCAGAGCCCCCAGATAACAGGAGTGCTTTTCCCCTTCCCAGCTGAGGCCGCCCTTTTACAGGATCGAAGCCATGAGGGTGCCGGTGGCGCTGTGGAGCGGGGGGCACGACTGGGTGAGTCCCCCTGTGGAGACCCAGAGCTTGCTGTCCCACCTCAGCAACGTCATCCACCACGAGCACTTCCCCGACTGGAACCACTTCGACCACCACTGGGGCCTGAACGCCCCGCAGCGCCTCTACAGGAACATGGTGGCCCTGATGGGGGAGAATCCATGAATCCATCCAAGAATCCATCCATGAATCCATCCATGAATCAATCCATGAATCCATCCATGAATCTGTCCAAGAATCCATCCATGATTCCGTCCATGATTCCGCCCATGATTCCGCCCATGATTCCGTCTATGATTCCATCCATGAATCCATCCAAGAATCCATCCATGAATCCATCCATGAATCCATCCATGAATCCGCCCATGATTCCGCCCATGACTCCGTCCATGACTCCGTCCATGACTCCGTCCATGAATCCATCCATGACTCTGTCCATGAATCCATCCATGACTGCATCCATGACTGCATCCAAGAATCCATCCATGATTCCATCCATGATTCTGTCCATGCATCCATCCAAGAATCCATTCATGATTCTGTCCATGAATCCATCCATTAATCCATCTATGAATCCACCCATGAATCCATCTATGAATTTGTTCATGAATCCACCCAAGAATCCACCCAAGAATCCACCCAAGAATCCATCCAAGAATCCATTCATGATTCCACCCATGATTCCACCCATGATTCCACCCATGAATCCATCCCTGTGGTGCCCCAGGATGGAGGAGCTTCCTGTTCCCATGTTCCTGAGGACACGGGGTTTGTGTGAGGGATGCCCTCTTAAAAATGTCTCCTTTCCCCCTGTTCCACACTGATTTAACCCTTTTGAATGCATTGCTGTGATTCCTGCCTGCCCTCTGTGGCTGTAGAGATTGCAATAAAGTCTTGCATCACAGCCAAGCTCCAGCCCTCCTCGCCTTGCTGGGCTTGCTGGGTTTGCAGGAGATCTGCTGTGTTGGGATTTTTTCAGCTTTTGCAGGCTCAGAGCATGGCAAGTGTGAAATTTTACTCCAGGAATTGAGCACGTGCTGTGGTTTGTGGGTTTGGGCACAGGAGGGGAGGAAAGTGACCTTGTGACAGCCACTGGTGGGAAGAGTGGCCCAGGGGGCTCTGAGCTGGGCACAGCTGGCCAAGGGCAGAGGAGCAGGAGATTCTCCTCACCAGATCCTCCTCAGTGAGTGAAGTTTGAAAGCTGGTGATTTGCTGGTGATGAAATGTGCAAGGAGAGGCTGAGCCCTTTCTCACTTCACAAATCCACCCAGCTATTCCCTCTCCAGTCACATGGTTTCTTGCCAAGCTTTTCTTGCTCATCCTGTTCATCTCCTTATTGTTGAAATGAGAAAGAAAATCATGGCTAGAGGAGCAAATTTCAGCCACTCTGTTTACCCTGGAGGGGTTAACTCGTAACTGACTCTCTGGAATCAAAGCTATAATATTTTTTCTCCTACATTTGTGCTGCCTTGAACAGGGCAGGAATTGGCAGTGCCATAACTTAGTTTCAGGCTCTGGGGATATCTGTCAAGGCTGAGCTTCTCACTTTCTGGATTCTACCTTATCAGCAGCACTACTCAGAGATAACACCTGCAATCACCAAAGCCATTCATCTGCCAGCTTGTAGGAGCAGAGCAGCCCAGCACCAGGATGGATGAGTCCCCTGCATGTGCCTTTCACCTTGCCAGGGATGGGAATGGCACAGAATTGGCACCAGGAAGATCATCTGCACCAACAGAGCATCCTTGATGTGGCACAGTGACCAGAACTGAGCTATTTCCAACTTGTCAGCAGCTCCAGGACTCTGGAGAAAAACCTCAGCATGAAAACCTGACCAGATGGATGATGAGAACCACAACTCAAGGTTTTCCTTGACACCAGCATCTCCCCACCTGCCTGATGAGTGCCCAGCCAGCAGAGCCACTGATCAGGTGTGGTGGGCATGCTGGTGCTCAGCCTAGCAGCCCCATCTCTTTGGTACATGGGATTCATTTATTCTGTTTATTGCATGTTGTTTATGACAGACCCATCTCTGCATTACATGTGCTGGCCAGCAGCTGTTTGTGGAGTTGTGCAGGATTCTGCCTGCAAGTCTCTGCACGTGGCAGAAGACACCCACAGCAGAAGGTTTTAGGACCTCCAATCCAAAGAAAATAAAAACGCTGACGGCCTGGGCAGATTAAACCTCCGTGGGATTAATTTGCAACCTCTGCATCCCCCGCCTTTTAATAGAGAGATAAATATGTTTAAAGGATAAAGCATTGCTCTCTAACCCAAACTGACGTCAGCTGAGCAGCTTGTGGGGCTGCAAAGCTTGGCTCAAAGCATTGATCCTCGTAAGGAAGGCATCTGGTGCTGCCACCAGCACCAGCACCAGCACCAGCCACAGCCGGGGTCTCAGCCCAACACTGAGCCCAGCTCAGGCTTTGCAAAGATATTCCAACCCCTGACCTGCATCTGAAGAGGGAAAGGAGAAGGATTCACTTCGAAGTCAGTCTGTCAATAGATTGCCCAATAACAGGTTGACCAAAGTAAGGAATTGGCACACAGGACTGGAGGTTGTTGCCAGCGATTTGCAACACATTGCTGAGGCTGATGAGGGTGGATCATGTCTGTGTTTCAGGCTGCACCTTCAAACAACACACTTCAGGTGCCTTTTTCAAGTGAAAGCAAGCCAGGCTCCAGTTACTCCATCCACAAAACTGTGACCTGGACTGCTGACTGATATTTTATACTGCTTCCCAAAGCTTTCACAAAAGAATCCACCTGCTCCCTGAACCTGAGGAGCTCAGGAGCCAAGGGCCAGCAGGTCTGGCTGTCACTGATGCCACACTGAAGCTGGCTTGCTCTCCCAGGAGCCCAGGAGCCCAGTTTATTTATTCAGCCTTTTCTCTGGGGATGTGTTGGCCTGCCAGCCAAAGGGCAAACCTGCTGACTCAGCAGGCTGTGGAGCCTGGCATGGCACAGCTCCACTCACCCCTTCCCACAGAACAGCATGGAATGGCAGAGATCTTCTCCCTGGTGATGTGGTGATGGTCTCATGCAGTGCCAACGTGCCCTGAGGTCCCCAGTGCTTCCCAGTAAGGGACAAGGGGCCAGCCTTGGCGCTGGGCAGGAACAGGGTGGCAGCCCAGGGTGGCAGTGTCACAGCACCTGTCACAGCAGCACTGGTGGGGAGAGGGCAGGGCAGCCATGGCCCTCTCCAGCTGAGATGGGCCCATCCCAGTGCCAGGCACTGATGGAAGACAGGAAAAGCCTGACTGGTAATTCGGGATTTTTGGTCTGCACTGTTTCCCAAAGCTGCCTGGGAGCAGAGGCAGGGAATGCTGTGCCACCCTCTGTACCCTCCTGACCCCAGGGGATGATTTGGGGGTTCTTTACCCATTTATCTCTAAATATCTAACTATTTCTTTACCCATCTGTTTCTACACCTCCTGGGTCCTGCCACGTGCTGTGTGTCTCATCTGCAAATGTCTCCCGCTGCTGGCAGCTGATTTATTTTCATTTCAGCCAGGATTTGGGTCACAGCTTTGTTTCAGGGTTTTAAAAGGGAAAGAAAATATTTAGGCACAGCAAAAGGAGACAAAGCAATCAAGGAAAAGCCCTGTTGTCCCCATGGCAAAATACCAAGTGAAGCTGCATTTTTAATTTCTTTTTTTTTTTTTTTGGGCTTTGGGCAAATTTTTTCTGCAGAACTGGGAAGAGACTTTAAAAAAAAATAGAGATGTGTTTAAACAGGATTAATTTAAGCAAGAATTTGTACTACAGAAAGATGCTTAGAGAATCTCTTAAAGACAGAAAAGCAAACAATATCCAAATCCGATAATCTGATCACCCGATAAAATTTACAAGCAATTTTCTCAGGAGGGAGAAGAGTATTTACTGGAAATGGACTGTATTGAACAAACTGAATAAACAGATTAGGTGAAGAGCATTACCTAAAAAGACAATTTTACAGAAAGCTTCTTAGAATGAGGTGGGAGCTACATACTTAGGAAGAAAACGGGTGAAAAAAGAGCTAAATCATGAATTATTTACTGCAACCAACGTGATACGCAGGGAAACTGTAACTCATGCAAGCTTCTTTTCATAAATAAATGCCATTAAATTTTCATTTTGCTTGCTGGCTTTGCCCTTCAGAGGAGAAAGGCTCAGGACAGGACGATGAGAGAGGCAGCAGGGGAACAAACACGTCATTGCTGTGTCTCTGCCAGTGGCTTTGCTCAGGGTGCCCCTGAGAAGCTTCTCCCCAAAGGCCACTGTGGTGGTCAGCAAGGCCAGCACAAGGACACCCAGCACCAGGGAGGAATTCACTGCTGCCAAGCAAATTACAGCCAGGAATTCTGTTAGCAAAAAACAACCCATGGCAGCACTTGGAATGGCTGCTCTGCCCCAGATTTATTTTCTGCTGTCCCCCAAGCCTCTGCCTGATCTGCTCTGCTTTTCAGGAAATTTTAAAGGAAGCACAACAGACTGCAAATCTGACCTTACTCCATGAAATATCATCTGGATTCTCCCTCCCTGAAAGAAGCTGATTCTTCTGGTGGCCACACCATTGACATGTTGATCAAGATTTTCTGATGAGCCTCAGGATTTTGGCTGACAGAAACAGCCAAATTTCTTGTTGCTTTAAAATAATTGCCCTTCCTTCAGGCTAAAGAAAAAAATCATCAGCACATCACGGCACCTCTGAGATCACCACTCAATCTTATTACCAAAACCTCTCAGATAAACCCTAAGACACAGGCATTTTTTGAATACCCTAAGCTCCTTTTAAAATTTGGATTTTACACATTCTGCACCAGAATCACATGCTGGAATATCTGACTTGTAATTCCTCTTCAGGATTTATTCTTTTCTCACCTCTCAGTCACTGAAAGAAAAAAAACCCAAACCCAGCCACATTAAAAATGTGATTAATTACAATTTTTATTGAATTCAAACCCACCAGTACTGTTTTATCCCTAGGGAGATGTCCTTCCAGTACCTGAAGGGAGAAAAATGGAGAAAAATTATTTACAAGGGCCTGGAGAGACAAGGCAAGGGGAATGCCTTCCCAGTGCCAGAGGGCAGGGATGGATGGGATATTGGGAAGGAATTGTTCCCTGGGAGGGTGGGCAGGCCCTGGCACAGGGTGCCCAGAGAAGCTGTGGCTGCCCTGGATCCCTGGCAGTGTCCAAGGCCAGGCTGGACTTTGGGGCTTGGATCAGCCTGGGACAGTGGAAGGTGTCCCTGCCCATGGCAGGGGTGGCACTGGAGGGGCTTTGAAGTCCCTTCCCACCCAAACCATTCTAGGATCCTAATTCTGATGTTTTTCATCACAGATCTGTTGGATCTTTCTGATCCACCTTGATGGTTTTAAGCATAACAGTGCCAGACCTGAGACAGCAATAATGAACTTTGTGTCACCGATAAAGACACAAAAAAAAGGAAAAAGAGGAAAACAAAACGGAAAAAGAATGGCAATGCATGAAAGAATAGCATGAAGGCTCCTCTCCCCACCCTGCCACTGCTTCAGCTAAAAGCAGAACATTTTAGTCCACTCAGGTGGTCCGCATAGAGAGAAATTTCAAAACCCTCTAGAGACAGCACTAATCATGTGAGAAAAACCAACAAAAAACCTGTGTCGGGTCAAAGCGGCGGCGCTACGGATGCTTCTTCATGACGTCCAGGATTTCCTGGTACAAAACCTGCGGGGCATCCAGGCCCAGCACGAAATCCATGTGGTTCCAGTGGGGAATCAGCCTGTGGTGGAGCAGGTTCCTGACCTGGGGCAGGAGGAGGGCGGTGTCCCGGGGGTCAGCCAGGCAGTCCTGCCCCGCGTTCCAGATGGCCGTGGGCACCTCCATGTCCTTCACCTGGTAGAGCGGTGGCCCCATCTGAGGAGGTGGCAAACGTGTTTCACACAGAGATGTTGCTGGCATGAGATAGATTATTGCACCGTGCAAGAGGAATTGCTACTCTTTGGGAATGGAGGGAAATAAAAACTGCAACTCCTTTCTTCTTAGAACGAAGAGGAACTTCAATAAAGGCGCAGCGCAGCCTTATGTGCTACGTAAGATTTAGTGAGCTAATTTAATTAAAATTAATTAGCAAATTTGTTCTGTCTGGCCAGAAATTCTGGTTCTGATACTGCAGATGGTTTTGGTAAGGAGGCAGAACTTGGGCTGCCCTGATTTAATGCTGTTGGATCACCCTGCTCCCAAGAGGATGAGGTCCCTCTAGAGGTCCCTCCTAGCCAGCCCTGCCGGGGTTTGTGCTGGCACTTCACGCAATCACCAGCACTTCCTTCAGCTCAGTGAGAGCAGGGAAGTGTCTGGAAGCAAGATTTTGAAATTAAAACATCTCTGGAGGGTTGTTTCAGCTCCACACCCTGAGGACTTGCCATGAGATGATTTGTCAGCAATGTATCTTGTTACCTGCAGTGTAATTAATCCAGTTAGGAAGCACGCTGCTTTCTGAACAATTGCTCTTCTTTAACAAAGAAAGAAGATTTTTTTTCCCTGTTCCAAGCCTTAACCACTACTTCAGAGAAGAAATTTTTCCTATTATTCAGCCTGGTGTAACTCAAGACCACACTCCCTTACCCTATGAAAAGCAGAAAGTGTCTAATGCTTTATTCCATTGAAAAGGTATTTACAAAACAGAGTTGGGAGTGGAAGTTCTGCTGTTCCAAGCAGAAATCCTGACTTCCAGTTTGTGAAGAGAGGAATATGTTAAGAGGAGTCCCCCCAGGCAGGACTGGGAAGAGAAGAGGGAAAGGGAAGGTCGTGGCCATTGGGAGCACCTCACCTGTCGGTAGCGAAGGCTGTTGTACATGTGCCCCCCGTCAAAAGCTCTCAGTGCCCCAGCATGGACTCCCTGCAGCAAATTCAGACATGCAGTGCTCTAAGTGAAATCACAGCTCTGTGGGGGTGCAGTCAACCCTCAAAAGTCAACCCTCCAAAGTTAGTTTTCATCGCTGGACTGGCAGTTCAAGTGCATCTCACAGTACAAGTAATTGTTGTCATGATTTTGGACAAATGGACAGAGAATGTGTTTCTAATGTTTGTGGATAACACAGGGCTGGGAAGAAATTAAAATGTTCTGGAAAATGGGTTTAGAACTCTAAATATTCCTTGTGGGCTGGAGAATTGGCCTGCAATGGCACAATCAAAGATGGAAGGAGCCTCTGAACTTCTCCTGTCTAAATGGAACAGGACTATCAGCAATACAAGGTCAAGGCTTGATCCCTCCACTGTGCAGCAGCCCTTCAGAAAATGGAGAGTGTGTACTTCCTACAAACCCCACAGAGTCCTTCTGGGGTCCCTGAGCAGGAATTCCACACGGGGAAGAAGCTGTGCCCTGAGTACAGCCTGTGGCACACACCTCAGAGAAGGTGCATGGACTGAACCCCCAATCTACAAAATATGCTGCAGATTTTTAGCTTGGGGAAGAGAAAAGGAGTGCAGCAGAATGCAACTGCACTGTCAAAGGGCTCTGGTGGTGGCTGTTCTCATGCCCACAAGGGGAAGAAGGAGAAATAATCAGCTTTATCAGTAACAAGCTTAATTGGCTGCTGTCCAGAAGCATCTCTGCCACAGTCTGAGCACTAATGGCACTCGGGCTGCAGGGCAAGAGTGGAGCTGGTCTGAAATAAAGCCCCTGGAATGTGCTGTGGATTCAGGCTCCTCAGCTCCAAGTGTTTCTCTTGACAGATTCACTCCTTTGGGGCCACTCGGCTCAAAAATCCGCCGAGCGTTTTACGGAGGGGTGGAAACAAACCCAACAAAGACATGACAAAGTTGTGTCTTGCAGCAAGCAGCACAGCAGGCTGCCCACGAGGGACCAGTGACACTGTTTGGCACAGGAGGGAGCCTGGGAAGCTTTACCTGCAGCCAGTGGATTATGTTCTGGACGGAGGAGCCCGCCGGGATGTGCCCCATGTACACATCGAATCGGCTCTGCAAGGACACGAGCATATTTCACAACAGGATTCACCTGGCTCTGCAAAGCAGGGCATTGCCAAGGCTTTGGCCTTCAGAAAGACCCTCTGCAGATTTATTCCCACATACCATGTTTGTGTTCTTCCAGTGAAACCCGAAAACCGTAGCCAAGATGCCCTTGCAGACCTTCGAGCAGACGCAGAACCTGGAGAGGAGCAGCTCCCCCTCGGCAGTGTGAGGTAGGAACTCCCTGGTGCCAAACATCTCCTGTGAAATTGCAAATGTACTCATCAAACAGGAAGTCTGGTCATGCTTTCCCCCAAAGCACCACCACTTTACAACTTCTGTTTCATCCCCTTGTTAAGGTTGCCCTCCCTTGCACCCCATAAAATGCCTCTGTCCCTTGTTTCTCGTGGGCAGGATCTCTCACATTCAATAGGCTCTCATGTTAAATGGTGGGGCTCAATTCACAGCCTCTGCATCAGTTTTGTCACTAATGTTAAATGGATTTAACCCTGCCAGAACATTCTGGGGAGTGAATTCAGGACGGGCCTGAAAGGTTTGGTAGTGAGATGTGTTTTTATTCATTATGGAAATGGACAGAGCACAGAGCTCCCCTCTCTCTAAATGACTTGAAATATTCCATAGGTAATTTCACAGTCCCTATGAAAAACTACATTTTGGCTGTGCAGAACATAGCTCAGACCAACCTTAAGCCCATAGTCAGAAAAGAATGCCAGTTTTTTAAATGGGCTCTGGGAAAATATCACCGTGGTCACAGGGGAAAGAGCCAAGAACATCTTGATTTTCTGAGCCAGCTGGGGCATAGTGGAAAAGGCTATAAAACCTGGGGGGAGGAAAAAAAGTAGGAAAAAAATGGTTTAATTTTTCAAGACATTCATGCACATAGTTTAATTTCAGTGAGTAATTTTCCAAATCTCAGAGGGAATGTAGACTTCTCACTCTGTCATCCAAAGGACCCACTCACCTATAGTGGTGCCTTGGGAATGACCAATGTAATAGAGCTGTTTCTGTCCTGTTTTCTGTTCAATGAAGTTGATCATGGCTGGCAGATCATATTTAGCCATCTCATCGAAGCTGCAGAAGGAAGAGCAGACATCCTGCTGAGAGGGGCAGCATCTGCCCCTGCACAGCCATCACCAGCAAACCACAAAACCAGCAGGGAGGGCAGGACTGCCTCACAAACTTCTTCATCCTGCTGGGTTTTCACATGGAGTTTTCAATCAAAAGAAGGATTTGCTTCAGTGCAGCCTGGTTCACTCATCCCCCAGCTCGGGCAGCGTGACCCTGACAGAACTGAGCTGTTTCTGACGTCTTCAAACCTGTTTACCTGAAAGCCCAGAATTCATCCTGCTTGGGAGACAGGACCAGGTGTCTCCTGGACCAGGTGTTCCCTCTGCTGTTTCCCAGCCAGACATCATAGCCAGCATCTGCAAGGATGAAGCCCAGGCTGCTGTTGGCCAAGTTGGTGACCCAGATGCTGCCTTCTTCAAGGAGACCATGCTGCAGAAGTGCCACGGGTCTCACACCTGCAAGACAGGCAGGATGGTGACTCTCTTTATTTTTCATGCTGTCTGTCTCCTTTTGAGACAGTTTATGAAGTATCATCCCTGTGGCAGCCAAAAGCTGTGGTGGTTTGTGGCCATTTAAAAAGCAGCTTTGCCACGTGGCAGCTGCATCATTCTCTTGGCCTTCATCCCCAAAATCTCTGGGAGTGTTGGCAGAGCTTGGGCTGCCTGGCAATCTGTAGGCAATCATGGAGGAGCCTGGGGATGTGATAGGAAAAATGCACTTTTCCATGGATTTGACCCCCCCTCACAGGACAAGAGGATCCCCTGGAGGCTCCTCAGGGAGTACAGAACCAGTCTGCTGAGCCACTAAACGGCTGCAGGAGCACGTTTTGGGAGCCAGGCTCCTGGCTTTATAACCAGGATGGATGGGCTGCCTCTCACTGCTGGGATTGCAGCCTGACACTCAGTGCTCAGGGCTCCATGAAGGGTGAGGAGGAAACATCCCTGGCAAGGGATCAGCCTTCCTGAGGAGTTCTGATCCATCCAAACTCATGCTAGAGGTGCCAAGGCACGGGGAGCCCTGCAAAGCCTCTTGCAGGAGCCCAGGTACCCAGTGAAGGGCTCAGGGTGTGTCCTGTGTGGCACCGGTTTTACCTTGGCACCCGGCGTTTCCTCTCCCGTGAGGAATCCTGTTTAGCTGAAGGATGTAGCCATCTTCTGTCACCACATCATACTCCTCACTGGGGTACCCCCAGAAGGAGACCATTTCACTCTGCAACGACAAGAAGGCCAGAAATAACATTTTCAAGGCTCCTCCAAGGAGATCCCTAAGTGTAATATTTAACTATCATTATTTAATAGAGGCTGTTTCCCCCTCTGCTCCAATGCCTTCATACTTACAACGTTCATCCCTGCTTCTGGGTTCTTAGGAAAGGGGAAATTCAAGAGGCATTCCCCAGATGCCATCCCGTGGAGCAGGGACACCAGAGCCAGAGCCAGCCACATCCTCGCCGTGCCTGGAACAACACACCCAGGGAATCAGTGCCAGGGGAAGCAGGGGCAATGTCCAGCAGGAAAAGGAGAGAGGAGGGCAGGGAAACAGCCCAGACTCGGTCTGGTGGCCTGGATGATCACTTAAAAGCACATGGGGTGGCTCAGCAGGGATATTTCCAGGGAGGTGGGACAGGCTTTCAGGATTTCCAGTAAGAGGCAAGGCAAGAATCCTTGCAGTGCTCTGCAGACCACGGGGAACTGCAAGAGGTTAAAACCACAGAATCACAGAATGGTTTGGGTTGGGAGGGACCTTAAAGCTCCTCTCATTCCAACCCCTTTCCATTACCCCAGGTTGCTCAGAGCTCCATCCAAGCTGGCCTCCTTCCAATACAGGGAGGACATAGGGTGGCACCTGTCCTGTCAGTGACCATGCAGTGCCACCTCTCCAGCCTCTCTTCCAGGAAAGGGCATGGCCAAGAGGGAGAGCTCTGTCCCATCACCCTGCTGTTTGCATCACCTGCTCACACCACTGCCCAAACATCTCCAGCAGGGAGAGGGAGGATGAAAAAGATCCAGCACTGCCTTCCCTCCCTAAATAGAAATAAAATCATGAAAAGAAAGTCTCTAGCCACTTGCCCTTTTCTCCTTGATCATGCTGAAAAAGAAAAGAATTGATTGCATTTAAATCAGAGAAGGACATTTCAAAGTGCAAATCTACATTAAAAATGGGGAGAGATGTATCTTCCAGCAGATCTGGACATCCTTTGGTGATACTGGGTTTAACACAGCTTAAAAAACCCCTCACTCAGTGTGCTGGAGACTGCAGCTGCCACGGGATGTGGTGGAGGCAGATGGGAACAGCAGGTTTTGCACACAGTGAAGGGCAGGAGGCATCATAAACATACTGAAAAGTCTGGGCAGGACTGCTCCCTCCAACAGCTGTAGGCATTGGAGACCACAAGAAAAATTGGGCTGGACCAACCTCTAGAACCGACCCAGCAAATCAGATTTTGGTCCCCTGCCCTGAGGCAAGAGTGAGTCCCAAGTGCCATTCACAGCCACCATGTTAGAGCCTTTCCCCACACTCACCTGTACAGAAGTGAAGGCTGCCAGCCCAGCTGGGGGGTGGCACAGCTCCTGCAGGAGGACAGGGGGAGATGCCAGCCCCTGGAGAGGATGGGCAGAGCAGGGAAGGGCAGAGCAGGGTGGAGGAGATGGAGATGTGGCACAGGGCAGTGTCAGAGGATGGGTTGTCAGCCCTGCTGGTGCCCAGAGCAGAGCTCTGCACGCCTCTGGAGACAGCCCTATTTGAACTGGCTGCAGGGTGGGGTGGCAAGTGTAAACACCCTGAGATACACAACACAGAAATCATTAGGTAACACCACAGTTTAGAAGGTGCAGTTGCCCAGAATTTGTTTGTGGAGGCCAGCTAAATACTGTTTAGGCAGAGTCAAATAACTATGGATGTTTGGAGGTGATTTCCATTGATAAAGTGGTTTGATTGGTATTGCTGAGGAAAGATTCCAGCTTCCCATTTCAGTGATGGTTTTATTTATTTATTACAAGAGACATAATTAAGTTATTGCAAGAGAAGATCAAAGTCTAAAATGGATTTCCAGTAGCAGATCTTGTGGCTTAAAAAAGATGATGTTTCTTGTTATACAAGGGTGCCACATGTGAGATGGAGATTAACATGCTGAAAACATCTGTACTGGGTCAGGCTGGATGGAGTTCCCTTTCCTCCTAGCACAGGGATGGGACAGAGCCAATTTGCCATAGCAACCCTCTGTACCTTATCTGTCCCTCCACCCAGTTTTCTCACTTTTGCTCTTCCAGCTCTCTCCACCTGTCCCACTTTGGGGTGGGGGATGGAGCTGTGAGGGTGCTCAGCTCTGGGCAGGGGTCAGCCCACCACGACATCCCAGTTCTTCACACCCTTACAGGAAGCTATGGGAGGTACCCAAGTGCCTTATCCTACAAGTGCCCTGCCAACAGGGAGAGTTATCTCTCTCCATCACTCTTGCCAGGACTGGGACTGCTTCCTGCCCTCCCTTCCTAGATTGTTTTGCTTTGGAAATCACTGTGAAAGGTCAGTAGGGAAAAGTGTCTTCCGTCTGTCAGCCTGGAAGGGGCCTGAGATGCATCCAAAGCATGCACCCAGATTTGGCAGTTTGTCCCACTTCTCTAAGCACACAGCAGGCCAGGAGTTTGGAATTTAGAGGTTTGGAGGTTAAGGGTGACTTTGTTTTGGGGTGCTGAAGTCACACTGCACCTGTGTAACACGACCTGTGCCTTTCACCTTGTGAGGGAACAGATCATGGAAATCTTCAACTCCAGGGAAGGGCAGAGCAGCTCTGGTCACTCATTTGGAGGCACTGAAAGGTGCAAGATCGAGCTTGCACCCAAAAGAGCCCTGCAGCACTTGAAGAGCAGGACATTGTCACAGCTCTTACAGGATGCTCTGGCCTCCCAAGGGTCATGTGCAGCTCCTGCTGAGGCAGCACCACTGCAGAGGCTGAGTGGGATCAAGGAGAGTCCCTTGAGCTTCATTGCATGGCCACAACCAGTACACTGAGCTCCATCCCCCTCCTGCTGCAGGGCTGCTGACAGCTTGTCAGCCTCTATGGAGCATCTCCACATCTCCCTGGACAGGCATCCAGAACTGGATGTGGCACCCAGATGTGACCCCCCTTGCACCAAATGGCAGCGGTGACAACAACCAGGGGGCCCCTTGTCCTGTCCTGTGGCCCGGGCTGGGGCTCTCCATCCTTGCAGGGAGAGCACATGGCTGGCTCGTGTCCAGTTTGGTGCCTGCCACCCTTCCCAGGCCCTTTCCAGTAAGGCTGTTGTGCCACAGCTCCTAATCCGTGTCCCCTGCCCTGCCCTCATCCAGGGCCACCTGCCACCAGCACATTCTTCAGGTAGGTGTTTAGCCCGAAAGCAGGAACGTGTCACACATCCAAGAGTTCTCACCCAGCTCCTGCAGCCTGCTCTTGCATCACTCCTGCTTTCTCTGCTGCAGTCCCCACGTGTTCATCAGGTGAGCACAGGGCTTTTTCCATTGCACTGGAAACTTCTGCACTACCCATCATGCTCAAGCTTAATAATAAGGTTTTCTATAAAATTACTGCCAGGGATTCTGTCTTAATTCTTGGTATTCCTCTTTTGGCCTCAACTCTTTAATTGTAAAAATGTCTCAACACTCTTCTACATCTAGCAGGTGTTAGAAAGCATTCAAAGGAGATGGTGGTGAAGGGTCTGGAGGGGCCACACAGGGGGTGGCTGAGGTCACTGGGGTTGTTCAGCTGGAGGGGTCTGGGCTCAGACCTCACCAAGGGCTGCAGCTCTGATCTCTGCTCTCTGTGCCAGGGACAGGACCCAGGGAATGCTGGAGCTGGGTCAGGCTGGAGAGCAGGGAAAGGTTCTCCCCCAGAGGGTGGTGAGACCACTCAGTGCCATCAGCCATCCCCAAGCACATCTCCCACACAGAACCATTTGGTGGCCAGCAGGCCGAATGTTTGTGAGGTTTGAGAAATTCCCTTTTCACAAAGACACGAGCAAATGGTGGTGACAATCCTCTGCCCAGCCAGGCAGAGGTACAACCCCACAGGTCCTCTGGGAGACAGCAGGATCTGGAGGGAGGGAGGGATCCACAGCAGGCAGGGAACAGGGCAAGGTGCCCACTGCATCCTCTGCAGGAGTGCTGAGAGGGGTCACAAGCTCCTGCAGCTTCTTTCCAGGGCAGTGGTGTCAAGAAGAGAAAACTCCCACCAAAAGGGAATTCACAGCTGTAAACTCTTACATGTGGGAGGTTCAGTTATACAGACAATCCCTTTTATTTCTTAAAAACCAGCCCCAGACCCAGCACGTGTTCTCCTCCATGACTGCCCCACAACACCTGGGAAAGGGAGGCAGGGGCTCCCCTCTCTCTTTGCCCGTTGAACAACACCTGCCCTGAGGTGAGCTCGGAGCTCCCTTTGAAGAGGAGCTCACCAACACCCGCCCGTGCTCCAGAGGGGACTTCACAGCGACCTGTTGCAAAACACCTCTGCCAAAGTGTCGGGTTCCGATGTCCCCCATACCACAACGATCCTATCAGAAGTTCTCTGGAACATCTTCTCTCACCCACGCAGCCGGGTAAGGGTAGCAATCCAAACCCCTCCCGCAGCTGCCCACTCCCAGGGCTCTCAGGACGGGAGTTTGTTTTCCCGGGGCGGAGGCACTGCAAGCACCCTCAGCACTGCGTGCTCGGGGCCCAGCACCCCACTCTCCTCACACCGAGCCGCGGCTCCTTGCAAAACAGCGGCCGGGTTTTGGGGACAGCCCGCCGGCAGCTCCTGGGAGCTCACACCCCCAGCAGCCCTGCTGGGTACCACCCCCGGGTGGGCAGGATTTGGTGCGGCAGAAGCCCTTCAGTCAGGGCGGGTCAGAGCCAGCTCTGGAGCACGGCCGGAGCCCTGGTGGATGTGTGTGACACAGGTGTGTGTGAGCACCAGGCAGGTGTGCCTGGACAGGGGTGTGCCTGGACAGGGGTGTGCCTGGACAGCTGTGCACATACAGCTGTGTGTGTCCAGGTGTGTGCCCGTACAGCTGTGTGTGTCCAGCTGTGT
>VZRX01004940.1:0-38947 GCA_013398075.1 Notiomystis cincta | reverse complement strand
GCTGTCGCGGGGCAGCTGGAGGCGGCAGTGGCGGCGGGCCTGGGTGGCGGCGCTCCGAGCCGAGGCGGCGGAGCGGGCGGTGAGTGCCGGGATGCAGGTGATGGATGGGCGGCGGGAGGGAGGGAAGGAAGGGACGGGGGATGCCCGGCGGCGGCTCCCCCGCGCCCGCCGGGATGGGGCCGGCGGCTCCGGGCGCTCCCCGCTGCGAGGAGCGGCTGTAGGGACGCCGGGACTTGCTGCAGGGATATAGCGGGTGTGTTCCTGCCCCTCCGTGTGTGTGTGTGTGTGTGTGTGTGTATGTTTGTATATTTACACGTGTGTGTTTGGTGGCTGCCTGGCAGGGGTTCGCAGGAGGGAGCTGGCCAGAGGCACGGAGTGGGCGCACGCGTGGGAGCAGGGAAGGATGGGGAGGGGAGGAAGGAAAGCCCCGACCCCCGCAAGCCCCTGGCAGGGGTTCGCTCTGCCGATAACATTGTTCGGGCGTGGGGAGGAGGAAACAATGGAAACTTCCTGGCCTGGGCCTACGGCCCGTCCTTCGGCAAATAATTCCCAGAGCTGGGCTTCCCCCGTGATGCCTCAGGCCCTGCCGAACCCTCGTGTGGGGTGTAACTCCACGGGCTGGTGTCCTCCGAGCCTCTGCTTGGTGGGTGAGATGCTCAGGGTTTGGTCAGTTTGCGTGTAACCCGGGTCAGGGAGGATGTGCAAAACGTGGCATCCTTTACCGTCCCAACCTGCCCTTCCTGCAAAAGGCGCAGTGTGGCATCCTGTGCGTTGGTGTGTAATGGTCTGCCCCGGTCTAAGAGGTGAGGAGGTTAGGTGAGGATGTGGCAAGCTGATTTCCTTGTCCTGAGGACTGAACCCTTGTGGTGTCAGTGCAAAATGCTGAGGATAAACTGTCTAGGAAGTGGCATGTCCTCAGGTCTCTGAATTTGCGTGCCTCTTAGACCTAAGAGGTTCCTTCTTACGTGTCAGGGAGCAGGCTGAGGAAGAAGGAAGAGTGAGGCAACATGTGCATGTGAAAGATAAGAAATAAAAATTAGCACTTTCCAAATATCATTGTAACTTGGGTAGCGGAAAGAAAATATTTCATCCGCCCCTTTCCAATTGCACGGTGTGGTTCAGAAAAGAGTGGATTGTGCTAAGAAATGAAGGTTTGCCTTGCACTTGAGGAAGAGAAGGGTCCAGACAGCTTGAGCACAGGTGCTGGGAACTGAAAGTAACCAGGCACAAGTGGCAGTTTCCTGTCCCTGACCAGAGGGCAAAGCCCCTTGGACAGAGACACACACACCCTCCCTACCCAGGTGAGCAGCTGGAGCCAGGAGTTCACGCCTGGCACTGCAGCGTGGCGTTGTTCCCGCTGTCAGCCTCCCAAAACAATGTCAGCAGCACGGAGCTAATGGAATTCCTGCGTGCAAAACAACCTCGGGTGATGAGGGAAGTGGGGCTGAGTGCTCAGTGTGGGTAGCAGGTGAAGAATGCAGTGCTGATGCTTCTGGAAGTATGACCTCAGTGCCCGAAGGCTGCCTTTGCCTTGCTGTCTGTGTGAAGACTGAGTGGCTGTCATCGCTGTCTGCCCGCACTGATGAGGAGGGCTGGGCAGGGGAAGGCTCCTTTCCTCACCTCTGCAAGATGATATTTGGGGTTTCTTAGTTTTGGCATAGCCTACTGCAGCTGTATTATTGGGCCAAACCAAACAGGCCTTTTCAAACTACAGCACTGATAGATCTTTGCTGAAGAACAGCAGTTTCACTGAACCCTGTTGCTGTCCATGGACTTGACTCTGCGCTCTGTCCCTTGATGTTCTACTGCAGGGAAAGATGAGTTATGATTAGGCCCATAGTTATGTCCTAAGTATATGTTTTCAGGCTCTACCCTGTATTATGTAGTGAGGTGTCATGCAATTAATACATGGAAGTTTTGACATACATTTGCAATTCCAGGAACCTGACTGGCAGTGCATTTTTATCACTTGTTTTCAAGTGATGGGTTTGTCACCTAATGATGTTTCTTTTTTTTTTCTTGTTTCTTAGGATTCCCAGTTGCTCACATTTGAGGAAGATGACCTGGCAGAGCCACTTGAGCTAGCAGTTAAAGAAGTTACCAGTGTTGTAAAGTCAGCTGGAGAGAAGGTATACTTCGGATTTGTTGCCTCTCAGTCAGGAAATGTTTTATTAGTGACAGTGGAAGTTTTATTTATCAATAGATTTGTACCCTTAACCTGTGTTTGTAGAGGCAGGTAAGAGGCTGCCTGTCTAATGGACTCCCTGCATTGATTCACTTCTTTTGGTAGTAGTGAGCAGAATGTGCTCCAGGGCTTCCACCAAATGCACAATAACCAGGGTTGTGCCAGGTTTATGGCTGTGCCCTCAATGAGCTCATGGAGCAGCCCTCTCCCCCACCTCCACAGCCCTGATGACATTTCCCCATCCTGTTGCTGAGGTGTGCAGTGGGGGCTTCATACAGAAGAAGGAAGTTTCTCTTCTGGGACAGGCAAACATCTTTATCTGCTTCTTGCTGTTTGTGTGGCTGATGATAGGTTTGCTTCCTAAGTGAGAGCTGAGTAAGGATCAGTGGAACAGGTGCAAAGTCCTGACGTTGAAATCTTGACTCTGCTGGATCCTGTACTCAGAGAGGAGCAAGTAATTTCCTTCCTCCTCTCCCACTGCACATACTGGGAGGTGGTTCAGTGAATGTGAAATTAAAATAAGGCAGAACGTGGCTCTTGGAACAGTAAAAATGCATTAAAAGGGGAAAAAACCCTATTTATTAGCAATCCTGCATTTTTGTCCTAGAGACTGTAAGTACTGGTTACATCTGAACTGGTGCTCAGCTTTAGGCACCTGCATCAAATTAGCCTAATGCTTTTCTTTTAGTTTTGCTTTGTTATTTTGCTTTGCTTGTCTGATTTAGATGCTAAGCAGCTCTACTATGATTCCTTTGAAAACTATGCATGCTTATCTGCCTGATACACAACTTAGAGGCACACCCTGACTGGTGGCAGCTGGGGATCATTAACATGTAAAGCTGTTTGTGAACTTATTTTCCTCTCTTTCTTTAAAAATTTATTTCAGTACCAATGATCCCTGCCCCAGCAGTGGGACTGGAGAGACTGGACTTGGTAGGGCTGTAGGGTTGGCACAAGTGTTACTCAGTGCCACTGGAAGATGCCAGGATGGGAAATTGTAAGGGGAAGGCACTGCTAGGTCTGAAAGTGATGTGCTGTGTCATGTGTGAAGCCAGGACCCGAGGGAGAGCTGCTGCAAATAAAAGCTGGCAAATAACAGCACAAAAAATGGTGTCTTGCAGTGCAGTGTCTAAAATGTTGCTGGAAGGGACAGGCAGGGCTGGGTCGAGCCATTTCAGCATCTTAATCGAGCTCTTACACTGCAGACAGAAATCTGAAGTGGTTTCAAAACAGCTTAAACCAATAGAAGCACATTTTAAAATGTATTGGAATAAAGCAGGTTTGCTTTCATACTCTGGGTTCTTCTGAACTGTGCCAAAACCCATTTCAATAGTCTTGTGCACAGCTGCTGGAAAAAGTTCTCTGAATCATTCTTACTCCTTCAGTTAAGGTACAACCTGAATATTTATTTGAATTACAGGCTATAATAACCTTAGAGTGGCAGTCTGGTAACTACTTTTCCTTCTTCTTTAAATGCATACCTTTTTCCTAAACACCTCAGGAGTTCTCTTATATGGTAATTGTCTCTTACATATTCCTCAGGTAATACCAGGGGTGTTTGGGTTTTTGGGGATTTTCTTGGTGTTTTCTTTTTCCCCTTTGTGCTCTTCAAACTCTTGGTGTTTGCATGTGAAATCTAAATCTCTCTCTGCAGCTTGCCCAGACTCAACCTTCTGATAGAAACTGGTGTGTGCTGCACAGTGCAGTGCTGCAGCCATGGATGGAATGCTGCTGGTTCTCAGCTTGGCCCAGGCTGTGGTGATAGGAACAGAGCTGCTCTGTGGCTGAAGGTTACACCACACTGCCCCTTGATAAAGCCTCTATTTATGTGTTGCCTTCACTCCAGCTTTGGGCCAGAGCCTAAATATATAGAATGCAGCGGCCTGTTTTCATTGTGTGGTATTGGTTGTTTTGTTTTAATAAAGTAAACATTAGAAATATTCTTAGTCTTAGCTTTTTCTGCCAGCCTTTCCATTAGTGCAGTCTCTTTCCAGAGGACTCGAACTTCACAACAGAAAGACCCACAAAAAAGGCAGAAAAAAAGAGGATTCTCTTGCTGGGGACTTTGTACAGAGGGTTTGGATGGAGCAGGATGTGACAGAAGTCTCCCTTCTTTCTCTGCTTCATGCTCAAATGGAAAAGGGTAAAATTCCTTCAGAGTGCCATTCCTTTAATGTCACTGCTGCACTCCTAACTGGGAGCATTCCTAGTTACGTACATGTGTTTATTTCTGATTATTTTTGGTGGGGTGAACTACCCTGACAGTTCTCTTGTCTTTTAACTGCCCATTTTGCTTCCAAAGCCATCCCAGATCTTTGCTGCTTTAATGACTGGGGATTTTTTACAAGCCTAGGTGGAATTATGGCTCGTGGAGATTTTTCCCTTGGCTTTTTTTAGTTTTTGTACTAACATAATCCTTTCTTCTTAATGTGTTTACTCTTCTTCCATGGCACTTGCTGTCAGTAAATGTATTATGAAGGGATTATATTTCCTTCCAGCTTTTGTTTAGCTTGCCTATATAAGTTGCTCCTTAAATCTCCTTTTACAATGCTATCCTGGCTCCTAAGTCTCTCCTCTGCACCCATTCTCAGCAGCAGCTCCAATTAAATCCCATGTTTTTGGACTTGATGGCTGAAAGGCCACACAGCCCTACAGGTGAGGTCTCACCATGCAAGGAGGCAGCTTCTTTTTGTCTCTGAAAGTACTTTCCTGAGGGGTTTGAGGCTTCAGTCTGCCTCTCCTGTGGCTGCTTCATGCTGTGAGTGCATCAAGGTCTCTCTCCCTGTGGTGTTCTCCTGGTGATAAGCTGTCCTTTGTATGAGCAGTAGTTGTTAATTCTTACACACACACCACACACACACACTGTGTATTTTGTATTGCATTCCTCTCCTACCTTTCAAGGTCTTTCAGCTTTCCTGTGTCATGACCTAATCTTCCTTTATGTTGCTGCTTCCCAGCTCGCTTTCCTGAGCATCACATTTTCTTTCAGGTTTCTCCTGAGGTATTTTGGACTTTAACTGTGCAATAGGTTTGGTGCCTGAAAGACTCTTGCATAACCAGTTTCCAGCTTTCACCTCCCTGCTTGCTGTGCTGTCCTCTCCCTTTCAAACATCCCAGTCCTCCTTAACGGGGGAATAATGGAGAACAAGCTCAATTATTAGTGGGGTGAGCCTACAGAAGTAAACAAGACAACATGATGATCTAACCTTCTTCAGAGCTGAGTGTCTTGTCAAAGGAAGACATTGGTGTGGGGGTTTGTTTGCTTCACTGGAGATGATCCTGGGTTTGGCACTGTCTGTCCTCCAGCTGCTACTGCAGATGTGTGTGGGCCTCCCATAGGCTTGTGCCAGGTCTGCCAGCTTGGCACAGGGATCAGGGAAGCCTTAGCACCCTGACACAGGGAAACTGCCTCTGCCAGTGAATTACTCTCCAAGCTTCCACAGCACAAACTGGCAAACCTCTTCTGGGCTTTAATGTCTCCTCTTCATCTCTGTGGCTGTGCTGTGTCTCAGATGCTTTGAAAAGGCTTGAACGATAGTGAGGCAAACTAGCAATTCTATTTGTGGTATTGATTTATTTTCCCTCTTCTGAAATGTAAGTACTGCTTCCTGTCCTTGCACTGTTTGGTGTTCATTGAACTTATTAGGTGGATTGAAAATTCTTCCTGTCCTGTCTCCTTGTACTCCCTGCTTGTTTGTTTTATTCCCTCGCTCCCCATTTTTTCCAGCTATTTGAATTTGAATGTGTTGTTCTCAAAGGAGTGGATAAATTCACATGTTCTGTCAACTTCTGCTTTGTTTCTGTTGCTGACATGGAAACTCTCCTGCACTGAGTCCATCCCTCACCCTGCTTTCACCATGGTGTTTACCACCATTTGGAAAACTGCTCTGAGGTTTTTACTGTATTTGCAGGCAAATTCAGTTTGATATTGGCTCCTAAAAATCCACAAATCTAACCCTGTACCTGGGTTAGACCTTGCATTTGTCATCTCCACTTTGTTTGCTCTGGTCACTTGGTCAATTGTTTGGGTAAAGAGGAGGTGGAGAAAGAACTGGAGAAACCCCCTCAAATTAAGGAATTGGCTCTGGTAACCAAGATCATGCAATTCTTCTGAACAGCTGAGTGTTAATGACTGTCAAAAGGCAGAAGTTTTTGACTTGAAAAATTTTCTTGTGCTGAGGTTTTAAGCTGAGCACACAAACTGTCTGTGTGGCCATTGACAAGATAAGTTTTCCATGCCAAAAATAAGAGCCTTCTCATAGTAGTACCCTGGGAGACATATGGGAAACCATGAGGGTCCTGAATCTTACAGTGAACTCAAGGCAGCTTTCACTGTGTGGCTGCCTAATGGTGAATCTTGATTTTCCTGTGAAAATGTTAAATATTTGTATTACTTACATACTGCTGAGTAACCTCAAGTAACCTCCTCTTTCTGCAAGCAAATACCAAAAGTAAAACTAATTTCCTTCCAGAAAACAAACAAAAAAGGCAACCAAGGCCTGTACTGCTGGGGGTTTTACACACACGTGGTGTGACCAGGGCCTGGGGAAGGTGAAAGAAATGTTCCTCATCAGAGCTGTCAGAACTTCCCCCCGGAAGTCACAGCCCTTCAGCTCAAAAAGCACTTGGGGAGAGGAGGGAAGAGTAAAGAAAAGGGAATGTGTAATGCACAAATTAATGGGGTGCCAGTGCCAAAACTGGAACCTCAAGGCAAGAGGACACTGTGTGTGAGGATCAGAGGCACCATGGTGCTTCTTGAGATGAAGCAGCTTCTGCTGCTACTTCAGGAAGGAAAAAACCTAAAATTTTGAAGCCTGTCCAGAAAAACTGCAAAAGAAAGGAAAAAGTCTTGATATAGAGGGGAAGGGCAAAGCAGGGGGAAGGTTTGAATAGCTGAGAGTACAGGACACTTGAGTTTCTCAGAAAACAGCCTTGCTCCAAGTGCAGTGCTTTTTCAGTCTCCTTTGTTCCTGCAGTTGTTTATCTGAAGAGAATTGTTTTTAGGATAATTGTGCTCAGGATTTTAGATATGTGTGAGCAAGCTGTGTTACAGCATCTGCAGCTCAGTGGAGCTGGGTGCCAGCATTGGGCCTGTGGGGAGCTGAGCCCAGCCAGGTCTGGGTGTTTTGGCCACTGCAGCTCATCCCATCATGGGCTGGAGTGGTCAGGGATGAAGAGGAGAGGCAGGAATAACCCTGGCAGGGGGGTGATTAAATACCAGCTGTGTGTGGGGAGGGATGGCAGAGGACTGAGGAGGAGCAGGGACACAAAGGTACCTGAAGAAGGGCTGGGAACCCCTTCTATGGGAGATCCCCAAAGCACATGGAGAGAAGGATATTTGTGCCAAGGGAGGTGCTGGAGGGAGAAAATACCTTGGTCCTGGTTTCTTTGTGCTGCTACTTAACCTCTTCCAATATCTGCTGATTTAGGAGCTGTGTCTTGTCCAGGAGGAGGATCACAAAAGAGAGCTGGGGGGTGACCCCTCTGGGAGTCCAGAATCAGCTGGTCCCAGCTGCTGTGCAGAGCTTAATTTTTAAAGAGCAGTTTCTTATAAAAGTGGCAGACAACACAGAGGGTTGATAACTGGGGTTTTCTCTGGTAGGGGGAGTGGGAGAGAGAACAAGGAACATAAATGAAATTGAAGGTGAATTCTTGCCATCAGTCCAGCTTCCTCTGTTTTCTTGTGGACACCTGTCCTTCCTCTTTCTCCCTCCCTGCCAACCAGAAAAGGGTGCTTTGCCTGGCCCTCCCTTCTCCAGCTCTTCATCTGTGCAGAGAAAATGAATTTGAGGAAGCAGGTTGGAATGAGGCAGGGGGGAATAGGAGTGGAGCACAGGAATCTTCAGTATTTTTCTTTGTGTGACTGCCATGGGGGAAGTGGCCTACATATTTCTGCTCTGGTCTATCAAAATCACTTGCTACACTTCTAAAGGAATGTCACTCAGCAAGGGAAGCAGCAGTTGCAATCTCTTTAATCACCTTTTCACTACTTGTGGCAGCATCATGGATGAAAACAAAGCTGCTTTCTCTTCAAATTCTAGCCCAGAATTCTGCTTTTCTCAGTATTCTGACTCCAACATCCATCCCACTCCCTGAACAAAGGGATTCACCTGACATAAAGACATATTATTTTCCATTTACAAACATAGAACCACTCCTTTTGATTATTGGAGTAAAAATTGACAGGCATGTCTATGTGAATGCCAAAGTTATTTTAGTAAAAGTGAGGGCAGAAGGGGAGTAGGGCTTAGTAGATGTTGTTGGCAGAAAATAAATTAATCAAGGAGACTAAAAGTCCAAACTCCACTGGTCTGGGCTTTGAAATGAAAGGTAAAAATAGATATAAAAAAGCATTTCGGCATCTCTTGACAAAATGCAGAAAGAAAAATGAAAGTTCCACCACCTGCAGTGACTGTTTCCATCCTTTACTTGGAATTAAACATGATTAAGAAACAAGTGGCGCAGGAACTCATCTGCTAACTCTTTGGCCACACTTTTATTTTTCTTAAAAGCATTAATCAACCACATACCAGGCAGCCTTGGCTCCTGGACACCCAGAAATTCCAGATGAATGGCTCTGCATCCCATGTGCAGCAAGTCCAACTTGTTCTGAATGCACTGAACTTCCTATGGATGTGTGGAGAAAACATGTATGGATGATAAAACACTGCATTTAGGATATGGAAGTGTCAACATTTTTTGCATCAGACTTGTCCTTTTTCCTCTTCTTCCCTCAAAAAAGAGGGAAGAACCTTTTAATTTTCAAAGTCTTTAAAGAGTCACTGTATCAATCCATTACTTTGAATGAAAGGAGTGATCCTGTGTTTCAACTCAGCTACAAGTAAAACAAGCAGCTGGGCTCTTTGTTTTTGTTAGCTATTAAAAATCCTTTATATTTTACCATAATACTGGGTGGTGGTGGTGTTTGTGTGGGATTAAGGTCAGAAATCACTTCTGGAGGAATCTGAACTTTGGGGAAAGGGGAGAGGTGAGGGAAACTTATTTGTCCACTTCTGAAGTATAATTTGCAAAGGCATACCTGAAAAGGCAAATCTTCCTGCTTGTGGGTGTGGTTGGGATTTTTATTTGTCATATCCACGTCTCCACTCCCTGCTCATTTGTAATTAAATCTCTTAATGGATGTACTCAGGCCCTTGATAAAGCCCTGGCCATCCTTAAAATGTACCCTAGAGAGCCCAGGGAGATGAAATGTATTTAAGGAGAGACTGATAAGCATCTTCCAGGAGGTACATGATTCCTTTCAAAGCTTTCAGCTTCAGTTCCAGTGCCCATAAGTGGAGCAGTAAGTGCACAAACACAATTTAATAGCACCATGCAGAGTTTTTGTCAGACAAACCTTGCAGGGAGTTATTTGTCTGTGCATTGCATTGACCTGGTTCCCTTTGCCTGAGTCAGTGTAAGGAGGGCCCAGCTGTCCTTCCCACAGTGGAGCTGTGGGGACAACCACACAGGGATGGTGACAGGCAGCTCTCCTCAACCAGCACATCTGTTTGTAAAGCAAACGTGTCTCTGACAAATAATTTCTGACTTCCACCCCATGGGCTTTCCTTGTGCTGCCAGGAACACTCCAGGAACTTCTGCACACTCCAGGAATTTTGCATGGCAGCTCCAGCAAGCTCAGTCGGGTTGCAGAGGGGAGGGAGGAAAAACTGTCCAGTGTTTACAAACTCAGTGTGATAAGAAGTTAAATTACTGCTCGTAAAAGTGTATTGCAGTCAAGTGGCACTCAGACTTTTCCCAGACATTTAGCTTTGTCACCACATTTCAGGGCCCTTCTTGGTTCAGTCAAAGGCTTGAATAAATTCTTAAAGGCTCCTGCTCCTTCTAATCCCACTGAGAACTGGAATTACTCAGAATCCTCTGCTGTAGCAGCAGGTTCATACCAAAGTTTCACATTTGTAGGATGCCACTAAACTAAAGATTGTGTGCTAAATCAGCTGTCCTGTTGTAGGCTATTTAGCTCAGAGCAGAAGAGGAGGAACAAGAAACATCTTTGTCTTCCTTTTGCAAAATTGCCCTCTTGCAGCTTTTAATGCATAGATCTGTGGAATGGAAAAGAGTCCTTGGTCAGGCAAGGAGTTACTTCTGAATTAGGTAACAACACAAAAGAAATTTTGAGAAATGCCATAATTTGCAGGTATTAAATCTCATGTACAGATTTGAACACTTGAACCATGTGCAGAGGGAGGTAGGAACATGAATGAAATTGCTTAGAAATTTCCCACCTGTGCAATTTAGCATAATTCTGCTACCTTAAATTCCTTCCTTACTTTCTTTCTTGCCTTCACCAGACCTTCTGAAGACTAATTAGGTTTTCCCTTTGTTTCCTCTCATCCTTTTCCTTTTTCCAGGTGGTTTCTTGCAATGTTGTGGGAGATTCTGTTAAATTCCTCGTGTCTGTCTCAGCCCCTCCGCCCGCGGCTGCCGAAGCTCAGTTGTACAGTGTGGAACTGTCCCCAGTCCCCCTGCAGGTAAAGTCTTAAGTGTTGTTTTCTCTTTTCTTCCCTTTGTTTTCCCTCAGGGGCAAGTGGTAAATACAGAAATTAAGCTGCCTCTTCAGGAGATTGGGGATAAATAACATGTTGGGTAGACTACTTGGATATCTGGAACAACTCTGGTTTTTAACTGGCTTGCCCTCTCAAAGCTTAAGCACCTTCTGCCTTCTTAGTGTCACTTTGAAGTTCCCTGCTCAGGAACTGGTGTCATTCTTCCTGTGTCAAGCCTTAGTGTGGAGCTTAACCTGCAGTTTCCTTACAGGACACCAGAACTCTCCAATAACTCTTTTCCTGTCCACAGCTTCAGCTCTGTGTGAAAGACAAAGGAGAAGATGTCAAAGTTGAGTGGTCCCTCATTAACACCAGTGAAATCAACTTTGAAATCCAGCCAGCAGTGCAGGAGGTCAGTCACTAAGTTTTATTTGTTGTAATGGTTGTGAAGATGGGTCTCCATCCCCTTGGTCCAAAATGTGGTGTAAAGCACCTGCCATGGATCATCCATCTCACCCCTCCATTGCTGAAATCCAGCAGCATCTCTCAAGATCACTGAAACAAGTCTGTATTTGACAGATAAATGACTTTGGAAACATCTTTCATCCAAATTCAAGGTGTGAAAAATGTCTATTCCTAAATATCTTCTCTCAGAACACTTATAAAATAATAATTTAAAAAACAGTTGTAATGAATGATCTTCCCATCAAAGCAATTAAAATGTTGCTCCTTCCCTAATTTAAATCAGTCTTGAAATCTGGCATCAATAGATCAGAAGCAGCTGTGAAAAATACAGTTATTTAAGGAAATGATGGATGATCTAGAAATATTTTGATGCTTTTGGAATTGCACCTGATCTTTGTAAATGAGCACTGATTCATTTGGATTGTATTTTTGGGACATCCCCTGAAGGAGTTTCATCTTGACTGGGATTCTCTTCTGCCTTTGACCCTTCACAGTTTATTTTTGGCACAAATGCAGTGATTTAATTGTTTCCTACAACTGTGGGGGAAGACTTGTTAGAGTTTCGTGAAGTTGTTTTCTTGACTGAAGGCCTTGTTAAAAAGTAAGTTTATTGCAGAGCTGCTTCTAAAGAGCTGCACTGAGAGAGCTACAATCATAATAATTTATTACCACAGCTTTTGTCAATAAAAATGTGAAACTCATAACTAAAGACAGACAAGCCTTTTGAAGTGTGTTTTAATGTAGGTTTTACCAGGTACGTGCAGCATGTAAACGACCTTCGTGTGCTGGGGTGGCATGTTGATTATCCTCATTTGAACAGTCATTAAATATTAAATCCTTCCTGACAAACCCAGATGACTCTGGTGCAGTCACTGGACTTCACAATCAGCTTTTTGAGAGGTGCCCAAGTCCAGCCTTGCAGAGTTGCACCTGTTATGCTTCGCCTGCATTTTCAGAATGAGCCTGTGAAGTTCTTTAACAGTTTGAGGGCTTTATTTGCACTTTGAAGTTTCTATTAGCACTTAATAAAGAGGAGAGGCAACAACCAAAGGGCTCAAACCTGTGAGCAAGCTACCTTAGAAGCTGCTTCAGCTCCTAAACTTCAATGTCAGCTTCTGTGTCTTGTTTTTTTCCCTCCTTCGGAAGCAATGTGTGTACAAATAAATACCTTTAATTACTTGTGATTATCTCCACAGTGGTTTTGACATCACACAGGCTGGGTATAATAACCCATTTTCTGTTGCTAATGGCTGGGTGAACCTGACTTGTGTTGGGCAACCTGGCTGACTGGTAGGGTTTGGATTTACACAAGGTGACTTCATGTGCTGATGTGCCCCAGGCTGGCTGTGGAGTACACCCCTAGCCCAAGTCAAACCCAAAGTAAAACCTGTTGTCTTCATCATTTTTGGGTGGCAGTTAAGCCACTGTGGCTTGTCTTATCAAGGGTTTTGTGATGGATAGTTACTTTCCAAAGAAAATAACTGAGCTTGACAGGAGGCTCTTTATCAATCTCCCTTCCAAATAACTGTGAACAATAACTCTGAATCTCCCAGCAAAGACCTATAAACAGAAGTCCAGTGACTAAGGTTGCTGTTGTTAAATAACAGATGTCACATTAGGCTGATGGCAAAGCACAAGAAACAACTGGGATTTTACAATTTAGGTTAGAGCAGGGGAGGGAGATTACCTCCAAAACAGTGAAGACTAACCACAATTTATCTGCTTATTTAAGTTACTTAAGTAATGAAATTGCTGTTACTGAGGCTTTAAAAAGCCTAATTTACTTTGATCTTTAATAAAGTGAATGAGTATTATCTGTTTCCTTGGTGGTTATTTGAGGGCACATGGTGTAAATACAGTGAAATTTTTGTTGGACTGGCCAGTGCTGTTGTATTTTGAACCTGTCATCAGAGGCCAGTTAGGTAAGAAGGCAGTAGAACAGGGCTTCTGTACACAGCATTCCTGGGATTTTTTGTGAAACACCCTAAATGTTTCTGTAACACCCAGGCAGTTGGGAAAGGGCTGTTATTCCCAATCTGTTTGGTCTGTTGTGCAAGGTGCACATCAGTGAAGTCTCTCAGTGTGGTATCAGATGAGAAAAGGTGGATGGGTCCTCTGTTTTTAGGTCAGATCTTTGTCTCCTACTTCAGTCTTTTCTTTAGAAAAGAGACCTCACTGAGATCTCTCCTGTGCTACCCTCAGAGCTGTTAGGTGTCAGACTGTCCTTTGTGGCACAGCTCCATTTAAAAATCCGTGCCCTGTAGGTAACCTAGCAGAAGAAAATTCCTGAGGAGCATGCTGTGGGAAGCAGGCATTCTCCAGGAGTACAGGGAGGGCAGGGGCAGGTCACTCTCTTCATACACCTTGGAATTAATGATGTGAAGCTACGTGTGTGTAAACAAAACCTGTGGTGTGTTCTGACCCCTCAGAGGCTGTGGTGCTAAGCACAGATGGCCACGAGATTTTTAAATGTGCAAACTGCAGCTCAGTGCCCCAGAGCAGCATGGCTCTCTGTCCATACACAGCACTTTTAGCAAGGTTGAAGATCTCCAGGAGATGCTGTAGTATTTTTTTTTTTTCACTGCAGCACAGGATTAGTTTCTTCTCAGCTGTTGTAAGCTGGCATAACTCCCATCAAATCAGTGGAACGGTGCCGATCTGCTTATCTGATGACCTGATCTGCTCTCTCAGGGGAGTGCAGAGCAGCAAAGGATCTTTAAAGCACCATCATAAGATAAAAACTGTTAATGAAACTTCTGGGTTTGTGGATAACAGCTGTGCCTTCCTAACTCTCAGAACAGCATGACTTTTTCAGTGTTTAATTCTAACTTTCCTTTAATGCATAATGAAGGAATTTAAGTAATTCTTTGCATGATCTGTTCAATTGTGTTGTTGGCAACTGAAACCATGTGTCTCTCTCTGACATAGGTAATATTTGATGGCTTTGGTGGTTTAGATATACTAATTTTTGCCTCAACTTCTGAGTTTTGAGAAGCCTGATTGTTTGTTTCCTCATTAGGGACAGACAGCAGGGACATGTGCAATATCTGAAACGCTCAGAGATGTCTTGAAGAACCTCTTCAGCTCAGCTGCTCCATCTGTAGTGTTGAGTGTGAGGCCTGCAGATACAAAAGAGGTTCAGGTAACTCTCATTCCTTCCAAAATCTTTTGAGAAGTGTCCTTCTGCTTAATGCTTTTATTATATATTCATGACTCAGATGAGTAAGTTTAACAGTGTTCAGTGACAAGAAACAACTGGAACAGCAGTGGAGTGGAGGCCCTGTGGTCACAGCTCCCTGTTGGTGTTACACTCACACCTGCTTCCCTGTGTCCATGGCACAGGAGTATTTGGTGTTTGTGTGTGCACAGTGCCCCTTGTCCTGGTTGCCTTTTGCAGAATGTACAGACCACGAGCCTTCTCCCTCAGGGCACAAGTCCTCCCAAACCTCCAAGGGCTCACGACCTCAAGCTGCTGGTGAGGAACATCGCGGTGAAGCCGAGCGATCTCCGTGCTGCAGGTAACGCTGCTGCTCCGCTTCAGGCACGGCTGGGCTTGGGGTTCTTTGCTTTCCTTTCAGCTGAGATCATGGGGAACTTCTGGGTTAAGCCAGAGGTTTAAGAAATTGCTGTATTCTGAGAAATACACTTCATAGAGTCCCAGAATGATTTGGGTTGGAAGGAGCCCTAAAGATCATCCAGTTCTAGCCCCCTGCCATGGGCAGGGACACCTTCCACCATCTCAGTTTGCTTCAAGCCCTGTCCAGCCTGGCCTTGAGCATTCCCAGGGATGAGGCATCCACAGCTCCTCTGGGCAGTCTGTGCCAGTGCTGACTTAGTGTATATTTTAGTTTATTTGAGTATTTAAACATCTTGTACAGAAATCCATCATTGCTGAAAACAGATTGAAATGACCACATGTATAAAGCTGGCTGATTATTTTCTGGATTTTAGTTTTAATTTCAAAAAGTTCTCACTTTGGCTATACCCAAGATGAGGGGCTCAAATCCAACTCTCCATTAGCTGCTGGCAATGACATTGACTTGATTCAGTGTTATCTTACTTTTACAGGCATTTTTCTTTACTTTTGAGTGATTTGCAGCTGTATCTAAAACTCTCCTCCTGTATTAGAAACTCCTGAAAGGTATTTTTTTTATTGTCAGGGATATTTCTCCCTGATGAAGTACCTCTGCAGGTAAAGGAAAAAGGTGCCTCTTGCAAGTGGAGAATGAAGCCAAACAAGAAGTCTAGTGAAGTTAGTGTTGGGTTTGGAAAGCAGCACCAGCACTCAGACTTCTCCAGGTGCAGACCAGTCTCTGTCAGTGATTGAGGCATGAGCAGGCACATCTCAGATTCTGTCAGCAGAAATACAGATTGGAGGCTCTGTTATTTATGGCCACTAAACAATTCTGTAACAGTATTTTTAATAGAAGCTTGTGGCTGCTAAATTGGGCAAGGCAGTAGTTTTGGATAAATACATCCTACTTGCTGTTCTCCTTTTTTCAGTTAGATGTAATAGGTTTGTGCCCTAGAGTCTTGCATAAAGCTGCTTCACTCATCCTGGTTGGAAGTGATTCCCCTAAAAATCTCTGCAGAGTTTATTTAAAAAAAGACACATTCTTTTAAAAGCAATTCTGGAACTCTTGGCTGTGAAATGTCCTATATAAATAAAACTATGCTGGCAACTGCTGTCCAGTCTAGTGGAAAGTGTCCCAGCCCACGTCAGGAGGTTTGGAATGAAATGATCTTTAAGGTCCCTTCCAACCCAAACCATTCTATGATTTGTTATTACTCTACAATTTTGTAGTGCAAACTAATCTCTCCAAAAGACTGGGTCGTTTTGCCTCCCTTTAAAAGTCATGAGATGAGAAACCTTTATGTGCATA
This sequence comes from Notiomystis cincta, assembly GCA_013398075.1. Classification (NCBI taxonomy): domain Eukaryota; kingdom Metazoa; phylum Chordata; class Aves; order Passeriformes; family Notiomystidae; genus Notiomystis; species Notiomystis cincta. The sequence goes on along the minus strand of VZRX01004940.1, from coordinate 22,907 downwards.
AGGTGCATGGAAGAGAAGATTCAGCTGCTGAGAATCTCTGCACCTTCCCTGAAAATGAGAGGAAGAAGAGACAATTGATGAGCTCTGCTCTGGGAACGCAAATGTTGGGAGGCAAAACAGGAGGTGGAGTGAATTTTGCTGGTTCTGCAGCAGCTCCTGGAGTGTAAATATTTGGAAATGAATATGAGAAATAAAGCTTCATAATGGGGTTCAAGTAGTACACTTGAAATCCAGTGGGAATCCTGCACAGCTGGAAAGGTGCTGGCTTCTGGATATAACTTGCTGACTTGTAATTACTATTCCCTTCCCTTCTCCTGGCCTTTCCTTGCAATAATGAGTTATGCTGTTGGAACTCAGGCTCCCTGAGAGCATGCAGTATTGCAGGCTAACCTGCACAGGTACACAGGGGGCTGGGGAGGGGCACTTTGTTTGCTGATGAAGCCATGGCTGATTGATGGATGCTGACAGGGTTTATAGGAGCTCGTGGCTCTCCTGTGGATATCTGAGTTCAGCTGGTGAATACCCAGTAGCAGAACTGGTCTCTGCTTATGGACTGTGCCTGCTTTTATCTCCTTAGTTGGTGTGTGTAAACAAAGATCACCCTGGATTTTGTAGCACAGGGAATCATTCAGGGCAAAAGTGATTTCTGCTGGTAAGGAAAAAGTAGTGAATTGTTTCCAGCAGGGTGTCCAGGGCAGAAAAGCTGCAATACCCTGTTGGGTACAGTCAGTCTGTGGCTCAGGTTGGCTTGTGCAGGGTCCCCAAGGGCTGGGGACCTTGCAGGAGGAGCAGGCTGCAGAGACACATGGCTGGGTGAGCAGAAACCAGCCCAGGTCCAGAGCTCAGGCTCAGCCTGCTGTGAAAGCAGCTCAGCCACTTACTCTGGGGTCAGCTTGGATCCCAAATAAGCTGTGTGTACTCAGTGCTTTGTCTCCTCTAATCACCTGCCAGGCCCAGGCTGCCTCTGCCTGAGACAGGGCTGATCCACAGCCCCAAAGCATCCCCAGAGGACAACTGAGAGCTGCTGATAGAAAATACACACCGAGATCCTTCTGGAGAGCTGGGGGCAGCATCTTTTGTTTGCTTTGCACACAGTCTGTAGTGAGCTTTTTGTTGCTTTCCTTGATCTTTTGGAAGCCTGGGTCTGAATTATTTCTGGTGCTATTAAAGAAACTGTTTTAAGAGGAGCACATCTGGCAAACTATTTCCCCTTGGAGCAGCAATATAACCACTCCTAATATGCCAATTTGCAACACTCTCAAATTCCAAGATCAAGGCAGAGATAAGTCTGCAGCAGTGCTGTAAAACTTGTTAAAAACCACAGTGCACAAACCATTGTGAATTAGCACTGCTGACATCAGTCACTTGCCAGCAGAAAAAGGTTATTTTCCAGTCCAAATAAACCCCTGTGACTGTGGCCAGGAGGAACTTAGAAAACTTCTGTTTTTTTTTAAAGCAGCTGAAAGCAACTTTACTCCCTCCCTGCCTCACACCCACAACATCACCTGCTCCCTGCTTTCTTGTCTCCCCATCTTTTTGGATCGTTTTGTGCCAGCACTTTGTTGCTTCACGGCAGGATTTAAATTGTGCTGTCATGTTTCACAGTGTGTGGGACAGTGCATAAGGCAACAGTGATGCAATGTTGACCTTTGCCATGAATGTCCTCGGTGTGCAAACCAGGGGAAGGAATTCATTCTGTGGGAGGGTGAGAAAGTGTTTGCAAAAGTCTGTTCAGAAGTGCAGTGTGCAAGGGAGGGGGTTTCTTTTCAGTTAGTGGCCTCTTGGTGATGGAGTGTTAATAACTGGGTATTCATTTTTTTCTTGCCCTTACAGGCAGCACAGACCTTGTGTGTGTAGTTCAGTTGAATGACCCTATGCAGAAGTTTTCCAGCTCTGTAGCCAAAAATGCTGCACATCCCTTTTGGAAGGAAGAGTTTATCTTGTAAGTAACTTACCTACTGAGAACACTTTTACAATAAACCACCTTTTTTTACTTGAACTGTGTGAGAGAAGAATGGCATTTTGAAATAGGTCCACTCTTGGCCTTTCTCTGTGTAGCCTCAGAAAAATCTGGAGCTGGTTGGGACTTCAGGATATCTGATTACCCTCTGCATGGATATGAGATGCAGGTCTAGATGTTCCATGGTAGATGGATGATTCTAGTAGATGACAGCAGTCACAGGGATAATAAATCACCTCATGCTTTCCTACAGTGCCAGAAAAGAAGTGTTAGCAAGGTTCTGAAGTCACTTTACTGTGAAAACTGCATTTGAGGGAATCTAAATTTCTCTCCATTCCCTCCCCTGAGTGGAAAAAGCAAATGTGCAAAATCAATTTGCCATCTGAAAGAATGGTGGCCGTGACTAAAAAGGGAGTGTAAAACTAAAGTAGATTTTCTTTCTCCTCTGGAACAACCAAAAAGGGACCTTTGGGCAGCCTACACAGTATTCTGTGATTCACACAGCTGCTGTAAATAAGGTCAAAAGTGAGCAGTTCTGAAACTTATTTTCATTTTCACTTTCTAACAGCAGAGCAAAAATGGCTTCTGTTGTGCATGAGTTTAGCAAGGGAGGGAGTCACTGATGAACCTTCTTTTCTGAAGTGTCACAAAGTGCTTCAGCCAGAGGGTCTGTGAGTCACTTCAGCCATCTGTTGGTGGAACAGCAGCCCTGTTCAGTGCTGCAGAGCAGACAAGTTCCCAGCAGTTTGGGACAGGAAGTTTGGAAGAATAATACCCTTTTCCAACTGAAAGGGCTGAGAGAGGGCAGGCAGGATGTGATTAACTTGACTGGAATTTGGCCTTGACACTAGAAATAATGCTGGGGTTTCCACACTGCTTTTCAGAAGTGCATGAGGTAAACTTGGGGACTTTTACAGATAAATGATTAGGATTTGGCACAGTTTTTGAACTTTTGAATTCACATACACCTCTGCCCTTTTCTTTCTTCAGAGCCAAAAATATCCTCCACTCTGAGCACCATTGTGCTGACCACCATGTCAGGCTCTGCTTTAGCTTTGTGGTCAAGCAGCAATAGTGCCATCAAAGTGCTCCTTTCCAAGTTTTGGGGTGCAGGCAGGGTGGGAGTGGCAGGGGAAAACTTTAAATCTGCTGCATAGGTGATGTCCCACAGCATCTAATGGAAGTGTGGGGTGTCTGCAGCCAGGATCACACCATCCTGTGTGTGAGAGACACAGCAAAATGAAATACATGTTTGCAGGCCCTTAGGGTTTTTGGCAGAACACCTGCTGAGAAGGGTATAAAATAAAATAAAGTTTTACTGGAGAGTTCCTCAGTAGATACCCAGTTTGCTTCACTGTTTCAGTCAGTGGAAAGGTTCTGTAACTGTTGTCTAGTCCACCTTAGGAAGTACCACATCTGTAATTCTGAGAGTAGTTCACCTGGGTTTTGTCACACAGAAACTCATTTTTGTTGGCTTGCAGCATCCTTGAATCTTTATTTTGCAAAAGTGACACTGACTCTTCTCATTTAAAGCTTTTGTTCCCTTGCATCTGTCCTGTTTTTGCAGGACACTTTCCTGCCTTGACAGGGATGTTGATTGAACCTGTTCCAGCATCTTGACTTACAAATCTGATCCTGCCAGGAGAAACAAAGCTTTTTGGTGGTGTGGTGTAGCAGTCAGGCTAGGGACCAACATCAGCCTGGAGAGCTTGTCAGCTACTGGGGAGATGAAAAGCCTCTGAAATTCAACAAATTGAACCTTGGCAAAAGTGGAGGAGGGAGCTTGGCCATGGTTTTCTGACTGAGATCCCTTCAGTCAGTCTTAGCCACCTGCAAGGTGCAGTGTTTGGCTTGGAGAGGGCTGAGAAAAGCTGGGGAAAGGGGAAAACCTGCGTGGGAAGGAAAATCTGCTTGGCCTGCAAAGACCTAACATGGTTTTATTTCCTTCACAGTGAACTAAGTGCCAAATCAAAAGCATTGCAACTGCAAATAGTAGAAGATGGAAAGTTGGATAGTAAGTATTAAGACTGAGCTATTTATTTTGCATGGTCAGTGTGTGAGCTTTGCTGAGTGTTGACATAAGTCCCCTTTTATTTGTGGATGGCCAGAGGAGCTGTGAGATCCATCAGTAACTGTGGGTGGAAGGAGAATACCCTGACCAGGTGCCTCTCTCATGGTCTGTGTTAAGGTTACAGAGAATCTTTGAGTTTCTTTCTGGATTGTCAACATACTGAGTCTTCCAGGTGCTGATATCCTGTATTTCTCCATCTTCTAAACATCTGACAGCTCCACCATGAACTTTTTTGGTTTCAGGTTTTTGAGTTCTTTCTGTGGCTGAAGGGGAATCATGGGGGTTAATCCAAAATTCTTCCATTTCAGGTCCCTGAAACTGCCTAACAATTCAGGTATAAAAATCACAAGTGTAAAACACTCCAATTCTTTGGATTATGTTGAATTAAATATAAAACACAGGGGCTCAAACATTTTTACAACTCAATTCTGTTGTTTCTGAGTTATTTTTTAATAATCTAGATATACAAAGTTGTGAAATACCTTGTTTATAATATGTGATATTGGAGGGATTGGAAAGTCAAAGGCTTTAAAAAAGGTATGATATGGATGCTATTTTTTTATTTTAAAAAAAAAAGGTTATGTGGAGTCAGCAAACTTCTGTTGTTTCTTGGACAAAATGTAGTCTCAACTGTACCTAAGCATCTTTAGTCTTTCAAACAAACCAGGAATGTTCTACATCCTGACTTTCAGCCTGGTTTCCTGAAGAAGAAGGTCCCAGTGGATTGCACTGACAATTCTCTTCCTCCCCCTCTGCCCCTCCATGCCAATTTAGCTGTTCTTCTCCCAAAAATTTGAATAGAAGACTCAGAATCATATTAATGAGCAGAGAGCTGAGTTATGTGACTATAATGTAGATCCCTATTTGTATTATACAGGTATATACAAGAGTTTGTTATACCTGTTATGCCTGTTCTAATTGTGTTTAATTAAATACAAATTTAATACAAATTCTCCACACGTGTTCTGTGGTAACCTGACACCAAAAGGCCGGGGAAGTGTAGGAATTTATTGTTTTTAAACATTCTGCTTTGCACAGAAAACTAGGATTTCATCTCTGAAATCATGCAGTACCTTTGCTAATAATTTGTTCTGCTCTAGTGGAGCTGATGAAGCCAGGGGAGGAATGCTGAAGTTTTACTAAAGTTCAAATTAAGAAACACTATTGTTGTGATGCACCAGTTAACCAGGAATCCAGATTGTCCTCTGGAATGAAAGATGCAGAAACTGGTTATGGAGACTGTCCAAGAACCCAACAGTTGTTTCATTTTTTGCCCTAGACATTCTGCCTATAAAGGGAAAAATAATGGCCAGAAACAACAGTAAATAAGTAATATTTCATGGCTCCATTCTCTCCTGTTGCACAGTATTAGGCCAGGCTGAGGAGCAGTCATAAAATGGAAAGAAAGCTGTGAAATGTCATTTCCTCTGCCCGTGGTGTAGAACCAATTCTGCAATTTTTTGCCTGAATTTTCCTCCTCCCTTCCCATATTCTCTCCCTGACACATCCTGGCAGCTGAGATGTGGGCTGATCTTGCTGATTTTATTCTTCCAGGTCCTTTATCTGGGAAGGTGACTGTACCTCTAGACCTGTTCAGGAAACAACCTTCTGGCCAGCACAGCTTTGCACTGACCAGCGGGGCCAGGGAGAGCAGCTCAGAGCCAGGGCCTGGGCTGGGATCCATTAGTGCAGAGGTACTGCTGGGCTTGGGGGGTTTGGGCTGGATCTTATACTTCAGGAAGTGCTTGGGAATGCTCATCTTGTGCTTTGGACTTGTGGCTGAGTCAGAGCAGCCTGTTCTGGTTGCACAGGATTTGTGTCTTATCGAAAGATTGATTCTTGAACTTGGCTCAGCAAAAGCCTTAAACCAGTACCAGTTAGAAATAGTGTCCTTGCCTGGCTGTGCTTCTGAGGTGGTGCTTTTCTGTCTCCTTAGTTCTCCTTTATAGAGCCCAGTGAACTGAAGGCAAGGCAGATCTCCTCTCCAGTGCTGGCCACCAAGATCGAAAAGGATCGCACTGTGATGCCCTGTGGCACCGTGGTCACCACTGTCACTGCTGTGAGAACCAAACCTCGTCTGGAAGGGAGATCATCCCCACTGAGCACAGGTCAGTACCTCCAGCTCTTCTCTGTTCCCTCACAGGCTTGTCCAGGGCACCAGCAGAAGCACTGGGGGGGGATGTCAGGAAAGCGCCGTTTCCCGGAGTTCTCTGAGTGAGGTTGTCCAGAATTTCTCCAGAATCAGGTTTTTAATTTTCATGAAAACTTGTTTCTTACAAGAGAAACAGTTAATATTTACTTTAACACACTCTGTGAATCTTCACCATGGTGTGATAATGTAGAAGGGCTGAATTCTGGTGGATGGTTTTTCACATGACAAATACATCAGAGGTTTGCTGTGACCATCCTGTGCCTTCTAACCCTGATCTGAATTACCATCTCTGATGAAGGCTGATGTTACCTGGTGACAAAATACTTTTCAGCATGTCCTCCAGGAGCAGATTTTCCAATTTTTCTTGGGAAAATTATAAAACTGCCAGCAGTCTTAGTGTGAAGCCTCACTAAGATCTGTTAAGTTGTTAAAGCAAATCTTTTATTTAGGTGGCTGTTGTCTAATGTGTTACAGTAGAATGTTTAAAAACATTCTGTAATGTTTTAAACATTTAAGAATGTTTAAAACAATTCTTACACTTCACTGGCCTTTTGGGGGTCAGGTTTATCACAGAACATGTGTTGAGAATTTCTGCTAAACAAATTTCTCAAACACTTAAGATTTGAACAGGCATAACTGGTATAATAAATTCTTGTTAATGTAATAAGAAATGTCTTGGCCTGTTCAAATAACCAAAAAACTTGGTCCTCAGATTCTCCTGTGAAAACTCCAGTTAAAGTAAAGGTGACTGAAAAGGATTTCACTGTTGAAGCTCTCCATTCTCATGGTGCTCCAGTCAGCAAGACTTTGTCATCTTCAGATACAGGTAATAAAAATGTTTGAGGCTGACAATGAGAACTTCTCTCTGTTCTGCACGTGGGGTTAATGTGATCCTGTTAAAATAACAGCCCACCCATGTGGCTACTGCCTGTCAGCAGCACTGGGGTGTTCATGTTACAAAGCACTGTGGTTTGGGGTATGGCAGCCTTGCAGCAAAAGTCTGGTTTTAATTGGCAATTTAAATTTCTGGTTTTGAATAAATAACAATGAGCTGTGGTTTGGAGCAGGGAGGTGGCTGTAGGAAAGCCAAAAGTCAGTCTTTTACTTGTGAATGAAAGATACCTCCTTTCACAAAGGCAAGGGAGATGCCTCTATGTCCCCTGTGTCTGAAGAGAAGGCAGAGGCTGGTCTGATGTAAGGAAGACTCAGTTCTCCTCCTAGCCCTGCCACTGGGCTTTTTTGGGGTTGCTGTGCTCATTTGTCCACCTCCCTAAGTCACCTGGATACAGCTGAAGAGCTTTCACAGTGTCAGGTGACATTGACAATAACTTTAATTATGAATTCACTTTGAATTGTATGTAAAACCTGATTTTGGCTGGGGAATTTACCTTTTCAAGTTGCAGCTCTAAACCTTCAGCACATTTTTCAGTCCTGTGTGTGGTCACCACTGAACCTTTCAGTGGCTCTGTGGGCAGCAGCAGGGACAGCTGTCACCCAGTGTGGCTGCCAGTGGCACCTGCTGTGGTGTTCAGTTGGCTTTGTACAGGTCTGAGTGGGGATGGGACAGTCTGAAGAGGGTCTGGGCTGCTCCTGGCACAGTCAGGAGGTTTTTGAGAGACAGAAATGTATTGGCCAACAAATATAGGGAAGGGCAAGAAGCAGTAACCATGAATAGCTGTAACAGCACTTGGATATTCTCCTGTCTCTGGGATAAGAAATACTCTGGTACCATGAAGCAGCCTGGTATTCCTGCATCAATCTGGGAAATGTTAACAAAGTGCAAGACTTCTGAGGTGACTCTCTTAAGTGTTTAGGATATTAAAGATACAAAACACTTACTGGAAAACACATCTGGAGACATCTTATTCCTTATTGTTATGGACAATGTTTTTACTGGGAGTGCAGGGGGATTTCTGCAGAGTGTTTATACAGTATTGCAGGAAGAATTACTCATTGGGACAAAAGCCAAATGAAAGAAATACAAAGAAGCTTTTGGTATGGCAGTAACTTAGGTAAAAGTTATTACAAACATCACATTACAGCATATTACAAGCATGGCAAAATAGCAGCAGGTTCTCTGGAAAAGATGCTGTGTCTGTGCCACAGCTCTGAGTGATGGCAACAATAACAATTAATGCAGGGGCTGGGGAGATGGAAAAAGTCAAGGTTTGGGATAAGTGTGCAGACATGCACACTCCTTGTGCACACATATCCCTGAATTCTAGGCCTCTTTAATTACATTAATGTCACAGTAACAAAAGGCACTGCTCAATTTAATTAACACTGGTGCTATTCCTACCTCTATTATTTTTGTTCTTGTTAAAGCTCTTGCCAGAAAGGTCCACCTCAGACAATTAAACATGGGGATTTTTGTCTTGTTGACTTTCTTAGCCTTGTTTGTTCCTGAGCTTGATGAATTTGATTAATGTGTGTTTGTGTCCTAGATTCCAGAAAGGGCCATGCTTAAAAATAAACTTGTGTTTGTCACTAAAAAGCATTTTATACAGATTTTATATTCCTGTGCAGTGCTTGGAGGGGAAAAGGGGGTGGGCTTTACAGGATTTGGAGGCAGCCACTTGCCTTCCCCATCCTGTCACAGTACTATAGCAAATCTGGAAAAGCTGAGCAGAGAGGTCTGGAAAAAGAGCAAAATAACTAAAAGTTACCTGAGGAAATAGGATCACGTGCCAGCCTTGTACTGTGTTAAACCATGGTTCTTCTTGGCTGTGCTAACTCAGGATGTCACCTCAGAGTAGCAGTGCATTGAAATAATGGCATGTTTTGTCCAGGCTGCCAGAACCTCCTTTGTTCTCCTGGAAAGGGTTTGTAAGTGCCACTTGAGTACCTTTCCTCCAAAAATGGGTGACAGGAGGGAAAGACAAGCCCTGGTGGCCGGGTGGTGAATTGTGGAAGGTTTGTGGTGCTTATGCCATTTCAAGTCAAGGACAAACTCTGCCTGTCTCTGCTCTGTTTTTTTCCTGTTTTTCCTTCTCCCCTCTGAAGTAATCCTTTCTTTCCAGAGCTGCTGGTACTGAATGGCACTGACCCTGTGGCAGAGGCAGCCATTCGGCAGCTGAGCGAGTCTGCAAAGCAGAAGCTGAAGTCTCCTCGGAAGAAAAGCACCATTATCATATCAGGGGTGTCCAAGGTAGAGCAGAAAACACCACTTACACTTAATGCCTAGTTCTGTAAAGCCTTTTCTGCTCTGGCTGCAACACTAACATGGCTTCTGCTGTCTCTGCAGAATCCGCTTTGTGTGCCAGGTTATTTCTGTAGCTGTTTCAAGTTAAGCCAAATCAGGGTGTTGGGTTCTGATTGTTAGATTTGACAGCCTGACTAAAATGCATGGTGTCCTTGGAAAGGAGTGGTGTTAGGGATTTGGGGAAATCAGTTTAGGTGAGAAGAGGGGATAATCCTTTGCTGTGTTTCACCCATGTAGGGAAGATGCACAGAAAAAGTATGAAAGATTCTTTTACTTTTTTTCAAAGCTGTCAAAACCCTCTGGAAAACCTCTGGTCTCTGTTCCAGAGGGAGGGCAAACAAGGAGACAAGATGAAATGCTTGGATGTTAATTTTCTTAAAAGGACCAAAAGATTCTCTGTGTGTGCTGACACTTCATTACAGCAGCACATATAGGGGAGCACTGTTCTTTGCAGTGGGGCCAGGCATGTACTTCATTAATTTTTTCATTCCTTTGCCCTTGGCAACATGATTAAAACTTTGCTAAATGCTCCTCTGCTTTAGTGGAGCTAAGGAATCTTCAGGTGGCTTGCTGATGGTCCTGGGCAATATAAATGTAAAGAGTTAAAATGACTCTTGCAGGGAGGTTTGTGCTTCTCCTGCAGGATGCCTTGTGTCAGTGTTGTCTCTTATTTCCACTGGGCAGACCTCTTTATCTCAGGACAGTGAAGCTTCACTGATGATGGACTATGCTGCAGCCATGGACAGCTCCTGCAGGGAAGCAGGTCCCCCCACTGTGGAGGAAGCTGTTGCAAAAATCACCTCTGATGAAAAGCAGTCATTGGGTGCTTCAGAAAGAGTCCCTGGTACTGACCCACAGCAAAGCACCCACAAGGCCTGGGGTTTGGAGAATGGCAGCCAGCAGTGGGACACCAGCACACTCTTAGACCAGACCTCTGAAGAAATATCTGGGAGCTCATTAAGTGTTTCAGAAACTGGGAGCATGAAAAAATCGAAAGGTACGTGATCCTCACTTCCACTTCAGTGGCTGCTTTCTCTACGTAATTGGCTGCAGTAGCTCATCCTTTCTTATTGATTTTTTTGTCCTTCACACTCCTTGTGATTGTGGTGTTGGCTGAAGCTGTTTTACTTGCAGCTCTCTGAGCCAGCTCAGGCTTTCTTTCCCTCCCCTCCATGAGGAAACAGCTCAGCCTTAGAAACTGGCAGCTCACTCAGTTATTTGGGGGGGAAATAACTAGTCACATTTACAATTCCTCAAGGAGAACTGTGTCCTTGTAACCCAGGACTTGCCCTGTATTGGCAGCCCCATTACCAAAGTGAAAATGGCAGGGATCCACAGTTGCTTTCCAGTACATTCCTCCTCCTCCTTCACATCCCTGAGCACAAGGCTCCCCTGCCCTCACTGAAGTGTGTGCTCAGGAAGCACCACAGCTGAAGCAGAAACTGCCTGGTGAGCAGATCCTCCCTTTTCACTCATTCATCAATACAATTTGCTAAAAAAAATAGAATAAAAGTCAATTTAATAAGTCAGTAAGGCATCAGATCATTTTGTTTAGGTGGTTACACACCTGAATAGCTGCAGTTTGAAAATGTCTTAGGGTTCTTTGTGTTTCCTTGGTAAATCCAGCAACCTCTGAGCACTGGTTTGTGGCTATGTGGTAAACACAGGGGCTATCAGGAAGTCTTACAAAGGGCCAGTGCAGTGGACTGTGCCCCACACAGGTTGCACCTTAAAGCTGCAAAAAATACTGTGTTTTTCACCCATATCCATCCCTCTCTGCTTTATTATTTTCTATCCTTCCCTCACACAGAGATCCTGGAAAATGGCTCACTACAAACCCTCCCTATTTTACTGGATTATCACCCCCCCACACACAGGGCAGACACTGGAGCTCTTTGTCAGGACCTTCCCTTAGAGCATCGAGCTCTCTGGCCTTCCCACAGCTGTGCTGCTCCACATGAGAGATCAGGAGGCTCCAGCAACAATCCCTGTCACACACATGCTCAGGCACTGGAAAGTCTTGGGTGTGTTTGGGGTCAGGGGAGTGGGTTAGTTGTCAAGGGATTTGTTTCATTTTGGAGCCTGGAAAATTTAGGAAGCTGTGTGAGAAACTGCAAAACCTCTGGACTCTTCTTCAGCACAGTATTCTAAAACAAACAGGTGGAAATTTGTATGGGAGTTGTTGTCTAGTTTTGAGTTTCCCTCTGCAAAAAGATCAGGTAAAGATCCTTTCCACACAATTCAGGTATAAGACTGCTAAAAACTGCAGAATATCTCTGAGAGAATTGTACCATCTTGAAAAAAACTGGCTCAAATCCCTTTCATTATACACAGATGTCTTTGTGGAAGTCTTGAATCTCTGCTTTGTCACAGCTGAGTAACTTTTATGGAGTAAGACAGGAAAACATTTCAACCCCCCTGCCTTCAGTGAGCTGTGAATAGTTCAAGGCTTCTGTTTGTCAAATGCTTTCCCTTAAAACAAACAAACAAACAAACAAAAAACCCCAAACAACAAGAAACTCACCAAAAATAAAACCACAAATGCAACAGCAAAAAACCCAAACACAGCCAAAAACCCAAACAAAACCCCTTCTATTTCAAAAAGCCTTTTGTGTGTGTTAATGTCTTAAAGTTAGCACTTTTTTTTTACTCTTGCATATTTTTGTTTGTTTTTTTTACCTTTCTGACTTCCTCTTTCTTTCCCCTTCCCTTTTATAAACATAAGATGACTGCTATGCCAGCCAGAATTAATTACCTACACAGTAAGTTATTGTTGTCTCTCTCTTTTTTTTTTATCCCTAAGAAAATGTAGCTTTACAATGAGACACTCATTGTAAAACCTGAAGCAAAAATTAGTTTGGCACCCATTTTCTTCTTCCCCTATCCATTCCTTTTCTCCTTCCAAAATTACCTTCCCAGGCTCAGGTGTCCCAGCAGACCAGTCTGCTGTGACAAATCATCCTTCTGGTGGTTGTGCTGTCCAGGAGGGTCACACAGAGAGGGCAGCAAGGATGGCTTGGAGGGATGCTCTACATTCCTAACCCCTCTCCATCATGCCCATTGCTGTAGTATCTGGTAATCAATCAGAATCTGCTCATGCAAACCATATGTGACCCCATAATTGGATATACAAACAAACAAAAGTTATTTTAAAACCTGCTGCTTACAGCTTTTTAGATAAAGCTTTTCTAGCCTAACTTACAGAGCTACCACGATCTCAGCAGGTATTTACAACACCACCTGTGTAAAAACTGTTTTGGAAGTTTGGAAGGAATGGAAAGCAATCTCTACTCATATCCTTGTAGATGTGGAAGGAAATCTTCCTCCATTAGCACAAATGAGATTCAGAAGTGATCCCACCCCCACAAGCATTTTCAGAACACCCCACATTAGTGCAGTGAGTTTGTACAGTGCTCTCTGCTCATGTCCTGCTGCTGGGGGCAGGGCTGGCACATGGATCCTGTTGAACTGGAGGCATAAGCCTGAAACCAGCAGAGAAACCAGCAGAGAAACCAGCACGAGCACCGCCAGGCTGCTGCCCTGCCCTGCCCTGCCTCCCTCCTCCCAGGGCTGCATGTCTCCACAGCAGCCAGAGCCACTGCCAGGCAGCACTCCAGGCTGGCTACAGACTGCTGGGCATGTGGCAAGCTCCCAGGCAGCCGTGCCTGAACACCAGGGAGCTCTGAGGTCGGGGGGCTGCTGCTTGTGCCGAGCTGTGCTGCTCTCAGGGAAGCGCTGCCCACGGTTTTTCAGCTGCAGGGAGTTGGCCCAGGCCACCAGCACAATTTTTGGAGCATTCTTAGTTCAGTGCTGTTTCCTGGTGTGGAAAATCAGCCTGAATGACAGAATGGATGGGACTCAAAATCTGCTTAGGGATAAAGCCTTGTGTCCTGCTGCTGCTGGCACGGCTTTGGTGCAGCTGCCAGGGCTGCTGGGCAGAACAGCTGCCTGCTCAGACAGGAGCTGCACAGCAGCGAGGCCTCTGCATCCCCCAGCCTTTGCACATCAACAACTGTCAGTGTCCTGGGGTGGAACACTGCTTCTTTTATGCTGCTGGCAACAGCTTCAAGTGGTACTGCCTTGCCAGAAGGATCAGTCAGAGGCTGATGGGAGAGCAGTCAAGATTCAAATCCACGAGTTGTGCGGTTGCTTTCAGCTGATTTCTGCTTCCCAACTCGTTGTGCCCTGTGAGGAAAGTCTCAGCAGCTGCCAGAAAAAACATGGTGAAATTTCCTCCCAGGTGCTGAGTGCTTAGCCCTTAAAGTACAAAGTAATAAACCCAAGCACATGTTTCTGACTACTTTGGTGTGTACAAAGCAGCATATGGCTGCCATGAAGTACCTGTTCTGCAGCTGTCACTGTGCAAAGTGACACACAGGCCTAGTCAGCTCCTCAGGGGACAAACATTTAATTGTAGCTCTGGCAGTGTCCTGTGAAAGAACTGCTCTGTGTGTTGATTTTTGTGTCTATGTGCAATGGGAGGAAAAGCAGAATCAAGACTGTGCCATGACAGGAATTAATAGCTGAACTGGGAAAGGATCAGGAAACCTGATAGTGGTGCAGGGAGGAGGTGTGGGAGCTTTGCCAGGGAGGAGACTGTCCCCACATTCAAGTCTGAGTGCCAGAAGCTCCTGTGCTGGCTTGTCACCTGGGTCCTCCTCCTTTCCAACAGGCTTCTGCCACCTGGGACAGCACCCCTGCCCAATTCCATGCAAAACTGATGCTATTTTAACTCAGAGCTGATGTCCCAACACCAGGCTGAGTGTTGCTGGGAGCCTGGAGCAGTGTCCCTGCCAGCTGCACACCAGGCACATGGGCACACATGGAGAGGGAGGGTGGAATTTGGCAGAATGGCTGCAAAAACAACCCAAGCTTGCAGAGAGGAGTAGTGATAGCTGCTGTTGGCAGCATGAGTCCCTGGTGGGATGACAGCTGCATTTGCCTTGGCTGCATGCTGGGTTTGACATGGGGTCAAGGGAAGGAACACAGCAAAATAAAGCAACTTAATTTACCACAGGAGGGATTTGGGCAGACTTCTGAACCTGCTGGAAGCAGATGTAATATTATTTTTAAGCTGCTTGAAGTGCATTGCTATTCCTAACAGGATTCTAGAATAGCAAATGCTCTGTGAGTGTTACTCTGGGTGGTGCTGCCGAATTTGTATGGAACTCCTGCTGCCTGGCTTGTAGAGAACCACTGCACACACATTTACTGCCAGGTACTGTTGTCCTGCACCTCAAATTAAAATGCCACCCTCACGTGGTGCCTCCCAGGCTGATCTTCACCTCCTTTCATCTCTGAAACAACAAAGAATAACGTTATTTCCTCTCTTTCATTCTTTTTATGAAATCCTTTCTGGTTTACTGGTTGGAAAGACTGGATGTGCCTCTTTGGCACGTGAGAGCCCAGGGTATGACCCACACCAGTTGCTGTGCATGAGCGTATGACCACTTGCGTGGCCTCCAGAGAGCATTTGGAGCTCAGGAAGTGTAAGGAAGGAGACTTCCACAAGACTGGCTTAAATCAGAGGATCAGCTTTTCTCAGCTGTGCTGCAGCTAAAGCTGAGCTTCAAGAGGACAGCAGCCTGTTCTGTCTAAAGTGTCCTGCACCTTTTTCCTTCCACAGGTGGGATTTTGAAGAAAAGCGCGAAGCTGTTTTTCCGCCGGCAGCATCACCAGAAGGACCCTGGGATGAGCCAGTCCCACAACGACCTGGTGTACCTGCAGCAGCCTCTGTCAGAGCAGAGCCACAAGAAGGGAGGGACACTCTCACGAATTCTGAGCAAGAAGCTCCTTTCCAGGAACAAGAGCAAGAACAAACTGAACGGTGCTTCGGGAGAGCCGTACCTATAAACCCGGACCCTCTGCCATGGGATTCCTGCTCACCAGCTGAGCACTTGTTTACAGAGCAGTACTAGAGAATACAAATATGGCTGATGACTTGCATAAAAGGATGTTCACTATTAACAGTGGTCTTCTCAGTTTATTTTTCCAAAACACATTTTCTCTCTGAGGATGAAGTCGCTCCTCCAAACACGAGCAGTGCTGAATGTGTCCTGACAGCTTTTGGAGGAGCGTGTGTTTCCTTGTGGAAGAGGAGGGAGGATGGGGAATGGTGCAGGTGGGGACCAAGACAAGAAGTGGTGTCCTGGGGTGCATTGGGAAGAGCATTCCCAGCAGGTAATGCCCCTGTGCCCAGCCCTGCAGCACCTCTGGGGTGCCGTGTCCAGCTCTGGCTCCTCAGCCCAGCAGGGCCAGGGAGCTCCTGGAGCGGGGCCGGCGGAGGCTGCGGAGCTGAGCAAGGGCCTGGAGCATCTCCGTGCCCAGGAGAGGCTGAGGGAGCTGGGGCTGCTGAGCTGAGAGGGGCCCCAGGGAGAGAGAGGGGCCTCAGCACTGGCTGTCCCCTGTCTGTCCCTGTCTGTCCCCTGTCTGTCCCTGTGTCCCCCTGTCTGTCCCTGGGTGCAGGGAGGGCTCTGAGCAGGGCCCAGGCTCTGCTCCCAGGCCCAGCAATGGCCCCAGAGCCACGGGCAGGGGCTGATCCCAGCAATTCCCCTGCACAGGAGGCACAACTTCTTTATTGTGCACTGACTACACACTGGGACAGACTGCCCAGAGAGGCTGTGGAGTCTCCTCTCTGGAGAGATTTCAGAACCATCTGGACACACTGCTGTGCCCTGTGCTCTGGGATGGCCCTGCTGGAGCAGAGAGGTGGCTCCAGATGACCCCACTGTGATTTCCAGCCTGAGTGGTCCTGTAGGAAGCACCCAAATGTGATGACCTGATTCACATCAACGTGGAGCTCAGAACTGAAACATCACACCCAGTTTATGTGACTGAACCTCTACAGAGAGAGAAGACACCACTGTGCTCCCTCACTGCAGCCTGCAAGAGTAGCAACTGATTTTTCTAGTCAGACTGAAAGGGGAAAAAAAAGAGGCCCAGATGCAGTTTGTGTTGTAATTTGGAAGTGGGTAAGTGTTCAGAAGCAGAAGGAAAACCCTGACTCAGATATCCTACTGTAATAAGTGTAGCCTGCTGTAGTCACTGCTCGGCCCATGTAGGTGGAGAGATGCCTTTGATATTAGCCATAAATCAATTAATTATGCAAATACCAATACTAGCATATTGCTTAATGTTCTGCTTTAAAAAAGTTGTGCTTAAAAAAACCAGAATTTGTTTTCTTTTGTTAAATCTACTTGAGTCTCCTCGCAAACAAAGTATTTGCAAAGTCTTACAGCTTTTCTTCCCTGTGTGAGAAGATGTATTGCTGATGCAAAAACTCATCTTAGGGGCTCTAATTCCTTCTCCCAAGTGCTTGTTAGACAAGTACATACATCATTATATCAAATGCAGAGCTAGGAGCTGTAAATGATGAATAGAATATAGTTAACCCTACAGTGCTTTTCATTGGAAAGCTTCTCTTACTTGCCAAACACTTACTGAGATCTTAAAAAACACAGCTGTGAAGAAAGCTTTTGAAAAAATAATTCCCTTAGTTCAGTTTCTAGATCTACCAGTGTTGTCATGTGCTGAGTGGTTGGTTAGATGAGTTTTTTAACCTTTTTTCCTTGCTAAATATTGCAGCTGGCTCCTTCAGTCTAAAATGACAAACAGGTGGATGTAAAGGCATAGTTCTCATTTTGGCTATTAAGAAGAGTAAAATGTCAGTATTTCACAGGTACCATCTTTCATGCTTTACCTGTACTTTTCCATCTACATTCCTGCTGAGGACAAAGGACCAAGCCTGTTCTCTTCAGCCAAGAAAAACATCCATTCATTCCAACTAAATTACTGATGTGAATGGATGATAGACCTTGTGCCTACTTTGCCAACAGTCATTTTTTTTCCCCTGGCCCCTTTCCTCCCTTTAAGCTATCCAACACTTTGGCAGATATTTGGGCTTTCAGCTGAAAGCATTCATCAAAAATAGAAAGTCACTGAAGAATAGAAACACATGTCAAACTTCTGACAGAGTCAAGGTTCCCTGGTAAATCAGTGTCAAAGTAGAGGGGGCTTGGTTTCATTTTTACCAAGAAAATATTAGAACTGAACTGTCAACTGTTTAAAAAGACTGTTTATGTGTGACCTCCTAAGATCACTGTGGTAGTACAGTAGACCAGACTATCAAATAGTTGTACATTTAAGCATGCTGCTTGTTATGGAAACACTTGAAGGCATTTTAATGTTCTGTATTTTGAAAATTGGTTACAAATGAATCTTCTGGAGCTGTAATGTGCTTAGAAATCCCAGCTCGGTAATACAGGTTTGTCCAGCTTGAATATGCCTGAACAGTTTTGTTTGTTTCTGATTTAATACAAAGTAGAAGTTTTGTTTCTTCATTTCTCCTACAGTGGTTCATGATGTGAGCATTAAAACCCCTGATGTCATGTTCCCTCAACAGAGACTTTTTCTCTTGATTTTACCTGGAAGTCTCTGTGATGGGGCAGGGTGGGGGTCAGGTCCCTGCCATTTTTAAATGCTCAGTCTTTGTTGCTGAAGGACAAAACCACAACTGATCACTGAGTTCAAGAAATCCAAATGGAACTGAGCTCCATGGGTAGCACATTCCTACACTAAAAACAAAGAGCTGTGCAATTGAGAATGTAGAGGCAGCACATAAACACTACTTGAATTCTTCTTAAATTACTGAGCTGGGATTTTAATTTACAGAAGCTTCAGCACGTGCTGTAAAGTGGGGTGAAATAACACCAAGTAATGTGCAGAATACAGGAGTAGGGTTTGCTTGTAACTTACCCTAGAGAATGGATACACATGAAAAAAAGTGGGGTTTTGGCTCATTTTAAGGTCTTGATCACTTGAATGCTTGTGTTGATGGTGGGAATGAAGAACATTCTTTACTGCAAACTGTGTGAAGGTTTGGGCTCACTTGTGTTGGGAGAGAATGGATTCTTCAGATGAGGAGAGCAAGGCATTTGGTGTAAAAAGGGAATCTTGTTTTTTACTTGCCTTCACTCCTCAGGAAAATAAACATCATTTGGTGTGATGTTGGATCTCTGTATCTGGCTGGTGTGTTCCTCACCTCTTCCTACTGCTCTGCAAATAATTTATGTCCTGCTGTAAAAACAAGCCAAGCACTAAACACAAAGGGACAATTGAGCTGC
Source organism: Notiomystis cincta (assembly GCA_013398075.1). NCBI lineage: Eukaryota > Metazoa > Chordata > Aves > Passeriformes > Notiomystidae > Notiomystis > Notiomystis cincta. The sequence continues at coordinate 4,400 of VZRX01004940.1, read as the reverse complement.
TCAGTAGTGACAACCCCAAAGACCACAACAGTGAATCCCATTCCCTCCTTAGGTTGTCATTTCAGATCAGGAGATCTGAGGATGTACATTTTTTGTGTATTTGGGTCAGTGGGAGCTGGATCCTCACAAGCTGCAGGATCCACACTGCAGGTTTGGGTCAGAAAGACTGGATTTGTCAGCTGGCACAAATAACACTGTGATGTGCCCTTTGCAGTTTTGTGAAGGATGCCAGAGGGAATCATCTTCTGTGTTTTGTAATTTGATCCATTGCTCCAATGTCTGGTTATTAAAATTATAAAGAATTTTAATAACTACCCACTTGAGCAGTAGATAAAATCTTTGCATGATATTATTACACTGAAAACTCTTTGTTTACTGCCTTGCAATTTAATGACATCAGAACAGCAGATTGGAAACAACCTGTGAAATACTCATTTCTTTTTGTCCCTTTTCTCACACTGTTGTGTTCTGGGTGTGCAGCAAAGAAGGCATGATATTTATTTCATGAGGACTAAGAGATGAAGGCTTGCTTTTCCTTTCTAAAGAATTTTTCTGCCCACAGCTGAAACTTCTTAATCTGTGTTTGTAGTTTGTTCTGCTTTATGGTGTTTAACCTTTAAATTTGCCTCGATGGAGACAAGCCCTATCCTCACCAAGATTTGCCTTAGCTTTAGTGTGAATTTTGACTGAGTAAACAGTACAAGAATTAAATTGCTCTTTGTGCATGAAAGCAATAAAACTACCTAATATCTTCAGTGGGAATGCAAGCTAAGTAACTTTCTTAAAGTGATCAAGATAATTTTCAAAGTTACTTTAAAGAGAGGGGAGGACTTTGGTATTTCATATCCTGCTTGCCCCAGGAAGAAATTACTGTTATTTCACTCCTAACAATACTTCACACTTGAGAATCTGAGGCAGAAGGAATACCAGGGTGGAAAAAAGTTCATTTTGAAAGCAAAATACCTTTGCAAAATCCCTTCAGCTTAATGGACACGTAATATGCTGTGCAGGCAAAAATACTGGGGTTTATTCCTCTCTTTCTGACAGATTTTCTGTTTGCCTGCTCTTTCTTTGGGAGACAGGTTGGGGCTCCAGGCCATACAGACCTTGTACTGTCTTGCTCTTGAGAGGACTGGATTTAGAGTGCTGCTTTCTTGATGAAATTGCCTGGCAGTTACACCAGTTTGGGGGATCAGTGGAATTTTACAGCATTTCCTGGTACTGCCTCTCCTTGCTGGCTCTAAGTGTTTTCCAAGTGAAAACTTTCTGCTGTGGACTTCTTGCAGAGTTTTGGTGTTCTTGATGTGCAAAACATCATAGGAAAAAGCAAAGCTGAAAGCATAAAATACTACCAAATGTGGATGGGGAAGCAAAATAAGAATCTTGCTCTTGTTTCCAACACCTTTTTCAGGTCTGGTAGCTCTGGGTGTTCCAAAGAGCAAGGTGAGAGCTGCCTTGATTTTTCAGTTGGGTTCATTGCAGGCTTTGAATTGGAGAGCTGAGGTTTGACAAGTGCTTATCCTGGTGCAGAATGAACTGTGCCACAGCTCGGGGCTAAGACATTCCTGTTGTGAGTGGGAACAGCTGACCTCATGCTTTGACCTGCACAGGACCTAAGTGGATTTATTCGTGTGTTTAAAGTCAGCAGATGCTTCTGCACATTGCTAAGCCTCAGCCTTGGTGACAAACAACTCCAGATTAATTATGTAACAAGGGTGATTACTTCAAGTTAAGGGTGAATAATACCACTTCACTCAGGATATCCAAACTGCTACTATGCAAAGTGCTGGCATGGTGTGAAATAACTGGGAAGGGTGGATCTGAGGTCTTTCCAGTACTATAACTCTGTATTTCCCCATGATGTATTATGCTCTGTATTATTCCAGGTGGGGTAAACCCTTTTTTTTTCCTAGCATCAGCTGTCATAGTCACTTCTTCTGTGGTGTGGTTTTCTTTCTGTGCATACATAAACTTCAGTTGGTGCAATTATGAAATCTATGATGTACAGATTTATTATATCACTGCAAAAACCTAAGAGGATTTTTTAAAAGAGGTAACTCCTGCTGTACATACAATAAAAGCCAATTGTCTCTCTGTGGTGTGCTGTCCTACATAGCCAGGTGTAACAGATGGTTTTGTCCTCTCCTTCACTAATTTGACCTGTTGCTGCTTAACACAGACCATTTACCTGTTTGTTCAGGAGCAGGGTTCTTTCCTGATAACCCCAGCCCATGAGGTAACCCCTTGCTGCTTGAGAAATCACCTGAAACACAGATTGGGTGAGAATCTAATGGCAGAAGGAACTGTGGAGCTCACTGTGGTTACTCATTATTTTTTTCTCTCAGTCATGTTTGTAATGTCCTGAATTAGGGGGCAAAGGGAGGGAGTGTTAGGGCCTGGATCCTGTGGGGAAGACAGCAGGACTAAAAGGAGCACAGCCTGGGAATTAGGTTCTCTTGTGATGATTTCACTGAAAAGGTTATGTTGTAAATCAATGCTGCCACAAAGCCCTACCAGGGGGAAAAACACAACCTCAACATTAAAACCACCACAAGAAGAAACCCAACAAAACAAGTAAAAGGCATTCACATGAAAATAGCCACAATAATGTTTCTATTTCCCTTCCAAAGCTGAGAGCTGTGCCCTCTTTTACAAGGAAATGTTCCCCTACTGGGAGTTACTGCCCACATTTACATGCCTGTTTATTTCATATTCTTGAAGGGCTGAGCTCAAATTTCCTGACAGTCTCCTGTTAACAAACCCTCATCCTTTTCCTCCCTGCTCTAATCTTTTTTACCTTGTGTGATGCCCTTCCTGTTCATTAGCAAAAGTGACAAGACCTGTCAGAGGGAAGCAGGAATGGATGTAGCTCTGTGACACCACACTCTTCCCTCCAGTTCATCATTCTTAAACAAAAAATGTAAAGGATCTTCAATTTTTCACCTCTCTACCCAGGTGAGCCTGGCATAAGATGCAACTTCACAGTCTGATGTTAATGCTGAAAACAAATATAATTTTAGAGCTGTAGGATCCAGACTCACATGCATTGTACACATAGAGATAACTATTCTGAGTTAATTTATATTTATTGTGATAAAGTGAATGCACTCCAAGTAGGATAAACCACTCTGGTGTGCTGGATGTTGGAGAAAACTGGGCACTGAACAGACTGCCCAGAGAGGCTGTGGAGTCTCCCTCAGTGGGGATATTCCAGAATCATTGGACACAATCCTGTACCCTGTGCTCTGGGATGGCCCTGCTGGAGCAGCTGAGCCACTGTGGTCCCTGCCAGCCTGACCCATTCTCAGAACACTCTCTGCACATCTCTTTTGAAACTGGTACCTGGCTTTGTGGGATGGCTGACAGTGGAGACAGCCCCTGGCCTTCGCCAGCTGTTGTTAAAACATAGCCAGATGTGCTTCCCACCACCTTTAAATCCCAGTGGTGTTCTTACAGTGAAGGCTGGCCAGTCACACCAGAGAGCCCTGCATAAGGTTTGGGGGACTCCACTGCAGGCAACACCTCTCAGCAGAGCAGAAAATTGGGGCATCTTGCCTGAGGACAAAAATCCTGTGTGCTTCTTGGCCTGGGCACTGCCTGGGGTGGTGAAGTAACCTGAAGGGTTAAACCCCTCTAAATTATTTGTGCTGGCAGGCACAGCAGGGCTGGGCCCTGATAGATCCTGGAAATGCCAGAATGATCAGATTTAGGAATCACAGAATAATTTAGGCTGGAAAAGACCTCCAAGATGATTGAGTCCAACCCTCGACTGATCCCCACCGTGTCACCCAGACCACAGCATTGAGGCCGTGTCCAGTTGTTCTTGGACATCTCCAGGGATGGAGACTCCAACATCTCCTGGGCAGACTGTTCCTACGTCTAATCACCCTTTCAGCAAAGAAACTCTTTTAATGTTCAACCCCAACCTCCCCTGGTGCAATTTGTGACTACGTCCTCTCATCCTGGAGTGCTCAGACTGAGCGAGGCTTGGATGGGGAGCCACAGGCACTCGTGTACTTGGGAACCGGGCTCTGTTCCCAGGGAACAAGGGACAGGCTGAGGGGAAACGACCTAAGCTGTGCCAGGACAGGGCCAGGTCGGACATCAGGGAGAATTTATTCACTGATGTGATTAAGCCTTGGAACGGGCTGCTCAGGGACGTGGTGCAGTCCCCATCCCCGGGTGTGTTTAAGGAAACACTGGACGTGGCACTCGGTGCCGTGGTCTGGTGGACAAGGTGTTGTTGGGTCACAGCTTGGACTGGATGGTGCTGGAGGTCTTTCCAAACTAACGAAATTGTTTCTGCCGGCCCGCTCCGGGCCGCCTCTGCCCGGGAGGAGACCGGGCTGCTCCGCCACCTTCAGCGCGGCCACCGCCCGCCGGCAGCCCGGCCCGGGAGC
>VZRX01004939.1:8099-51681 GCA_013398075.1 Notiomystis cincta | reverse complement strand
TATCATTACATTCAAATATAGTATTATATTTTATTACATAGGTAACATTTAAATAGTTTTTATGTATTAAAAGGTTCCTTCACCACCACTTTTTAAAATAATTGATAGCCTCACTTTTCCAGCTCAGTCTGCTAAAGAAAAGGCTTTAGAACTGAAAACGTTTTTCCTTCACTTCTGCTCTGGCTCTTGTGGTATGAATAGACACTTACTCAGCAAAATGTTGCTTGACCTAAGTCACTGTTACCTGAAGTAGTTTAAGATTGACATAAGATAATGTTCTTACTAAATCAGACAATGTAGTTAATTGGATTCACAAGGATCACTGTTCTTTATCAATCACCCCAGAATACAGAATACCATATATAGACTTTTCTTATACACCAATCCCTTATTTCTAAAGCTAAACTAAACTAAACTAAATAAATTTAATTCTGCACTAAATTTATATCAGGCTGGTACATTTAAACTGAACTTTTAGACTTAGCTAAGTGTAGACGAATATATATTTCTAAACTATTTAAGGAACTTGTTACACAAATGATATAAGAAATGGATCATATAAGAAATGGATATATAAATGTGAAGGAGAGAACTTCAATAACATTTGCTTAATTGTCATTTGTTCTCTATTCAACAGGAAAAAAAGACTTGCTGGAAAATTTTCTATAATCAGGATGCTAAAGCAAAACCAACTTATCCTTGAGGTTATCACTTAATTACTTCAAGAGTTCCTGCATTTGCGCCATGTTCTCTTCTAATGCACACAGAGTGGTGAGACACTTCTCTCATCTCACTGTTTCAGGATCACAAAAATAAAGAAGCTGGACAACACTTAATAATGTCTTTTTCACCCTTCACAATTCAGTGCCAAAGAGCAAATGTCAAGGTTTCATGACCTTCATACTGGTAGTTCAGTCTTTGGGGCACTAAAACTCATTCTCTTAATTCTGGTATAGTAAAATCTGCATGACCCTTAGTGCCCCTCCCTGACAACCTTTACAACAGCAATAGCAGACAATATAGAGGTTTCTGTAATAGAAGTTCCATCCAAATAGTTCAAAGCACAATATTCCAGACGTTTCTCACAAGAGGTTGTACTTGTCAAGATCATGCCTTTACAACTTCAAACAGATGGCATCTACAATAATAAATCTACTTCTCTACAAATATATTCCCCTATTAACAAAACCAAAGAAAATAACAAGAAAAAAAAAAAGGCACACAAGGACACACAGTTACTGAAATTTAGTCCTGCTTTTCTACAGACTGCCTTCTATGACATACACAGATATAAGCAAAAGAAAATATTACTCTAATATTCTACAGAAATTGTATTCAGGCATCTCAAGAATGTTAGAACAACTTGTCCAGCATGCATGAGATTTTATCCTCTGTGTTTGACTCAAAGAACGCTTGAACCCAATGATGGTTATTTATAATCGTGCATTTTTTGAGCAACTTCAGTTATTCTAAGAAAACTAAGAAGTTCTGCAAAATCGTGCATAATAATTGGAATTTAGTCCAGGTTCCTAGAGTATTTAAAGACTTTTCAGGGAAATATATAGTCTATGGCTAATTAGTGAGTTTGTTTCTCCTATAACTAAAAGTTTCTGTAGGAGCTTACTCATGAGTAACATCTAATGCCTATTACTGTAGCACAATGAGTGCCATATAAGGGTGATCTCATAAAATTGACTCTTTCCCCCACATTTGGTAATAATCCTGTGACTTCAAAACATAATCTTTAAATTCAGATACAAATATTATAAGCATTTCTAGTAGCAAATCACTCAGGAGACAAGAGAAAGCAATTTGAAAAGAGTAGTTGATTTCTTCTGAATATCTTGAATAACAGTTTCTATGATAAAATTAAGAAGGTGTGTTTAACAGAAGCCCGTCTGAGATCCCGTAATGAAAATGGGAAAATAAATTGTCTCAATTTGATAACAATGAAATAAATATGAATTCTTCCCATGTTCTTTCCTCCAGTACAATACAGAAATTTAAGTAAACATACTTTAGAAATATATGGTGAAACTTACTATATGACCACAGTTTTTACATCATTTCTATTCACTTATTTGTCAGTCATGAAAGACAAATGTACATTTTCCAGGGCAAAACAATTAAAACATCTTAAAAATTGTAATCAAATAAGTATTTCAGCCCTGAGACTACATATTTTTCCCATTGGTCTTACACGGACAAATAGAAAGTAATCTCAGCAGCAATTCTTATTTGTGACATTTATAAAGAATTCTTTGCTCAAGTGAGGATACTTTGAAAACTTTCTGGAGCTAAGTTCACTACATTTTAAATTGTGTAAGCTAAAACTATGTCTTCTCTTCAAGACAATTTTTCAGAAAACTTAAATAAACAAAACAAGACAATGAAAAATATGATTACTACTTAAAGGTTTTTTACTACATTTTGATTATTGGATGTATTATTTAAAAGTAACATGAGTTTATCTATAATGCATTTTCATAGCCTAAGACTTCGGATCGTAGCCTAGAATTGTTGATTTTTGGCTGGTTTTACTTTTCTTCAGTTTTATACTTTACTATGTCCAAGAAACAAGTAAGAATAATCAACAGCAACAAGAAATAATACCATTAGAATAATTATATATTAAGATTTCTTCATCTTAAGAAAGCCAAAAGGAGTATTAGCTTAAAACAGGATATGAGAGAGACAATTTGTCAAATATAACTGAATATTATTCATTTTCCTCAGATGGCATGAAGCTTTATCATATTTCCTCTGTGCTACCCTGAAGGCCTTTTCTAATCAATTCATACTAAAAACAAAAGCAGAAAGACCTTTACAAAGGAAACTGAAATTAAGACATAATTTATGAGTCCTAGCAAAAGAAGAAGAAATCCATCCTTATTAAATAGATTATAGTCTATATAAGCACAAAGAATAATTTCATCTATCATAAAATGAGATTATATTAAAATTTTTACATAAAGACCTTTCTTTATCTGATGCTTTTGATCTCCTGTAGATGAGTTCTCACACACACTCCAGCAATTACCTATCCGTAAACAGGGCATGCGTTGCAATGAACACCTGAAATACTGTTCAATCTGTCTCTGTGTCCTGGAAAACCCTGGATACAACACTGCACTCCATAAAGCTCAAAAAGTAACTGTGGTGCAAGTGCACTCAAACTTTTGGAGATAAGAATCTAATATTTCTGTATGACCTAGCGGGTGACAGTATCTGTAGCAACAACAGAAAAAGAAAGCTGTCTATTCAGCACAGATTGTTTTAAAAATAAATTCTGAATCAGTGGGAACCAATATTTAGGTCCGTTCTTAAATTAAGTGGTAGAAGATTTATTTTTTTATCCTCCAACATTTTATTGTTTTCTGAATAAAACTTATTTTTAAAAATTGCATGCATACAGTAAATGTTTGAATTACATTTTAAAAATAATTGCTCTTCCTTCATCTTAGTCATCTGACAAATTAGACATCTCTTACTATCAGGAGATATGCATATTTCAGCTGGGTGATAGGGATGAGGAATAAAGGAGACAGATTTACTTTGAGTTGTAATTTCAAAGAATTCTAAAGCACACCGTTTAGACACAAGGAAAAAAACTTGGTTTATACTGAAGACATAAAAATTCTGAGTTTAACATTAAATTGTATTTCAGTCAGATTTATCATAAAAAAATCATATCTATTAAACATGGAACATTTGTAGGTAGATTAAATATCAATGGTTTGCCAATATTGTATCATCAGGCCACTCCAGCATATAGGAAAGTAAATTTGAAATCTGACAAATGGAGTATCATTTCATGAAGAGATTACTCTGATAAATATAAGGGGCTGACAGAAGCCATTTCAGTGGTTTCTGATTTGATGCATATGTATGACTTCCTTTTCTTTTACCAATGTGTGTTAAAAACCCATACTGTTTTCCTTACTGAACATGGGGGTGGGAGGCTGGTGTTCTGAAATGAAAGCATTCATATCAGCCTGCTCTTCAAGACTAAAAACTTTTGGTTTATTATGGTGAGTGTAATTTTTATGACTTTTATGTTTCTCTCTGTATCATTCACTCAAAAAATACAAAAAATGCACAGCCAATGCACCATTGACCGATGTACTCAGTCACTGGAGATATATGCTATTTCATAATTAGGGATAAATATTGACCAGTTAAATTTATTAAACTTCTCAGGAAGGATTTTCATCATTGACTGATTTGATGAAAATCACCATTTGTCGGGGACATGGATAATGGGACTAAGTGCACCCTCAGAAGTTCATGGACAACATCACACTGAGTGGTGTGGTTAATATTCTGGAGAAAAGAGACCTTGACAGACTTGAGAAGAGAGCCTGTGCAAAAGTTCTACCACACAAAATTTAAGGTCCTGTACCTGGGCCTGGGTAATCCCAAACAGGGATGAGTGGATTGACGGCAGGCCTCCAAAAAGAGATTTACAGGTATTGGTGGATTAGAAAACTGAATACAATCAGAAATGTGCACCTGCAGCACAGAAAGCCAACCATATCCTGAGCTGTTAAAGTCAATGTGATCGGGAGGTAGAGAGAAATGATCCTGTCCCTCTACTCTCATGATACCCCACCTGCAGTACTCTCGCCACCTCCGGGGTCTCCAGCATAAGAAACACGTGGACCTACTCAAATGGGTCCAGAGGAGAGTCACACAGATGATCAGAGGGCTGAAGCCACCCTCCTGTAGGGACAGGCTGAGAGATTTGGGATTGTTTACCATGGAGAAAGGATGACTCTATGGAGACTATTAGGAAAGATAGGGAGACTTTATGAGGGAGTGGAGTGATAGGATGAGGGGGGAATGACTTTATATAGAAGGATGGTAGATTAGATCTTAGGAAGAATTTTCTGCACTATGAGAGTGGTGAGACACTGGAACATGCTGCCCAGAGAAGCTGTGGATGCCCTATCCCTGGAACTGTTCAAGGCCAGGTTGCATGGGGTTTTGAGTAACCTGGTCTAGTGGAGCCTGTCCCTATCTAGAGCAAGTATTTGAAAATGGATGATCTTTAAGGTTGCTTCCAGCCCAGACTGCTCTGTGGTTCACTCTATGATTTTCCAAGACAGATTTATATATCATTTGAGAAAGTATTTCATTACTCATTGGAGAAAATCTAAGTTAAATTTGTTAGTATGTTGCACTCCCAAACAACCATATGACAATGCACACTGAACTGCATAGTCAGTAAGGGAAGAGAGTGTTTAAGAAATTGTTTTTGTTCTTCAGGGAAAATAACACACAGTATTTTAAATATGTATGGTATCTGTCTTGATAATTGAAATAAATTGACACTATATATTTTATTTCAGTGTAATTCAACACATCAAAAAAAGTAGACTTGGATTAAAATGTATATCTCCAGAATGTCTAAAGGGGACAGTTATAACTTTTCTGCCAAACCAATTTATGCTGTGCTCAAATACTAACAAATTTCAAATGACAGCATATGCTTACAAACTCCAAATTAAAACACTGTATGTATTACTTCTAAAGAGATTTATCAAGCAAATGACTGTTACTGACTGCATTTTCTTTTCCTTTTTTTTTTCCTTGATTATCCACTTATTAAGTTTTCTGCAGATGTGCTTTGCACCAAAAGGGTGAACAGTAATTACAGTAAAGTTTTCTATAAACATAATTTCATAAACTGTCAGAGAAATAATTTTGATGTTATAAACAGATTCATAGCATTTCGGATAGATTTAGGCCATCTTACTAACATATCTAGGAAAAAAAAAAGAAAATAGTGGGTTTCGAAATCAAACACAAATTTAGATAATACTGCTTGTTAACTACCAGAAAAATGCATTTGAGAAACAGTATATGGAAACACTTGAGATGTGTCAATGGACTATATTTTTATAGAATATTAGGACATACGTTCAATGAAACTGTATATTGTGCTTAGTATTATGAATTTACACTTGGAGGAGATGCAAAGTTCATGTTCAGTAAGGTTATGGGTATTCATAAAAATAGTCAAGAATGCTTTCCTCACCCCTGGTTCTTCCCTCTACAACTGTATAAATCTAATCACTTCCTAGTAGCTTTCTATCCTACCAATAAGTAGTTTGGAGTGAAACTGTATATATTTTCTCGAACAGTGAGAGAGAGGTCATGCACTGCTCCTTCGTTCACTGTCAGTATGTATTTCAGCAGAGGCTGTACAAGGCATGGCAGGAACAAGTCATTGGTTCATAAACCATTGTTGAGCACTGGGAAAAGATGTCAAGTTTTTCCCATGAAAATTTAATGCCATATTGCGATGGCAACAGAAGTTCAGGTGATAAACATAACCAGAAACTGTATTGTGTTACTGTTTGTGAATATATGTAGTACGTGAATACGTAACTTCTGAAGAGATATGTGGACATAGCTCACCATCATCTCAAGAGTAGGCTTCAAAACTCAACCCTCATATGCCTCATATGGCACCTTACTGCAACCTTGAACTCCATTTTTTTCAACTGGTTTTCTTCTTCTCTGATTCTGTCACTGTCTGGTGTGCAGGGAATTTTCCAGCCTCCTAATTGGCTTCAAGAAATCCCAGACAAGTCCTTGCTTCACAGTTTCTCAGTTCTGTGTTTTGACTCCCTCACTCTCAGTTACACCCTTTCCTCTAGAGTTCCTCTTTAGCAAACTCTTCAAGACAACTCCAAATAAACCAGATGTAATTGGCAGATGCCTATCCAGACTAAAATTAGGGTATTTCTTAAACTACATTTGGGGAACATCAGGTAGGAAAAATCACTCCTCTGGGCCCGGTACAAGGGGACATATGATAGTCTATCTTATTTGGCATTTTGCCTCTTACCAGCATAGATCCTGAGCCAGAACTTTCCTATCTCTGAGTAAAGAAATCTGGATGTTCCCCAAGGCTGACCTGATAATTACATTCATTCAATAAACAGCAAGTGCACTCAAGCATTCAAATTCTGCTTGATGGTCCCTATTAGGCATAAATCCCAGAGATACATTCGATAATTTTGTTTCAAAATTGGTACTGTAAAACATATTGCATGCAACAAACTGGATCTTCTTAAAAGGTCATCTACTTTGGCAAAACTTAAGTTTATCTTCCAAACCATATGCGATTGTTTTCTCTAAAATACCTGTTGATGTGAAAAACATGATTTCCATTACCTCAGATAGTATCTGTCAACTGTTTGAGACGTTGTGTTTATTTCACATCAGAAAAAAATTCACAAGAAAATCTGAAACCAGACAAAACCAAATAAAAACACCACCAACACTCATAAAGATTTCTATCAATACTTTAAAAAAATCTACTTGTGAAACACAATGGGTCCTGAATATTGATATTGAAGTTTGTCATGTAATGAACACATCCTTTGACAAATCATGACTAGAAGAAAAGAAAGCTTATGCTGAATATTTTTACTAACATTTCAGATACCAAATAACAAGTTAAGGCTGAGAAATCTATGTACCTCTTCATAACTGTTTAGGAAGACTGGTTTAAAGCATTTACACCCACCTGGGAACTGTAATACACAATGTTTTCCACTGGATAGGGAAGTTAGCTATTTCTCTGTACAGATCTAAAATAAATTTTAACCTGATAGAGAAGTCAAGCTATCTACGTTTGCATGTTCTGCTAATAGCATGGATTCTCATTAACTTCAGTGGAAATATGAACTAGTAATAAAAGGCCAAATATAAAGAGTTGATGTTGACAAACTTATTTTACTTTAGATAACTAAAAGCCCTGAACACATCCTATCTTTTAAGTAATGTCCTATGTTTTTTACAAAGCAAAAGAACACTATCTTATTTCTAAAACCAGTATTTCATGAAAATATTTCCAGCTAAACGCCAGTTGCTCATAATTCTACAACAAACTGCACTGTATTTGCTCTTTTTTTCCCCTTATAACTGGGATGAAAATTAAAAAATGGAACAGTAGCTAATAAACTGTTAGTTATTGCATTTTACTTTTTCCAAATACAGAAATTAATTTAATGATGAATATGATATGGAAGTCAATAGCCTGACATTGAGGCAGAATTAAAAATTACTGAAGATTAATTTAAAAGATATTTCCTACCATTCCCTCAAGAGTATATGAATTGAGACAAAATAAGAATGATTTAGATTGAGAAGACAATGAAATACCATAGTCTGACAAAAACCAACATCCTCAGAGAGTTGAAAAAATATTCAAAAAAGGTTTGACTAATTAATTTTTTATCTACCGGATCATTTAAATTATCCAGAACAGTCACATGCAGATCATTAAAATTATTTCAGTAAAATCAACATTTTAGTAGTTTCAATATTCTCTGTGGCATTAAAGCCATTTTTGAAAAGCCATGTGTGACAAAATATCAAAAGCATTTTATTTGATTCAAAAGAAAATAGTATGTCACAGAGAAAACATTATATCAAACTGTATGAAATATAACTGGCATGGTTGGAGCAGTGTTCACCAAGAAGGCTAAATAGGAAGAGAAATTTTAGAAACCAAATATTCTTATTTTTTATCATAATACTTATAACACAGTAAAAGGGTAGGTAAACAGTTACACATGACCTGAATGCTTACTGCGTTTTGAGTTACTACAGATAAGAACGACTAATGTGAAAGATAAAAGACCCTACTTCTCAAAACTGCAATCCTAATTGCAAAAAATGAACTTTGGGTTCAGAAACCTTGAAAGCACTGATAGAATAATATATATAACCTTTTTTTCTAATTCTACTATTAAATCGAAACTGCACTTCATTACTCTGGGATCCCCAAAATAATATTAACGAGTCATGCCACATCTCTTTTTTAACATTTTGATTACACAACACGTGACTAAAATAGGATGATAGTTTTTTTCTTCTTGAGAATCAGGTCTGACTGGCTTATTTTTACTTTGCTTGACAAATATTTTAGTTAACACTGTGTCGTAACTTATAGTGGATTTGAAATAAGGCAAAACAGAATTCATGTACATCAGAGACTAGCAGATATTCTGTGAGGGTGTTGACATAGTCAAAATACCATTTTTTAATATGCAATTTGAAGAAAACAGTAGTTTTCTAAAACTTACAGACTTGCATTAGAAAATTAATCCTGTGAAGTGATGCACGAGCTTTTCCTTTAGTCTTTAAATGTTGAACAGACAGAATCATAGTGTAGCGCAGGATAGAAGATAAACCTCAGTTGCTCATCTAGTCTGATTTTCTCTATGCAGCAGGGTAAGCCAGACTAGTCAAAGAGTGAGTAGATATTCTTATATTTCCAGAAATGATGCAGATTCCACAACTTCTCTAAGTACCCATCTCTACATACCTATTGTGGTTTAGGAACAGTACTCCCCAGTTGACTGCCCCCACCAAGACTCTCCCAAACCATGCTGTCAATCTCTTGCTCTCCTACTCCCTCCCCTTCCTGCTGCAATGGGATGGAGTCGAGAATTTGAGCCACATAAGGTAAAGATCATGGGCTGAGATAAAAAACAATTTACTGGAAACAGCAATGAGATAAGAAAAGAAACAATAACAGTAACCATATTGATAATGAAAGTATACAAAAGAGAGAGAAATTCATGTGCAGAAAAGCTCACTGCAAGCCCCAGGTGACAATGCACAATGACTTCCCCCATCCTGCCATATTCTTCTCAAACAGAAGCCCAGACTTTTTCCTTGGATGACAGATAATCCTTTATGCCTGCTCAAGGCAATGAGGTACATTTATATAGAATATCCTCCTGGCCATGCCCACATGGTCCCTGGCTCTCCCCCCTCACAGCTACTGCAAAAAATTAACTTTGTCCTGACTATCAACCAGGACATTATCCATCCCTTATTCTACATTATCTATGTCATGCCCATATCCTACACTTCCCAACTCCATACATATATACAAATGTGTACAAAAATATATATACCAATATATACATATATATATATACACATACACAAATCAATCAATCAATCTATCTATCATCTATCATCTATCTATCTATCTATCTATCTATCTATCTATCTATCTATCTATCTATCTATCTATCTATCTATCTATCTATCTATCATCTATCTATCTATCTATCTATCTATCTATCTAATCTATCTATCTATCTATCTATCTATCTATCTATCTATCTAATCTATCTATCTATCTATCTATCTATCTATCTATCTATCTACCTACCTACCTACCTACCTATCTACCTACCTACCTAACTACCAGCACAGATATAATTTCCATAGTCAATGGACATCCCTCCAAGGCATCTGTTGAAATAATTTAGGCCATGACTGTGGGTTCTATCCATCCTAGATGTCTTTCAGGGCAGGAGGGCTGGTTTGCTGTGGTTGAGAGCTGCATCAGGCACTCTCATTGTCCATCCTCATTGCTCACAATAGTTGTGGCACCCAGTGGCAGTGCCATTCAGCAACCAATACAACACGCATATTTAACACTACAGTTTGTTCTCACCCAAAAATCAAATTCCTTGTCCCTGTGAATTACCCACTAAGTGTATCACCCATTAAGTGCATCCAGGTCCTTGAGCAAAGAGGATCCCACAGATGGGTTTGCCTTTACTTGAGGCAGGTCTAATCCAAACTGTCTTCCCTAACACATTTCCCATACACACCACAAGGACTGTATCCTATTCTGTGGTAGGCAGGGCCAGTCTGACTAGTAGATCTTCCAGTATTAACCAATCCGGGGGCCTTTGCTAAATGAAGATCCCAATGTTTGAAAATCCCACTACCTATTGCTTTCAAGGTGATTTTTGACAGCCTGTTGTACCATTCAATTTTCCCAGAGGCTGGTGCATGACAGGGAATGTGATGCACCCACTCTCTCTAGCCCAAGTGTCCCTGAGGTTTATTTTGAAATGAGTCCCATTGTCCAGCTCAATTCCTTCGGGGCTGTCATGTCCCAACAGGCCTTGCTGTTCAAGGCCCAAGATGGTGTTCCAGATGGTGGCATGAGGCAGAGGATACTTCTCCAGCCACTCAGTGATTGCCTCCATCCTCACTGTAAGCATGTAGTGCTTGCCTTGGCAGGTTTGTGTGAGTGTGATGTAATAATTCTGCCAGGTTTTCCCATATTTATATTTCAAACATTGTCCCCCATACACAGGGGTTTTACCCTCTTGGCTTGCTTAATTGTAGTGCATGTTTCACAGGTATGGATAACCTAGTAGGTAGTGTCCACCCCTCAATCACAAGCCCATCTGTATGTTGCATCTCTTCCCTGATGACCCGAGGCACCATGGGCCCACCAAACCAGGAATAATTCATCCTTATGTTGTCAATCCAAATTTAACTGAAACACTACAATCTTGGCAGCTTGATGCACCTGTCCATTGCTGCTATGCTCTTCAGCAGCCCAGCTTTGGTATGTGTGAGCCGACCTGCAGCTAACTTCTTTTGCAGCTCACTTCTCCACCAGGGCCATGATATCTCATCATAATTCAGCAGCCCAGACAGGTTTACCTCTGTGCTGACAATTGTTCCTTTTCCATTAGTCTAGCCAGCCTCACAGAGTATTTTTTACCATCCATAAGTTGGTGGAAGTAGAACACCGTCTATTTCTCTTGTTCAGATCTAAATCCAGCTGGACAGCTTTGAGCTCCGCAACCTGACTTGATTCACCTTGTCCTCAATAACTTCTGCGACTTGCCAGACAAAATGTCATAAAGCAGATTTCTATTTTCAATGTATCCTACAATACAGTAGGAACTACCATAAAGATTCCTTTTCATTTTCTGATAACTGATTATATGGTGGGCCCTTCTCAGCATAAGTCATCTTCTCCAACAATGATGATAATAATGCAAAATGTCCACCTTTGGGCCAGGCTGTGATGACTTACAAGATCCCTGCGTGATTAGGGATTCCTATTCAAACTCTCTGTGTGATCAGCATGATCTTCTTATTCCAAGTAGCAATCAGTCAACCTTCCCTTTGACCATCCAGCCCAGTACCAGCAGTTGGGTGCCAGAAGAAGCTGTGCTTCAGTGCCACTCATTTCTGAAGCAGTTCCAACCCCCACAGATGCCAGTATCTCTTTTCCAGTTGGGGTGGAGCAGGCCTTGGATCCTTTATATCTCCCCTTTCAGAACCCCAGGAGTCATCCTTGAGTCTTCCCAGATACTTTTTGCCATAGATCTCAGGAGTGGCCCAAGACCTACTGCATGAAGAATCCCTAAATGTTTAATTTGTTCAAAAGCTTGCTGTTGTTCAGGATTCCACATGAAATTGCTCTTCTTCTGTGTCACATGATAGAGGGGGCTTACAGTTTGACTGCAATCTGGAACATGCATCCTCCAAAAAACCACAATGCCTGGGAAAGCCTGAAGATTCCTCTATTTCTGATCATAGCACTGATTTCTCACTTCAAAGTATGAACCGGAGATCCCTTCAACAGAATTAGAAGCAATATTATCCCTCCTATTCTGTCTGAGGATGTCCACCGGAAACTGGAGCAGTATCTATCCTTGAAGAATTTCCTGTAATGGTTGTTCTTCCTCTCAAGTCACAATCTGTGCTGCTGAGGCATCCCACTTTCTATCCCACTTTCTTCTGTCCCTTCTAAGGTCATGCATGTAAAACCACACGTTACCTTGTGGTATGTACCCTCTTTCTCGAGCAATGGGAGCACTTACTCCTGAAAAAGAGACTGGTCCATTCTAACAGCTCACAGAACCTTTGATCTCTTAGTTGCTCAAGTCTTTCAAATCTGTCTGCAGGTTTGGACAGTATTTCTATAGCCAAGGCTTCTTGCACTGGGGAGGCCAGAACTGAATACAGAACTCCAGGCAGAGTCTCATACATTCTCAGTAGAAGACAGGATCCATTCTCTGATATTCCTGGCTGCACTCTAGATAAAGTAGCCAAGGAGGTGGTGGGCTAATTTGCCATAAGGGGTACAGTGCTGGTTCCTTTTTAGTAGTTGTTAGCCATGACACTCAGAATTTTATCTGTTGATCTGCATTCCAGCTGGTGAACTCCAAATCCATAATTGTGGAGAGCATTTATAATCCACAGGGGCATGGCTTGGCATTTGCCTTTTTTGAATTTTGTGGGGAACCTGTTGGCCCATTTCTTGAGCTTTTCCACCTTCCCTTAAATGGTTCTTCAATCCTGCCTTCCAAAATATTAAACACATCCTCCAAATTAGTTTTGACATCATATCTGATGTGGACCACAAACTTAGAGTGGGCAATTTGTTGTCATTTCAGATGCTAACAAAAACATTGAACAATACTTACGGTCCTCAGTCCACTCTATATTGCAACAATTTGACTATCAGAGACCATGCCAAAAATCTTGCATGTATATGACATCCGGTTCTCACACTTTGAACAACCATAATGAACTCATCCCAGAAGGCAATGGATTCAGATAGGTATAATTTGTCCTTGGTAAATCCCTACAAGCTTCTTCCACTTGTTCTTGATGTCTTTGAAATGTCTTCCCCATTATATTCTTGAGGTCTGATGTGAGGCTGAATGACTTGTAGCTCCATGTGTTTCCTTCTTATTTCTGAAGATGGGTATTCCATTAACCTTCTTCCAGTTATCAAGAACGACCATCAATCAGCTTATACACGAAAACAGCTGAGTATTAAAACTTCAGTGTAATTAGAAAATCTGTGTTCCTGACATTCTAATCTATACAAACATTTGGTCATAACTGTACTCAGAAAAAGTTTTGACAGTTTATTCTAGCTAGGAAAACATTCCTGAAATGTATGTTCAAATTTTCCTCTGCTTCAGATAGCACTTTTCTCACTCTAAAGCAAAATGAAGGGGCAAATATCTTCAGTCAAACCACCCTGTTACAAAGTGTTTTAATGATTAATCTCCTTGTATGAATACTTGGAATTTGCACTTTATACTTCAGCAGCTTTAAAAATGGCAAGAGCATACGGCATCTCAGAACCAGATTCTTGAAAGAAGGGTTGTTTTATTTAATAGAATGCACACTTTAAAAATACTTCCAAATACTCATCTATGCATTACTTTATTTGTATGTCAATTAACCAGCTCCGAAACTTGCTCTTCTCACCTGCTTACTTTAGATTTCCATGATAAAAATGATCTGAAGGAAAAATAAACTGTCTAGTTGACTTAGATGTTTCACTGAGAAAACAGAAAGCACCCTAATTCTAGCAAAAAGGAAGTAACAGACTGAAATTTTGTTCCTCAAAAACTATACCTTCTTGTCATTAGTTTTTTTCCTGGACTTGAAGCTATAGCTGATTTTCATTATTGGATTTGAGATCTGTTACTCAGTAACTGCAAAGATCCTTCTGTTTATCTTCAGTTTGTGTGTTTAGCAACTACCCACGTCTTTGTAGATCTTTACTGAGTGAAGGTACAGTGCTATCCCTAATGGAATTTCCCATATAGTGCTTTTTAATGTTTTGACCAAATGAATGCTTATTTGTCTCCATTTGTGGTCTATTTTCTCTTCAGTCTTCACTCTTCTATTTACTTTCTTCTTCTCCTCTTGCTGAAATTGTTCAACAGATGCCAGTTTTCTTAGAAGTATCAGTCAGACTTTTCAAAAGAGCTTCACTATCATATTAAAATAGTCTCACTCTACACTATGCCCAAATAGTATAATTTTTTTTTTTATCATTTCAAATATACTAGAAAACCGTAACTCCTGTGGAATAGAAAATTGTCTGAAGAAGTTCCTCAGTGAGTCAAGAATGTTTCTTTTCATGTTCAGCATACACTGTCATTTAATGAAGACTAGATATTGCTGAAATTAAACTCCTAGAACAGTGAATTCAACAATACAAGCCTAGTAAAAAAGCTTTAACAACTGCTAGCATGCTAAGTTTATCTAATATACTACTTTAAGAGGAAATTAATTTCCCATCTTATCCATGATCTCTTATTCCAACAGGAGTTTGCTTTGTGCAAAATGGAAGATACAGATCAAATTAATTTATTGGTGTGAGAACTGAAAACTTGCTGTTATAATGCTAAAAATTAGTAATCATTAAAGAACACAAGTTTAATTTAAAAATAGTCTGGAAAAGGACTCTAAAATATCTACAGCAGGGAAAAATTAAAGAGAAGAATGTCTTCTTATTATCTTTTGTTTCTGGCTAATAAAGTTTATTTCAATGTTGTGCCTAATTTATACCATTTAGAGAACCGACACTAGAAAACCTTAAACTGAAATTAAACATTTGCCTCATTTCTTTAAACAGCCAAATGCTTCCATCTTCCTGTGTAACACAATGCCATGATCCCAAATGAACTTCCCCAGTTACAAGTGACATCTTGCTACTGGACACATTTTTCCTAAAAACTTTTTTGTCGTCTCTATTTTTTAATTATGCAGATCTGTTGACTTTCTGCATATAATGCAAAGTTTTCAGTTTAAAAGGTATGCTGAGGAAAAATAGAATGCCTAGAGGGTGCTGGGAAAATGGAATTTTCTTGTTGTTACTACTGCACTTGACTTACATTGGTTATTTTTAATAAGCTATTTTTTAATTCTTATTTAAACAGGTGTTTAAACATATGAAAAGAAATGCTCAAAATAATAACAACACAGCTATCACATTTGTTTATAACCTTAACATATGCTCAATGAACACAATGATTCTTCAAGTCACTAGAACACTTGCAATGAAAATCTGAAAAGTATTCTGGGAATGATGAACACGTGCAAACCTAAAGTGGAAAAGGTATTTCAAATTGTTTTTCAGAGAAGAGTCAATAACTTAACATAAGCAAGGTCTCATTAAAATACTCCATATATGGATATAATTTTATTACCATTGTTTTCGGTAAATGAAAGAATAAACAAACATCATGAAGCTCAACAAAGAGACACACAAAGTCTTTCATCTGGGCAGGATGAAAGCCCTAAGAATCAATATATTCTCAGGCTCATGCAGTTGGAAAGTATCTTTCTAGAAAAGGACCTGGTGGGCACCAAGCTGAACATAAACCAGCAATGGGCCCTTGCCACAAAGAAAGAAAATGGGATCCTGTGTTATATTAGACAAAGCACTGCCAGCAGGTTGGGGAGGGAACCCTTCCTCTCTAGTCAGCACTGGTGAGGCCACGCCTGAAGTACTGTGACCAGTTCTGAGCTTCTCAGCATAAGAGAGATAAAAAGCTACTGGAGCAAGTCCAGCAATGGGTCACTGAGACGATGCAAAGACTGGAACATCTAAGAGGACGGGCTGAGAAAGCTAGAATCCTTCAGCTTGGAGAAGAAAAAGTTCAGACAGTGATCTTGTGAGTGTATATAAATACCTGAAGGGAAGGTTTAAAGAAAACAAAGCTGGACTGTGTTCAGTAGCGTCCAGTGATCTGAGAAGTGGCAATGGGCACAGTCCGAAACACAGGACAGTCCATCTGAACACCAAAAATACTTTGTAAATGGTGAAGGTGACACAGCACCAGCGCAGGCTTCCCAGAGATCTTGTGTAGTCTCCATCCTTTGAAATACTCAGAACCCACCTGGAGATGAAACCTGGGTAATAGGCTCTACGTAACTACTTGAGCAGGTGGATTGGACCAGAAGATCTCAGAGGTTCCTTTCAGCCTCAGCTGTTCTGGGATTATGGGATTCTACAAAATAGACAAAAGCCTCTTCTACTTTTTCTGATTTGATTCGTTGTCGCATGGGTTTTCATATTCTCTGGACAGAGATTTTAAGATGACTTCAGTAAAGATTGCAATACATATTTGGAAATGCTATTCCTGTTTTATGGTGAAACAGTGTCGCTAAGGGTGAAAGCAAACATATTTTCCCAATAATGTAAAAGATCCTGGAGCCCTATGCTAACAGTATAAGGACAAACTCTCAGTTTCTGAATCACATTCAGGCTTCTTGCCAATTGAAATTCTCAAATCCATAGATGCTTATATATGAGAGAGGGGGCAGGAGGAGGGACAGACAGAGACACAGAGAGAAGCAAAGAATGAGACAGAGAAAGACATGAAGAGAGACATGGAGACAGACACAGAGACAGACAGAGACAGAGAGAAAAGGATTAGATGTTATTATTAACATATGACTGTAAGTAGAGTATACTAGACTACAAAGAATTACATTTGGGCTATTTCTTGAAAGCGGATATAGTGTTATGAGTTATGATCAAGGTTGCTCAAACAATAATGTATTTGGCAGGAATAGTTTTTTTAAATGTATTTATGTCTACATCAATAAATATGCTTTTTATTCAACACTCATTATAATTTTAAACATTTTTCCTTAGAACTTAACATAATTTTCTATTAAAAAAACCCCAAACTATTTAAATGCCTAAATTCATTTGACACCCGGAAATAAACTAAAACAAAGCACTCATCTGTCAACAACGTTTTTTGAAGAAAAAAAAAGAACAAGAAAATAGGATCTAGTACTGCTTGGAATGGAGGTCCCCTTTTTAAAATGTACTGACAGTTCATTATATCATGAGCTGCCTGAAAGGATTAACCGCATTCAGAAACAAAACATGAATTTAACACTGAACATTTCAAGCGTATATAATGACAATCAGTTTTACAGAAAGACAAAGATATTTCAACTTGGCCTTCTCTTCAATGTAGAAATGGTGGGTTTGGCATAACAACTTGATATGGAAACTGTGATTAAGTCTTTCAGGATATTCAGTAGCTAAGTCACTACTGTATAAGAGTATTTTTAGAAACTGACAGTCTCATACAAATCTATTAGCAAATGCACCCAAATCCACTGCTAATATATTAACATTACTGAAATCAGTAAGAATAAAGTCCTAATTGCATTTTTTAGAATACCAGTTATGATTAACATTTTTTTTTCATAACCCTAAACAGGAATTTACCCCATTCTGCCTTGAATGCTGCTGGGTTTCATTTGATTATTAAAATCCCTGTAAATTTTATATTGTCCTGGAATAGCATAATTTCAATTATTTTAATAACTCACTTTATAGTCTTGACAAAGTATAATTTGTTAGTTATTCCTTTGGTGCAGCTCTGTTAATGTTTCTCACAAAAAAAAGGAATCAAAATTCCTATATCAGTTCATACGATTGCAGCTACATCTATGCTTGGTACCAAAACATAAACAAAAATTAAG
Source organism: Notiomystis cincta (assembly GCA_013398075.1). Lineage (NCBI taxonomy): Eukaryota > Metazoa > Chordata > Aves > Passeriformes > Notiomystidae > Notiomystis > Notiomystis cincta. The sequence continues at coordinate 33,564 of VZRX01004939.1, read as the reverse complement.
TAAGAAAAAAGAAAAAGAACAGTGGTTGATAGAATAAAGCATGTGTTTTATAAACTAGATTTTAAATATATAATTTTTTCATAGTTGCTGTCAATCTTAATGTTAAAAGAATGTATCCTTTGAATTAAAAGGCACAGCTGCACTCATTCATAAGGAAAATACAGTAAGAACACAAAATCATGCCCTTAGAAGAAGTATCACAAAAAGCTAAGAATAACAGCTATAAACGCAGCTTACTTGCATTGAATCCTAATTATAAGAGCACTTTTCACTCTGATACTTGAATATTCAGAGCTGCTTTTAATTTGCCAGGAGCAGTTTTCATTTTCCACATATCTTCAGGATTCAATTAAACTATTCTAGATACATTTTTAGAGTTTTAAAACATTTACACTCTGAATATATAATTTTACTTATTCATGGAGTTGAAGAGATTTGTTAATGACATCTTCTAAAGGAGAAAAGTAGAGATGATTAAGTAATAGTGTTGTTTTTCACTCAAATTATGAAACAAAGTAGAACACAGTGCATTATCTATTTTATACAGCTTTCATGATACAATTTGTGAGAAGTTCATAATAACCATATGCTTGCAAGCTTGCAAGGATTTTACCAGCCAAAGCAATAGTAATAGAAACTTAGGTTCAGAAAAAGGTAGTATACAATTAGTAGTTAACATGTTTTAGTCATTGAATAATTAATACCTACAACAAATATCTGCAATACTCTGTTCTATTATAGGTCCAATACAAATAGTTAACACAAAAAACAATCCCAGGTTTAGGAATTTAAAACGTAAGTCTCGTATTTTGCCTTTGAAAGATAAATCACCTAATCACAGCGAGCCTACCTCTATGGAGATCACTAAGTCCAGAGGAGGGTCAGATACAGAAGATTATCCAAACAAGATTAGTTAACTGCAGTGACAAATACTTCTCAACCTTTCTAGGCAAGTTATTCTACTACTGTTAAAATAAACAAACAAACAAAAAAACAAGACCCCGACACAGAAAAACAAACAAAGAAATTGTTACTTCTCATATTTAATCAGAATTTCCTGTGATTCACTTCATGCCCTCAGAATTCATAAATTTATCCTGTAAGACCTCAATGACTTGTGTGTATCTGTTAATAGAAACTTTCCTGAACCTGATCCTCTTGCAACAAGTCTTCCTTATTTCAGATTTTCCCACTGGAACCTGGAATTGGTGGACACAGGTCTTACTAATGAAGGCAGGGATGAAGAAGGGCAGTCAGTAACTAAGCCTTTTTTTTAGATCTTTGCCACCAGGTCCTGCTCCAATTCTTTGTTTTGAGGCTGCTAAACCTGCATGCTCTCATTGTATCAACTGGAAAATGGTACCGACTAGGAGCTAAAATCAAGGTCACAGAGGAAATTAGAACTTTTGTGTCCAAGCACTGTTCTTGGGGCTCACTGCTGTTTCTTTGAATAAAGTCTTACTTTAATGTGCATAATGAATGGGTAAAAAAAAAAGAAAGCCATAAACAATCAGTTTTTCAGATCCTCAGTAAGAGCTGAGCCTGACAAATGAAATGTCAAATCATCAAAGTGAACAAAATCAATCTGAATGCAATCACACAACTCAAAATAAGATTTTTTCCTCTTTCTGTTAACCTCTTAGAGCAGATTTAAGCAGATTCATAGACTGAAATGAAGCCAGGTACTCTCTTCAAAGTGTTTTGCTTTTCCCTTTTTTATTTGCTTAAACTGGAAATCAAAATGTTGAATGTTGTAAAAAAGTTTTTACTAAGTACATTCTGAGTGCTGCATCTACTTGCCAAAATAGAAACCAGCCACTGTGGGTGGTGATCTTCTAAAGTAGAAAGGGAAAAGGTCACTTAAGGCTTTATTCCCTAGGGTGTTATGTGGCTAAGCACATGTTTTAAAACTTTGCTGCATAAGTGACACTTTGCTCAGCACCTTGCAGAGCTCATCCTTAGCAAGGCAGTAATGATTTACTGGTGCCATAATGTTTAAGTATTTAAGAAAAAGACTACACTTTTGAGGATTAAAACTTCTTTTAGATGAGATTCCTTCAAAAACAGGAATTCATTTCAAAGCCCTTAAAGTGCTTAATTTTCATGTTTGGAATATGCTCAAGAATTTGGCAGCACACTGAAGAACAGGCTCCAGGAGTCCCAGTTATGATTTAAACATCTCCACCCACATACCACTACCTGGCTCGTTTCTGCCAAAGGGCTGTACTTGCCAGAGGTCTGAATTTTGCTTTCCCAAAACCATTATGTTTTGTCCATTTAAAGTCTCGATAATTGTATTACATTTAAGGAGTTTTGCTGTGCATTTTTTTTTCCTGAAGTACAGTTATTTATTCATGTAATTAATTATATAGTCTACTTTATTTTTGGTCAAAGGACACCCATATTACAGACTAAAATACAACTTTAATAGTAGCCTGTTCACTGCTGAAGAGTTAAATTTTAAACACAATGTTTTATAGAATCATAGAATTATTGAATACCATGAGCTAGAAGAGATTCATAAAGATTATCAAAGTCCAAATCCTGATCCTTCACAGGACACCCCAAGAGTCACATCATGTGTTTTGTGAGTCTTGTCTAAACACTTCATGAACTCTGCCAGGCTGATGCTGTGACCATTGCCCTGGGGAGCTGCTCCAGTGCCCAGCCACCCTCTGGGTGAAGAACCTTTTCCTGATATCCAACCTAAACCTCCCCCAGCATAACTTCAGGCCATTCCCTCGGGTCCTGTCACTGTCACCACAGAGAAGAGATCAGTGTCTGCTCTGCCCCTCCTCTTCCCCTCATGAGGAAGTTGTAACTGCAACGAGTTCTCCCCTCAGTCTCCTCTTCTCCAGGCTGAACAGACCACTGCTCATTTGGCTTCTCCTCAAGGCCCTTCATCACCTTCAGGGCCCTTATATGGACATTCTCTGATAGCTTAATATGTTTTTTATAGTGTGTTACCCAAACTGTGCACAGGACCCAAATGATGAGGCTGCACCAGTGCAGAATTGACCTATATTTCATATAGCATATGACAATATTTCATAATTTCACATTATTTTTTTCTTTTATGGATAGAAAATATAAATTGACTTACAACAAATTAAAGATCATTGTAGTTGATTATCTCTAATTAATAATTAGGAATGAATGATATCTCTGGAGCCTTGGATGCTTTTTTGTGATTGTAACAATTGATCTTTTATTGTTCCATCTAAAAATTAATTTTCTGTCCTCATTATTATCTTCTTTGAAATGCTTATGAATAGGATCCAGCTAACAGCTATTTTGACTAATCTCCCTGAAGATGGTCTGAAATTTTTCATAATATTACAATTTCCTCTGAAAAATTTTTCATTCTTTTTAATAAAAACAAGTCATTCTTGCATCTTCTTTCTTTATATTTAGTATCCACTTTCCATGTTTTTCAATAATCCAGAAATTATAAGGTAGTTTTCCTAATCAAATAAGGCTACAGAGACTGTTAATGCACTCTTACAAAATGACTTTTTGTGACATCCACATTCTGTTTAAAGGGCTGAACAGGATGCAGCCAGGCCAGTTATGATGGGGCTGTCTCTGCCACATTATAGCAGCTTGAAAGATACTCTAATTTATGACAACTGGTGTAGCCTCTGAGCAGTCATGTGTCTTCTGCAATAGAAACACTCTGACCACCTTTTACTGCTCTTTGCTTCAGCATCTTGTTTCACTGGGCTTCTTAGGAAGGAGGTAAAGGAGACAGTTTTTTACACTTTCTGTTGCTAGGTATCTTATTCCCTTTAATAAACATTCATCCCTAGGTAGGACAGCAAAAAAACAGTAGCAAAAAAAAGTAGCTGCTATTTGTGTATAGGTCATACATTGCAGGGGCAGGCTGGGGAGGAGACAATCTGGCTTTAATTTTCTGTTTTAAAAAAACAACAAACTAAAACAAATAAAAAACCACCATCCAAAACCAAACACACAAAAAATGAACAACCAAAAACTGGGTTAGAGAGTTTAAAGTAGATTGAACTAGATCATCAATAGCAAAGGAGAGAGAAACTGAAGGAAAACATTTCTAGACACCCTTTTTACCCAAGTGCTACTCGAATTTAGGACACATTTCAGCTTCATCAAGTTTACAGCTCAGTGTGAAATGCTAACAGTTATATTATTTTTGTAACATTTCTACCAACAAATCAGCCCATACCTCTTATACATAACTTGGGTATTTGGGACATATTCTGACCTGATGCATTTCTTAGATGTAATGAAATATGTTCTCTTGAATCTGAATAACTGATTTTCTTAGTTCCAGCAGTTTCCTTCACTGGCCTTCAAATGAAGCAACTGAAGGAGAGAATTCCTCTAATAACTGACACTGCTGGAATTTTACTTGGTTTACTCACATTTATCTCACAGTGAGATAAATGCCACTTGATAAATGTGTTCTTTGTAATAGCCATGTACTGTGGTGCAGCTGTACTCAAGCTTCCTGTGTCCAAGCCAGCTTTTGAACTAGACACAGAGATCTGCCTCAGTGCAGCTCTAAGCTTGATTGAATTAGTCATGGCTATTACTCCTCAAATGCAGCTATACTGCATTTGGGACCCGGGCATGTGTTGCTATAGAGTTTTGTACTGAGTCACATAGACATTAAAACCCTAGCAGACCTTGGCAGAACTCCTTTATTTGTGCCCTATTAGCAATATGGAGGTGCCCCAAGACACACATCTAAGAAAGAAAGTCAAGCACAGAGATATTCACTGTTGTCATAACTAATCTCTAGGCACTTTTGAGAGGATAAAAAAAATGAAAAAGAAATCATATACCATTAAGAATTTTTAAGTGGCATTGACAGTGGCTCATCTTAGTATGAAGAAGAAAAAAAAATCAGGCTCATAGATATAATCAGGGAAAAAAAATGCAGTATTTAATTTAAATGTCACTTAGGTACATAGGCATTTGGGAGGAGATAGAAAGTTGATATAGAGAGGAAGAGGTATTGAATATTGCTGAACTCAGATTTCTTTCTCCAATGAGTGAATGTTATGAGTTTTTTCCTGTTCATTTTAGACTATATCTTCTTTGACTTAGACCAAAGGTGTCACTGAAGAAGGCTGAATGTCAGTACTGTGACCAAATAAATTATCTTTCTTGTTTTCCCAGTTTTGCAAGGCTGACTCCAAACCTGAAGCCAGAAGCTGAGTATTTTACTTGTAATTCTACTTTCAGATGTATACATGATGTTTGTACTTTTAACTGTTTTCTGCCTGTTAAAAAATTCTTACTCTTGCTTTATTGCTTATTAGTCATCTCAATCTGTACCAGTGGCAATTTGAGGGAAAAAAAGGATAAAAAAGATAAGGCAGTGCATCGCTTTGATTTTACCCTTTGATAACATCCATCTGCCTCACTTTGGAACTCCAAACCTGGAATTTCATCCATACTGTATACTATCCATGGTGATATGAATTAACCCCTGTTATGATGCACTGCAGTAGTTATATAAACATACTAATTAATATATCACTTCATACACTATTGCCTTTAGTGTAAAAGAGAGGTCTGTGTCCTCACATTAAGAATTGGTGCATGGATGACACACTGTATTTCATTTGTTCATAGGTCATAAGATCAAATTTTATTGATAGTCCCAAATTCTCATAGCATTGTTCTATACAGACATTGCTATATTACTCCAGCTTCCAAACATGTAGAAATACAGAAGAATTTCAAAGCTAAAAAATTCAAATAAGACTTTCCTAATTTTGCTAAATGCATATCGTTAGTATAAGGCAATTAAATAATATTGTTTTCTTTACATATTCACCATGAAAACAGTGAGTTCTTCTTGCTAAACACAGAGAGAAAAATGTGCATGAATACACCACCAGCCCCATGGAAGCAGATTCCATAAACCTCCTCACAAAATTCATCACAGACATCTGATAAATTAGGCAACTTGAGCAAACACAACTCAGTGTTTACTAAGTGCAAAAAAATTTGAAACTATGGATGATCTTCATGTCTGATGAGAAGAATCAATTCTTTGCTATATCTTCCATTTTTACTGTTGTCTCAGCTGTTTTATAAACCATTCTAAATAAATTTAAATGTTCTACCTTAAACTGAATTGCCAAGTTTCAGTTAACTGAAGTTAACTGTAAGAAAACTGTAATATTCTAAGTACATAAGAATAAATCCAATTATAACCACCACATTTACATTGGTGGACCATTTTTCTAACTTTCACATTTAGTTTTTCTTTTTTTTTTTTTTAAGAGAGTTGAGGAATCTAAACTCTCTTAATTTTCTAATTATGTCTTTATAATAAACATTTTTTATTGGCAATTTAAAAAATTTTCTATTTTTAAAGGAGAGAGTAGTATACTTCCATTCATTTCACATTATTTAATACATAGCCACATAAAGTTAGGAATGTGATGCAAGAACACATCAGTAGAGGTAAAAATTTACTTGGCTGTACAATGGATGTAACTGGATTACTTATATTTTTAAGATAAAATTTACTGAAATTGCACAATCACCTGAAAAAGACCTCATGTTTTACTCTTTATTATAACAAAACCATAAAATACAAATCCGAGATTATGCAACCTGAATTTGGATTGAGGACAGAAATAAAGCAATTTTCCTGTGCTGAGAAGTTTTGCATTTTGAAACTTCTGTTCTTCTTTGGAAAAGGAAAATAAATCTGTGGTAACTTTTGTTATACAAAATTCATAAAATTATAAAATTCTGTGGATTTGTCTTCTTTGATTTATTTTGATTTTTTTAAATAATATTTTTTAATTATTCTTAAAGGAAGAAACTCATGCAACTACCTTAATGAAAATTTTTGAGAGTGACATATGCATTTTTAAGGAAAATAATTAACTGAAATAGAGTAATGCTGCAGGAGAAGACAATCTAAATCCATACACGGAGTTATGATATTTCAGCCCTTTAAATATTAGCAATATAATTAATTAAATTGCTGTTTAAATTGATTTTGAAGTCACATCAAGTAATTTGACAAAAATCACAAAAGCCTACATAGCACTTCAGCAGTAATATCATATGGACTAGAGAATTTTTTAGCATCACATTTAATTTATTATAATAAATCTTACAGACCAGAAACTGTTTCATGATTCAGAGACAGTGCCAAAAGACAAACAGATATGTTGTTCAGCTATTAAAGTGTTTTTAAAACAATGATTAAAACCAGTTTGGAGAAATTACTCACAACAGGCTAACCCAGTAAAACTTCAAGTATTTTAACATACACATTACCATAACTAATAATAAAATGGGGTCAAGTCTTGATGACAGGTTTGCCATTTGTCTTTTAGGTGACTTTTATATGCTGCAGCAAAACATTTTTTAAAGCTTCATGATATTTCAAAATACCTAAAATAGACGCAACAGCTAAACTGTGAGCATTAACGTATTTTATGCAAGATTACTATTCATGTGTGAATATGCTACATAACTCAAAGAAACCCTTTAGTGTCAGAGTTTGAACATGGTATGAATTTCTTCATGTATCATACAAAAATAACTATTTAATGTAATCGAATGCCATCATTAGAAGGAGGTGGCTTAATTTAAACCATTTTATAACTGGAATACTCTGCTAATATACTTTTACTCAGGATGTAAGAAAAAAGAGATGCTATCTGAATATATAAATACCATATTGGTTTGGTGGCATTTTTCTTTAATGTAATAGGACAAAATAAAGTGGTTTCTACATCTACAATACTGTATAGCTAATAACATGTTTTAGTATGTCTAAAGGTTCTGCATTCCCAAAGTAAATGTTTCATATTTTCACTAGATTTTTTTTATATGGCAGAAATCAACAGACTTTCTAAAGAAAGTACTTTCAAAAAGTATGTCTAGGAATATCAGTGGATGTTAGTTTTATACATCTTGTCAAAACTGAATTTAGATCAATATTGGATCATCACTTGCCACTGAAATGGAATTCAAAATCAATTTATAGCTTTTACCTTCTGTATGTATAGGTGGAGATGCATTTTCCTCCTTTAAACAATTACGCTGTATAGTTTTCTCTATGTCTAAGTGTATCCTTAACGTATTTCACCTCAAGCCCAGCATCACTCTCTTAAAAAACAACAGCTAGCACCTAAACACATATTCTCATCCAATTACACACATTAAATATTAAGAGGCTATTGATGGTGGCTTATTAACCTTTTTCTGACAATGTTGCGTGAACACTTTCCCTATTGCAGATGCAAACTTCCCATGTTCTCCTACATGATCACTGTTGGCAGAAAGACACAGCTGTCCTTAGCTGAGAGTTTACAGTTCATACATTTCTTTGTTAGACAAGTGGAATCACAACACTCTGAGAAATGTTATTTGCAACAGACTTGAAAGACTAACAAATTAGGTTATTCTTCCATTTGGCCGGCCTCAATAAAAGTAGAAAGTGTTACAAGCTAACTCTTGAGAGAAAGTTCTTTGTTTCTACAGGTATATTTTGTTCATTTGTTTTTGTTTCCTTTTGTCCTTTTTTTCTTCAGACTTCTCTGTGCCTATATATAAAACGTGACAAAATACAATCAATGAAGTCCAGCAAAGATTTAACATATATTTAATAAGTAGTTTTTAATCTGTAGTTTGAGGATGTTTTGTTTGTATTAATCGAATTTTGAAGTATTGTCTTATTTATCTATGAATAAAATTTCCAAATGGGAAGGTGCAGAAGACACAACAAGAGTAAGAGGTACTCAGCACCTTCCAGGTTTACACTTCTAACATAATTTTTGTGGATTACAGTACATGCAAACAAATCTGTTGTTGGCTTTCACAAAGCAATTAATTATCAGCATTCTCAATAAAACATTTATGGCAACACTGGCAAGAAGATAATAGCAAGAAGTAGAGATCCAGAAGAAAGAATCAATTCACAAATTCCCTTCCATCTCTAAGTGTGGCTAATTGATAGGAAATTATGGGTTTAATTTCTTGTCTAACTCGAAGGTCTCTTGGTTCACCTGTGAGGGGAGAGTCCAATGGCCCCGTGCAGGTCACTGCTCTCCCTTCACAGAGAGGTAACTCCTCCTGTTCCTTCGCTCCCTTGCACCTTCCCTCAATCAGTACACATAGACGAAGTTCTACACTGAGCCTGTCAAAACTAACCCCTCTCAATTTTTATTGAGGTGGATCACCAGATTTTCTGCACTATTGGACATTAATAATTCATTTATTTCACCACTGTGTTTCTGACACTGCCCAGGAAGAAACACTTTGAGAGAAGATGAATATAGTAGCTGACAATGAAAGCTCTTAGTTGTTATCTCATGTCTTAAGGTCTCAGACTGCTTTTTGCTTAACTCCTTCCCCTCCTCCAAAGAAATAGCAGAAATGTTGGATATTGTCTGAATCCATGAAAATACCTAACCGGTGCTCAGTCTGTGCTGACTTGCCAGCCTTCCAGCACTCAGTTCCATGTTTCAATTACATCCTCTTTTAAAGACAGTATTGTACTTGACCATTTTGCACATCCTCTTTCAAGTTTTCTAGCATTAAGAGCCCCTCAACCTTCTTTTAACTGTTCATTGGTTTCTAAAGTTACACTTCCTGCTTCTTTTAGAGACAGATCAGTATTTTAAACCTCTCTATACTTTTAATTTCTTTTCAACTTGATCATTTAATTATTGCTATTTTTGATCTCTGGTTATCAGAAAAGAACACAAGTATTTCAGCCAGTTCATCTGTTGGTATGTCAACAGGAAAAGTAATTGGATCTTAGTTTTCATTTTTGACATTTTCTCAGTAGCAAAATTATTTAATGAAACACTAAAAATTCTATTTTAATTTAAAGCTCATGCTAAGAAAATTCAAAATTAAGCTTATTTTGCTTAATTGCATTTCCTCATTCTGTTGTTTTAATCCAAATTCACAAGGAATATACAACTGAAAATGCTTTGCTCCCAAAATATGCCAAGGTGTACTTTGTTCACACTTTATAAAATATTTTTTGAGTGACCCATCTCTTCCTATAGGCTTTGCTCTATGATTAATGATACTGTCACTGAAGCAAATCCAAAACAACACTTCTATGTCTGTTTCAGCTGTCATATCAGCTCAATTACTGCAGTAGGTTCTCCTATTTACAGTCAAAATCTGTAGTTATCAGTTCTTTATTACCAAAGAATCCTATTGATTCAGCGGTAGATTTGAGTGAGGAAAAATTGACATGATTCAAACCTTAAATCAGAATTTGTATGTGAAAAGGAAATGAGAAGATTGCTTTACAGATGTCTGCTTTATAAAGCCTACATTAAAATGTACAGGAATCTTCTTAGTAAGAGCTTAAGGCCATAATGAATCAATCATGATAGTTTTAATTTTCATTTATATCATTATCAAGCAAATATTCATGAAAGACCAAATAGGGTTAAGCACTCAAGAGGGCTGAGAATGAAAAGAATTCTCAAAGGAGGTCACAACATTTCTTCAGAAATGATATGATAAAAATAAATTAATTTTGGTACTGTTAAACTATATATAAAATCACACATTTCATATGTAAAAAGTATTTACAACATATATTTGAAGAAAAATTTCCTACTACTGTAGAAGAAATTTTTCCATTCAGCTTTTTCATAATGAACTCTTTGTGACCCCATTTAAGGAAGATTTTGCAAGAGATACTATCCTTGTCAGGATGAATTTGATTCAAGCAACAGTTGGTGTACACTGCAGTGATTTTAGCTTCTTTGTTGAAAGAAGCTAGCTTTGAAGATTTACAGTCAAAGATTGAATCTAGCAGTTCACCGTAAACTCCATTTATCATCGGACATTACCTTATCAGATAGTTGCACACGGTAGAGAAAAATACAGAGAAGGTTTCATTAATTCTTTGGTGAATGTGGCTCTATTCTAATGATATATAGCTTCAACATGAACATTACACCATGGACTGACTTTATTACCGACAGTTCACATGAACATGTGCCTATAACTCTTGGAAATGGCAGAAGCGGCATTCGAAAGTGGTTTTACCTGTGAAGTTTCTTGCCTAATGCAGCAACTTTATCTCCCCGTCTCATTAATTCAAGGGCAAGTTTGTATTATAAGGAAAAACGGCAGAGTATTCCGTACGTTTCAAAAATTTTCAAAGAAATTTATGGAATTACCTAGACTACTAATCAAATACAGTGCCAGAAATATTTGCATATTCAAATAGTTTATCTATGATATCTGGGGCCCCAGGAAGGCTTGTCTCATTAACAGACCCCTTGTGTTTGGGTAAACCCCTTTCAGTACAACTCCAGAGCAGACTCTGAAGCTCTCCCAGCACTCTAATTGTCTGTGATTTCCTTCAAATTCACACTCTGCCCCTAACAAATTAACCAAGCTGTTCCATTTTATGCAGGATATAAAGAACTTACACAAACCAAATACCTGCGAGTCCGAGATAGGAATCTGATAGTACTGTAAGGTAGTTTAATCTGCTAAATTCCAAATGTCCATAGTTACATTTTAGAACACCTAATAGGTGTTGACAATTAGCATATTTATTTACTTGTTCTATAAAAAATGCAGTATTTCTTAGAATATTTACACACTGATTTTTAAAAAATATATAGGAAATTTGGGGGGGGGGTTAGTGCTATAAATGTACTTATTAATTTTATAAGTGGTGGTTTTTTGCATGCCTACAGCCACTATTTAGTGCTGTTAAATCATAAATTTAGGGTTTTGCTGTCTCTAATTCCAAGTGAAAACTTGATGGCAGAAATTAAGTATTCAATAATCTTTCACAACCATTAGTACCATGCCTCCAGACTGTTCTGAAGGAAGAATAAAGAATACATTCTAATTTTTTTTTGCATGCAATGCAATGGAATTTATGTACTTCTATAAAAAACTCACCTGAAATTCTCTGGCCAGTAAGCATCTATTTCAAACCATCTTCTTCAATATAAAATAAGTTTGATTAGTCTCACATAACCTATAAATTTCTTCTGCCTAAGTGTTCAAAACCATCGCATCTGATTCCCTCCTAGCAAAGAGTAAGACTGATGACTGTTTCTTCAGTTATAAGTTTTACCAAATAGGTGATAGCATTATTTTTCCAAATTTTAAAAGGATGTCAACAATAGAGATAATCATGCAAGTCTATTCACCAGTGTGCAAAACACACCCATGTTGGCGTTCTTTCCCCTATAAAATTTTCCCTAATGACTAAAAAGGCAGTATGCACTCAGTTTCTAAAATACATCCAGTATCTTCTAAACTGAGACCACCTGGCTTTTCAGGGGTCATAATTATCAGTGAACATCTGAAGTCAAGGATACTACAGAACTACATAAGCTACATGAGGTGAACTCATCACTTTGTTCAGTAGTAAAAATACATTTGACATATACTTTTCACATCAAATGAAAAGTCTATTATGTCTATGTTAAAACACTCAGACTTAGGGCCCAGTAACCATATAGTTTTTCAAAAAATAGATAGAAATAAGGTGCCTGTGATGAAGGTTTTAAAAGGAAATATAATGAAATAAATTTGGTGAAAATTAAAATAAAAGCCAATACTCAGGACCAAGTATATTTTGCAAAATATATGTCTGAATCACACTAGAGATGTTGGCAATTTTCTCTCTCCTGAACAAAAGCATGAAAATCAAAGGGCATTTTTCAGAAGATATTTTTCTTGAACAATGTTTGAATCAAGGTTATTTTCTTTACCCTCACTTGCACAAGCTTCTTACCATCAGAAAACAACTGTCTATCACTCTAATGCTTTTTGACTGTTCAGATAAGTGCAGTATGCAGAAGCTCTCTCCATACATAATACATATATATTACAGCATGCTTATTTCAAGGAATCCAATTGTATCAATTTCCACAACACTAATCATTATAGTAGTCTATTATTTGTGTTATGAGATCAGTCAGTTAAAAGCAGTAGCATGATTATCATTAATAACAAGAACCTGATTTTTCTATCTGTCAATTATTTGCTATTCTCTCTCCAGTTCTTATGATTCCCTAAATAATATTTTTCAGGCCTTCATATAACCCTCCTGCTCTACAACCACTAATACAAATAATCATGTGTATAATTATAATGCACCAAGAGTGTAGAATTATATGTAAGAGCATAAGTAAGATATTCATAAGTTATATGAAGCAGAGAGCAGAGAAGGAGATCCCCATTCCACATCCTGTGCATTGTTTTTAGGACACAAGTTATGGCAAAGCAGGGCAAATATTAGTTTTCGCAAACTAGCAATTAAATTATACTGGTGAATGGTCTTGTGACTGAAGAATTACACTAGTATTTATGGATTATGAGTTCAGTTTCTGATTATTATATAGATTATAAATATTATATTCAATTCCTGTGTAAAACACATTTTACCTGGATAGGAAAATTAAATCTATCAAAAAAAAAAAAAAAAAATCCTATGGATGTTATTTAGAATATTTCGGTTGTTATTTCTTCAGGCACTGACAGTTACCGAATTGGAAACCCTCATCTTTTCTCTCACATAAAATAATAATTTAAACACAACTTTTATTCTAGTTTGCAGGGTTTTAAACTCAAAATAAGAATGTTTGATTAAAACATCCAAAAATGCACTACTATTTTCTCTCATATATTATGGTAGCCATATTAAAGCACAATGCAAACCTAAGTATACAAACAAACCTCCTCATTAAATATCAGCCAATAAACAAATCAGGCATTCTCAGACTCCTTATAAACAGGTTATAAAAACCATGGACATTTTTCCATGGACATTGGACATGCTTGATGTAAAGAAGAATTATAAACCAGCCATGTGAGAATTACAGACAGTTACTGTTCATAAACTTAGTCTCTTTGTACAATGTATTTCTTTTGGCTCCACAAAATCCCAATCCTAAGTATTCTTCAGACAATACTGCCAAACTCCAAGATCTTTCAAAATATTTTCTCTTCCTTTCCTACATGAAGTGTTTTCTGGTTTGTTTGGATGGTTTTCTTTTTTCTGTTTACTTTTGTTTTCAGTCTTCTCTAGGCTGCATGTTGTAACCTCTAGGCTACAATCGAATCCCTCAGTCATCAAGTAAAAAGAAGAGAAACATGAAGCTTTTTCCTACTCCTTGTTTCCTGAGTCAAGGAAAAATGGTATCACAGTCTTCTTCTTACCTCCTTTCTGCATATGTGTTTATTTAATGGCTTTTAAAGGTCAGCAGGGGAGACCAGAGAGGGCAAAGATATTATCTGTCCCTACTTCTCTAGGAACCTGAAGCAGAATATCCCTCAGAGTTCCTTTTATGCTCAGCAATGAGGCAAAGTGAAAAGAAAGAGCCTTACACATTTCTCAGGCACTTTTCACATATTAGATTTAGTGAATTGGAAACACTACATAAATTTCTCTAGTATGGGTGACTACCAGTTGCACCAAAGTGCAAGAGACATTAGAACAATTAATTCTTCTTTGAACATATACAGACTCTTCTACTATTTGATTTTGTGGGTTTTAAGTCTTATCTCACAGTTTTTTATGAAATTTAATATAAGAGGAGACAATTATTAGGTTTTAGTCAACTTAAATTTGAAAAACAATTGTTTAACTTTGTGTCAGTAATGCAGAGTAGTACAAGAACACAGTACTTCCAGATTTCAAAATCTAGTTAATCCACCCATAATGTCACTTCCTCTGGTGGGAACATTATATTTTTAAGAGTAGTCAGCTTTTTTAAAATTGTATCATCAATGAATAAGTGTTTCCAGGGAAATTTGATTGGTTTAATAGGATTTATTAGCAGTAGATGAAGACAACTTTTGAAGCCACAAAGTCTGCCATAGATCACTGATGATTTCAGAGGGCAAGCATACAGGGATGCCATCAGCAACAGAGGAAACACTTTTCTTAGACTAGTATATCTAATTTCAAGCACTGACAAGACTATTTTCTTCTCAAGTCACATGAGTGCATGAGAAGTAAAGGGCAGAATATATACAAGCCTGTAATACTATCTGTCTAAGGTCTGCAGCTAGTGTATTTTTCTTTCACAAGAAGCCCATAAATTTCAAAAGCTGTCTACAGTAATAGCTGTCTTATGCTTTAAAGATGCAACGGATGTCTCAAACTTTGGATGACAGACCATTTACAAAAACTGCTCTTAGTGATATTACACAACTACTCTGGAAACTTAGAGGCATTTGTCTGGAAAAGCCAATCCATTTCGATGATTTTTGACACTCTAATATGTACAAGTAAAAAAAAAAAAAAGAGAGAAAAAAAAAAGAAATAAAGAAATCAGTCAAAAAGAAACGGTTTCAGTGTTCCTTGTAAGCAAGGAAACCTGGGTCATGTACTTCCAGATAAAGTTTTTCAGCTTCACAGGAGGGCTAGAATGTTAAACTTGCTGGTTTTAGCCAAAAAAAGATAATCCTCCTGTTGCATTTGCTCAGAACAATGTTTTAGTAAAAACACCAGTTTCTTGGAAAATCATAACACTTTAAAAAAGTATTTGTACTACTATTGTACTCCTTAGTTTGAGGATTGCACTGTACTAGGCAGGAAAGCATACGCTTGCCAAAAGGATCCTTCATGCTATTGGGTTAAACCAACACTTCTGCAAATCATTTCATGAATCATATACACAGCTAAGTAAAGAAAGTTCAAGTAAGTTTCAATTTTTTCTATGATCTTCTCACAATGGGACCTATGAAAAAGGATCAACTATTTTGTTTCATCAGCAATGAATGGAACTATGTTGCCAGTCTTGAGGCAAGTAGTTAAATATATTGGCCTTTAAAAATACACAGATATTTAATGATTCTACCCTTTTAAGACTACATTTCTCACTAAAAAATGGTAAGCACATATTTTGAGTTTTGAAAAGGAAAAAAAATCATAGAGGCATGAATTCTCAGGAGTGATAATATTATCTCTGTGGAAACAAAACAGGCACTTTAAACTAATGGTGAAAACTTTTCCAGTTCTACAAACCACAGTGACAACATAATAATTCAGTCAAATAATCACTTTCATAGTTGCAAAAAGATGTACAATATTCACAGACTAAAATATCTCGTAATAAATCTTAGTCTGTCAATCTAATTTTTCTACTTACCAAAAAACATGAGTTAACTAGCATTTCTTCTTTCAGTGAAAATATTTGTTTCCAGGAGAGAGCTATTTTAAAACAAATATATTATGAAGAAGCAAAATTTCTTTAAAGGTATTAAATGATTGAAATTATATTAATCTCAAATACTATATTTGGTTTTGAGCCCCTCACTACAAGGAAGTCTGAGGTGGTGGAGTGTGTCCAAAGAAGGATAATGGATCTGGTGAAGGGTTTCAAGCAGAAACCCCATAGGTAGCAGCTGAGGGAAATGGGTTTTTTAGCCTGGAGAAAAGAGGGCTGAGGGGAGACCTTATTGTTCTCTACAACTGCATGAAAGGAGGCTGTATCCAGGTGGGGGTTGGTCTCTCCTCACAGGTAAAAAGGGATATGATGAGAATATGACACAACAGAAGGAAGGGATCCAATCCAGAGGGACATGGACAAGCTTTGGAAGTAGACCCATGAGCATCTCATGAAGTCCAACAAGCCAAGTGTGAGGTGCTGCACCTGGGTTGGGGCAATCCCAGACACAGTTACACACTGGGACAAAAAATCATCGAGAGCAGACAGACAGAGATGGACGGTGGGCTTCTCCTGGATTAAAAGCTGGCCACAAGCTGGCATTGTGTACCTGCAGTCCAGAGAGCCAAGCACATGTTAGGCTGTGTCAAAAGCTGCTTGAACCACGAGGTTCAGGGAGGTGACTCTTCCCCTCTATTCTGCCCACATTATTCCAAGGGAATCTTCAAAAACAAGTGTGATAACTAGAAATAAAACTGTTGCAGTTTTACCAGACCATTCAGAAAAAAGATTGATGACCTATTAGAATCTTAAAGAATTAAAAGTATAGGATTCAGGCCAGCTGTCATATCTTCTAAAAAGATTCTGCAGAGATTTTAAATTGGTAGTTTTGATTATTTTTATGCATTTTATACCTCTTATAAATTGTATCTTAAAAATAACATTAAGGAAGAAGTATTTGGTCTATCTTCAATAGAGGCTTACCATTTTTATGCTATTTTGAAAAAATAGGTTGCAAACAGGATGACATGAAAAGCATTTTTTGTTGTTTTTAAAAAAGTGTGTTCTAGAATGAAATAGTGCAATAAGTGGGAGGTGACAGATAATTATTTCAATTGATAATGTCATATGGATGCACAAGAGAATAGAAATTTCTAAAAATTATGGTGGAACATTTAATACTAATTTACTTCTTAAATAATAAAATTAAGTTCAGCTCCAACACAACCTTTTAACTGGAATGAGCTCTAAAAATGTTCTTATGAAAGAGTCTCAATTTAATAGCTGCTTAAAATAATTTCCATTAAGTCTGTAACCAAAACCTACACTAAAGCTTTAATTAACTACAGAAGCAGTCAATTAAAAATATGAAATTAAGGAGTTACCCTCTCCCATAATTGTGATCCTGTTTTTTTATAAGCAACATGATGTAGTTAATGATTTTAATCTGCTCTTGCTCTAGCCATGAAATTTATAAAGTATACTTGAGATCACATGCAATGCATATTAATTTCTAGTAGTCAGAGTAATTGGTTGATATCTTAATTTTACATTATATTTGAAATACAACTTTTTAATTTTCATGGACTTATTTCATATGGTTTATAATTTTTTGTACAGAAACAACTGTTGCTAAACAGGAGAATTTATTTTTCATTCTGTTTGCCGCTCTTTACTGTCTGATGTCAGAAATACTGTTATTAAAAAAAAAAAAAAACAAAAACCAATAAAGCCTAAAAACACTTAATTTCTTGCAAGGATATGCTGTAATAACATCAAAAAAGAGTAAATTCTCTAAAAATATTATAGAAATATATAATATATAAACTATAGAAAATAAGCTCTTTGATCAAAAAAATGAAATTCTAAAAAAACAAGAAAACATGTATGAGTCTGTTTGCTAGCCAATACATACAAATAAAGAAAGCAGAAAAAAAAACTGAAACAAGAACAAACAAACAAACAAAATCCAATCAATCAAAAAAAACCTACAAACCAAAAAATCCAAATGAAAAAAAAACCAAAACTTTAGTCATAATCATTATTGCTTTTCAGGTACAAACATGGCAAAGGAATCTAGAGAAATGCAGATAATTTTAAATTAAATCATAGCATAGACACAAAACATGTCTGAGATAAATCTATGAGAAGGAATTTTGTTCTGAGGCTTATTATTGGGAAAAGACTGAGAGTACACATCACTAATGTTCAACAATGCTCTAACTCCTCTATTAAACACTGGACTTAAAAATTTTAAGGCCTTAAATGTTTTAATTATCTTTAAATACTTTAAATCCCTAAGGATTGAGTACTACTTTTGATCTTTTAATTAATTCATTCCTAATGGACTAACTTTGTCATGTATCTGAGACAGTTTCTTTCATATGTCCAGCTTCAGTAGTGGCGGCCAAAATCCCAGGAGCTCAACTTTCACCGACCAAAAATTAACAGCAATGCAGTGGAGAGCCTCAGCAGCTCACTTCAGCTTCCCCATTAAGGATAGCCTAACACTAGTCCATAAAACTCCTTGTTACAGAAGGATCCTTCTGTAGTTTCCCAAAAGCCTGGCATTTGCTGAAACAAGGATATTTTTGGATAGATCACTTCTGATGGCAGTCAGAGGTCAAAGGAATTATAAGAAATAATCTTACATTAAATAACATAAACATAAACATAAACAGGTCTTAGCCACTAGATCAATGAAGATAATATAAATGCAAAAAACAAACCACAGCCATTTGTACTAGAAAGTTCTGAACAGTGACTCATTAACAGCATGTAACTACATTTTGTGGGACTATGACAATATAATCTGTTCTCTTTGCTCAGTTAGAATGAGCAACACATATGAGTTTATTATACTTGTTCATTTTTCATACATAGTGCCTAATAATGGAACACGGAGAGTTGTATCTCACTAAGAAAGCCATAAGCAGCCTGGTTCTATGACAGATTTTTAAGTGAAAAGCAAGTTACTCTGGATTTAAATTGAATTTAGCTTCACAACTAGTATCTTGTTGTGAATCCTGAACAATTCTGTCTGGCTTTAGGAAGTTTAAAAAGCATTTCATGAGGAGACATCAAGGGGCTCCTCACATGATGTTGGGAAAATAAAAGGGACTCGCAAAGTAATATCAGTGCTTTCATGCAATTGCAGTATTCCTAGTTCTAATAATTCCTAGTATTGTTGCTATTTCTATTGCTATTAATCAAATATTAACTTACAGTAATGCAAAAGTCTTAACTGAAATAAAAGAGTATATGTGCTTTAATATACTTTTAAACACCTGTCAGTCTTCTATCAGCTTAATTACACTTTTACACCTTACTGATGAGAAAGCTAGTTTAATGACTTTCTTCTCTTTTTGAGCTGTGAAATGTTTTCATATTGAGACTCAGTAATGAAAAATCAATACAGATCTGAAGAATATGTTTTAGACGGAATGAGGAAGAGTTTCCTGGTTTGGCTTCACAAAATCAAGCCAAAACAAAGCAAAAGCTGCAGGACAAACAATTGTAGCTTTGGATAAGTCACATCTAGCATAAGAACCTGAATCATTATTAGACTATGAAATTCCTCCATTAAAAAAAAAATCAAAGAAATATATTTTAAGTCAGTCTGCAAACAGTTATATTTAAAATAATAAAGTCAGTGTGTTCTCTCTTGTACACAGCTAATAACACTGTTAGTGTAAAATTATGCAGTCTATTGAAGTGATTTTCTGATGTGTACAAAGAAGAGGAGTTTTTAATTGTTATCTGAAATCCAATTTACCACTGGGTATAAAACGAACACCTTTGGAGCAGTTATAATGAAACAACATATCAGATATCCCTGTAGAAAACAGCATAAATGACAGCTATAAATGTATTCTCAGAAGACTGAAAAATAATAAAGGAACAGGTCCAGTTTCACTGGAAGTGGCAGTTTTAACCACCCTATTGAAGTTATATGTGATAAAATGAAGAAAAGAAAGACAGCTTCTGTAAAGGAAATACTTGTCTCATAAATTTAATAGACTTCTCTGAAAGGTTCAATAAACACATATATCAGAGAGAGATCCAGTCAATAAAACCTTTTTAGCTTTCCGAGAATTATTCAAAATGGTCTTTTACTACCAAAACTCAGAGAAAGCTTGTTGTCATAAAAAGACAGAAGAACCTTATGTAAATAAATAACCAGTTAAGGAACAGGAGATGCAGAATCATATAATCATGGAATCACTAGAAAAGAACTCCAAGACCATTATGCTCTAACCTTTGACCAAAAAACACCATGCCAACTAAACCCCAACCCTAAGCACCATGTTCAGTTGTTTTAAATATGAGGGATGGTGACTCCACTACCTTCCTCAGCAGCCCATTCCAATGCTTAACAATTCTTCCAGTGAAAAACTTCTTCCTGATGTCCACCCTGAACATCCACTTTAGGCCATTTACTCTTCTCCTGCTGCTAGTTGATGGGAAAACGCGACTGACTCCTACCTGGCTTTCCCCCACACCCTCATTTCAGGAGAGCATGCTCTCCTCTGAGACTCCTCTTTTCCAGGATAAACAATGCCAGCTCCCTCAGCCATTTCTTATGGCACTTGTGCTCCAGACACTTCACCAGCTTTGTCGCCCTTCTCTGCACTCGCTCCAGCATTTTCAGGCCTTCTAGTAAGGCACCCAAAACTGGACACAGGATTTGAGGTGTGGCCTCCCCAGTGCTCAGGACAGGGGGACAATCTGATCCTGTTGGCCACGCTATTGGTGATACAGGCCAACATGCCATTGCTCTTCTTGGCCACCTGGGCACACACTGGATCATGTTCAGTCAAACACTGTCAAACAGCACTCCAAGGTTGTTTTCCTTACAGCTTCCAGGCGCTCTTCCTTTAATCGTAGTACAGCTCAGGGTTGTTGTGACACAATTGCAGCACTTGGCACTTGGCCTTATTGAACTTCATGCCTTTGATCTCAGCACATCAATCCAGCCTCCCAGGATGCCTCTGGGTCCCTTTCTACCCACCAGCAGGTCACACTCCTGACAAATTTGGTGTCACCTGAACTCACTGAGGCTGCACTCGATCCCCTTGTCCAGATCATTGGTCAGGATATTAAACACAACTGCCTCCAATACCGATGTCTAGTGCAAACCACTAGTGACCAGCCATGGATGAACCTCCATTCCCCACTGCTATCTGGGCCTGGTAACCCAGTCAGTTTTTAAACCAGCAAAGAGTGTAGATGTCCAAGCTATGGGAAGACAACTTCTCCACAAGACTATTGTGGGAGATAAAGTATCAAAGGCTTTACTGAAGTCCAGTAGACAATACTGACATCCTTCCCTTCATCCACTAGGCAAGTCACCTCATCATAAGAGGAGGTTAGGTTGGTCAAGCAGGACCTGCCTTTCCTAACTGCTGGCTGGGCATGATCCTCAAGCATAAAATATAAATTATAACTTTTAACGGCTGCCATAGATGACTGTATTGATACTATTCAGCTTAATAGTTTCACAAATTATTCACAGAAAAGAATGAATTGCCCAATGATGACATATGATGACTGTATTAATATACAGAGTACAAAATTTGAGGCATGAATTGCAGAAGACACTTAAGCAACTGATAAAAAAGCCAAGAAATTAAATACAATATATGTAAATGTAAAATGGCACATGTGGTGGAAACAAACAAACAAGAAACTAATTAATATCACCCTAAAATCTTCAGTGAAAATATAAGCTCACTGCTCAGTAGTCCTCAAGAGTGCAGACTGAACAGGAAGAATTATGAGGGAAGGAACACTGAACAAAATACACAACTTTAAAAAGTTATGCTATTCACCCTTCTGAAGTAATGTTCAATTTCCATCTCAGCCTTTTCAAAAAGAGCAATTAGTCTCAGAAGGGTACGGAGCATGGTGACGAAGACACACAATGAGATGGATGGCTTTTTAAGAAGAAAAAATATGTAGAAAAGGACTTCAAAAGTAAGACCACCTAGCAGGGAGGGAGGCTCTGCAGGTTAGAAGTTACATGTAAACCTGAAAATTAAGGTGGAAAATGTACTCTGCCTAGTGAAAAAAGAACTCTTCCACACATTCCAAAAGCTAGTGGCATATATTTCACAGGAGGATTTACCAGATGAAGAATCTAGAATCCTACTGACACTACAAGGAAGATGGCTTAAATTACCAAGAAACATGGAAAGTGCTGTATTGCCAAGCCCTGCCAATTTAGGTGAAGGATATGTGCATTTTCAAGGAATATGTGCATTTTTCATTGTAACAGATGAAGCTATGTCAGTGCAGCTACAAGCTCTGGTGCACAACAAATATCTCTACAATTCAAGGGTCAGTAATAAGGTGTCCTCTAGATCATGTCTCCTTCTACGTGAAAAGGCTGAGAGAACTGGAACTGCTTAGCCTGGAGAAGAGTAGGCTTCAGGGTGAACTTACTGTGGCTTTCAGTATCTGAGGGACCCTACAAGAGAGTTGGTGAGGAACTCGTTACAAGGCCATGTAGTGACAGGACAAGGGGAAAAGGCTTTAAACTGAGATTAGGTTTAAATCAAATATCAGGGAGAAATTCTTTACTGTGAGGGTGGTGAGGGACTCACAGATATTTTTCAGAGAAGTTGTGGGTGCTCCCACCCTGGAAATGTTCATGGTCAAGTCATGGGATTTTCAACAGCCTGGTCTAGTGGAAGGTGTCCCTGCCTATGGGAGGGGGATTGGAATCTGATAATCTTTAAGGTCCTTTCCAAACCAAAAGAATTCTGATTCTGTGAAAAAAAGAAGTGTTCTTATAAAGTCACCTGTTAGATGAGGAAACTGACCTGCAGATAGTGAAAAGGTCAGTGGATATTCTTAAGAAATGATAGCAATAACTATTTTTTTGTCATGTACTTTACCAGATAATGCTACTGGATATTGTCTTCACTGGTTTTTGAAGTCAGGTGATATTTCGTCATACAAAAACCTCACAGCCCTTAGCAGAAAAGGAGTAGGATGCTAAGGAAAAAGAAAATAAATTAAATTATTAAGAGAACCACTAATAAAATGAATGGAAGATGTGTAAGAGACTGAAGGAAGAAGAAGGTTCTTATTTGGTTGACTTGATATGAGATATGACTGTCATCCCTTCTCTATATCCAAGAAAAAAGTATCTTCCAGAAAATTTTTAATTTCCAAGAGCACAATTACTAAAATAAAATGAAACCAAAATGACCTTTATTTAAATTTTGTTAGATAAACAATTCTTTCTTATCTGCAACATTCCCTAGACCCTGAATTTATGTCTGTCTCATGTATTAATTGTAAGAGGTGAATGACTACTTCAGGGACAGGACTGGTAACCCAATCAAGATATATACATTGTCTTACAAGATGAACCAAATTAAGTTAACTGAAAAAACCATTACTGGTTCAAAAGAACAGTAAGAAGGCTGGAAGCTTAAAGATTTTAAAGGTATTTTTAAAAAATATTAGAACTCCCAGTAAGGTTAGAAAAAAAAGTTATTTTACTTCCAAAAGAAAAAGAAGAAAGTCTCAGTATGTAACTGCTCTTATTTTTCAGAAAACTCCAGAAACATGTTCTCGTTACCCATTACAACAGCCTTTCCCAACTGAGAAAAAGCAATGGGTTAATTTGCTCCTTGATATTTTTATTCATTTCTTTCATGGTATTTCTAACTTGGTTCTTCTTGTTTTGTTTAGTTTTTAAATGTTTTAACATTTAGGAGAATAAAAAATTGTTCAATGTGTTATGCATTAG
Source organism: Notiomystis cincta (assembly GCA_013398075.1). Taxonomy (NCBI): domain Eukaryota; kingdom Metazoa; phylum Chordata; class Aves; order Passeriformes; family Notiomystidae; genus Notiomystis; species Notiomystis cincta. Next base: position 9,663 of record VZRX01004939.1, on the reverse strand, counting down.
TATTATCTGAGTAGACTTATAGAGGACTCTTTTTAGATAGCCACTTGGGTGTCCTCTTCCCCTTCTCCCTTGCTTTATAGCAATGCTGTCACTCTGTGTCACCACCAGCTTCCACCATCTCTGTTAGGCTGTGGTAAATGCCTCTGCATATAAGAACAATATACTTTTTGATGACAAAAAAATACCTTGCAAGAAAAAAGATTTCCACATTCTTCTTGCAGAGCACACAAGCACAACCATAAAGATCATTTACTGTGCAGTCTAGGAAAAAGCTAGTAATTCTTTCTTCAGAATAGGATTTAACAGGAATGCAGAAAATACAGCAGGGGGTGCATTCTTTGAATAGCAAATGAAGGACATATCAAATAACTGCTCATTAAACAAATACTGCCAATTCCATGAATCAAATAAGGCAGGATCTTACAGAAAAAACCCACAGCACGTAATTAGACAATTAAATGATGACATAGTGCACACAAACAAGAAGACCAAATTAAAGTATTGCAGGGAGCCCCTTGTTTTGTTTTGTTGGGTTTTTCATATCTTTCAATCCAGAGTTGTCTAAAGATAGACTTGTTTATTGTTTTTAGTACACTATAATCTTTGCATGACTTTTTATCAAACAGTGTTTACAAATTAGTTCAATTACACTAGAGAAAAAATACAGATAAAAACATGTTTACCAAAAGTAGCTTCAGCAACCAAGAATTTCTTGCATTATCACAGCTCTAAGTACCAACTAACTGAACCTGTGGGTGGGACTGAACATAGATTGTAATGCCATGCTGCATGCTGTAGATTATCTGAGAGACCTTTGACAGAAACCTACATGTCTTTCTGGTGTTGCAGCACATTTTAAGTGCTCCATAACAACCATATACCTATGTTTAAACAATAAAATCCAGTATTGCCTGCACAAAGCTAAATCCGTGTATTTGTCTTCCTGATTAAAATAACATCAGGAAGACACAGTGCTAATCAGTACACACTGTAAGCACCTACAATTTAATTCTGCTGGTGTGCTGTCTTTCTTTATGACAAACTCACAAACACTAGTCCCTACTTTATATGTCTTCTGTGCAAGAGGTGCCATATGTAGCAAGCACTGTCCTGGAAAGGGACAATGCTTAATGTTCACTGAATAAAATAACATTCTCATAAAACCTGATAAAATCGTCACAGGCAAGGAAAAGCAAACCAGCTGTCAAGTAGAAATAGACTGCAAGTATTTGTTATTTTGAAAATTTAATTTTCATCTAAGGATCTTGCCTACTGTTCATTTTTTACAGAGCCAGTATAAAGTGACTGGAAATTCTGTTTCTGGTTACTTGCTTCGCTTGGATTAATAGCTAACAATTCAATGTCAGTAAGTAGAACCAAGCATTTCAGAAAAGGACTGGCAGCATATCCATCTGGTTTTATATTTGAATCTACCTCCAACTTAAAATTCCTAAGTGACAGTAAGTAATCTATAAAGTACTACCTCTACAGAGAAGAGGCCAAAACCAAAACAAAAAAAAAAAAAAAAAGAAAAAAAATACCTCAAAAATTCACTCTAACACGT
>VZRX01004938.1:202436-216456 GCA_013398075.1 Notiomystis cincta | reverse complement strand
GAAGAGTCCTCCCGGCTGCACTTTAAAGGTGCAAAAAAACTTCCAGCAGGCGATGGGGAATACAGGATTGTCACAGAATCACCCCAAGACACCCCACCTCCTTCTGGACCCCTTTATGAGTTTATCCCAAACAGAATTCTCCTTTTATGTCACTGGATCCGTCCATCACGGGGGCTCCCATCCCTGGAGTTCTTCAAATAAAACCACTGGAAGAACATGGAGGCCTTCTCTCTTCTTCTGGTTCCTCCTGGGCAAGTTATCCCTGTGTGAGAGTGGCTGCATGCTTCCGTCACGAGGGTGAGAAAGGGCACCTGCAGAGGTGACGCATAGCCAGGGAATTCCTCCTCTAAGGAGTCCCTCTGGAAAAAGCAGCAGCTCTTCCCTCTGCCACCCATATGGTGCTATAAAATATATTCTTTCCTTCTCCATGGTGACTGTAGTACCACAAGGCAGATACTCCAGCTATAAAGTTTTCATTATTCAGTTTCCATTTACACAATTTAGATATTGAGACTAACATTTAAATTTAGAGTAGAATATTCATATTCTAGGAACAAAAGGAACACCGAGTGTTCAGTCCTATTTCACCAGTCTCATGCTGTATCAGAACCTGTTTTAAAATTCCTGGAAGTAAGATGGAATAATACATTATGTTTTGAAGTGTAGGGACCTGATTAGAAAATTGCCTATTGATATTCTCCATATTATAATGACATATAACCATTTATGTAGGAAGCATTTGTGCAGTTCAATGAAAACAAATATGTGAAATATTCTTCAAATTAACTGTTGTGTGTTCCATGGAATTTGAGATCATATGTTCTCACTGTGCTGCTTGTTTTTGCAGAGAAGGAAAATCAAGAAGACCAGTAATTTTCACAAAGATGGAGTGGTCCACAAAATTACAGAAAGGAGTCTTTGTGCCTTATGGAGCAGAGATATGAAGTGTGTTGATCTTGTCAGGCAAATACAATCTGACCGGAGGAGTTGGATATGTTGTCTCCCCTTGCCCCTGCCATGTACCCTGGCTGAATTAATGTTTCCACTGATTTTCTTTGGAAAGTTGCTGGTATTAGCAAAATGATAGAGCTCAAAGGGACTATATATTACCTCCACCTCACAACATTCCCTCAAGAGTTTTTAAAAGAATGAACATAATGCAGAGTTTCTCTGTTCCACTACAGCTCTGGAATAGCAGGGCACAATTTTAAAGGGGTTAGCAGATGATTTGATATTTCAACCAGATTAAAGAAGATTGAGAAGATGTAAATGCATAGACAAAAGGTCTATAGGGCCAGGCTTTCTGTACTCCTCTTGCATCTATTCTGTAGATAGTCCTCCATATGATATTCTTCCATAAATTCGCTATTGAAAAAAGTGCTCTAGTCTAGGATAAGTAATCTCTGAGTCTCATATGCTCCTAGACACTTCTTAAAGGAAATACACATTATTTGACTACCTACTCTTTTGCTACATACCTTATTATTGCAGGAATATGACTAAAATCATAGACAATAAAAGCATCAGGTAGGAATTTTGACAATGTGATGATAACAGTAGGACACGTTCCATTTTGGGATGCCTGTGAATCACAGATAGAAGGTAAATTTCATTACATACTAGAAATGTTTCAATTCATTTCATGATGGCAATTAGGTAGCACTGCAAATTGCAGTGGTCAGACAATGCCGTAGATGAGATGGCCAATCTGACACGAAACTTTCTGAGGAAAAGAATTATCAGGTTAATTATGATATGAAACTGGAAGTCAAAGAGCACTAGGAATTCCAGTTAATAGCAAAGACAAGTAGTTCTACTGGGTCTCTGCAAGCATTGTATTATAGCAGTGATGCCAACACCAAATAGAGACTTCCATAATTTTTCTTTTAACTTAAAATTGTCAGACTAAACTTAGTTTCATAAAATTAACTACTTTCTTTATATTTCCTGGTTTCATTCAATTATAATACGTATTACAAACTGTTATTTTCCAGAAGATTTCTTAAATTAGGGTTTTAAAATAACATTTTTCAACTGTACAACTAGGCTGAGTTAGGCTTTGAGCTATAACAAAATGGCATGCATATAGAGTTAGAGAAAGGGAAGTGTGCAAAAAAAATATGATGCAAAATTATACAAGATGTGACAAAGAACACCAAGTGATTATTTTTGCATTTTCTTTATCTGCCACAAGATGGCATCAATTAGTTTTTAATGGACAGAGACTCGGCTGAAGAATTACTTTTGTACCCCACAGTTTTGGGAAAAGCATTAAAAGGGGGAAGTTGTATGTTTTTTTTCTAATAAAATGCAAAAGCTTTCAAAATACATTCTATATTTAACAATGGGATGGGAAATGTAGCAATGTAATGGGGAAAAATCGTTATTTAAACAAAATATTTGAGAGCTCTGTATGTAAACTGGTTCTAAAAATGGGAGCAGAGAAACCAGATGTTGAAATTTATCAGACTTATTCTGATTCAATCCTATGTACTGTCCTAGCAGATAAGTTACTGGATATGGCTAAACATTCAAAGGAAAATGTGGAGCAGAAAGTATTGTCATAACATACCACTCTGCTCCACAGAAAGTTCATCACAGTCTTCAAGAAGTGGCTGCAACTAAGGAGTTTGAATTTTGTTCCAGATTTTCTAAAGTTGTGTGTTTAGACTCTGAATTTTATATTAAAAAACCGTTTCTCTGCTTTATCTTCACTGTATTTTTCCTTCACAATGTCTTTAAATGAGTCTTCCTTACCCTGTCAAAACCCAGGAGCAATAGATATAAAGGAAAGCTTTTCAGAGTAATACATGCCATTTCTCTGAAGGGTATATTAGGAAAGAAGAAACCTTGCTGTGAGTAAGAAATAGCAAGAAAACGGTTAAAAGCTGAGGAAGAAGGAAGTAAATGCAAACAAAGAAAGGAGAAGTGAAGGCAGTCTTGGAGTAACAGAAACTATTTATGTTGATCTAAATAACTGTATTGATATTTCAGAGCTTATCCAAGCCTTGGGACTTGGGATTTTCCCCTCATAAAACCCAAATTGTACTTTCCAAACTGTTGCAAATTGTTGCCAGGAACTGAGCATTCATGGCAGGTCTTGGCTCAGCCTACAAAACTATAATAGAGATAGAGAAACTATAATCTGTAACTGACAACTAAGATGCAGAATCATTACTTCCAGTCTGAAAGGGAACCCCTCTAGAAATATCTTTATAAACTTTAAGCAGAATATTTTGGGGGGATGGGAAGGATTGTTATTGCTGATAAATCAGGTACATGAAGGTGGACATCCAATGCCTGTTTTCAGAAGTGTCTATGCCATTTCATTAATATCCTTTACAATTGCTGGAGCTTTTACAATGACATAATATTGGGATGCTCTGCTTCTCTTCTTCTCATCTGTGCAGGACAGTGACTGGCTTTTTCATCCTGTCAACTTCATTAATGAAAACTGAGCATATCTCATACAATAGCCAGTATTTCTTTGGTGGTATAGAAGTGAGAGTTCTTGGACTGTTACCAAATATCTGAGAGCTCTTAATTGTCTTACATCTTCTAAGACAAAATGAAGAATTACCAAGAATTGCACCATGCTCCTTATAGATATTTTAATTGTAAACTGGTAATTTTCCATCATTATTATCATCATCATTAATGTTCTTGTAATTGTTGTGGTTTTTGTTGTTGTTATTGCTAAAATTATTCTATGCCTTTGTTTAATCTCAGGTTAAGCCTGAAAAAGCATTAATGACTGCAAGCTGGCTCCAGTTTAAGAATCCTATAGCTCTGAAATCCAGCACCACCCCTTACATTGGACATTACAATTAAACACAGGAGAGATTTCAAATGGCAGATCTATCTGCTGCACAGTATCTCAGTAGAAGCCCTCAAAATCAGCATCCTGCTTAAGTGTATAAAATATCTCATGTTGCAAAAAGAGAATATTTATGGCTGATTCTTTGGGTATCTACTGAGGTAAAAAAGGCTCAGCATGAGAAGCAGGAGAAAAGAACAAAACCCAGGAGACTAACAGAAGATTCAGAAGGCTTCTGACGCCAGTGACTAACAAAACTTTCAGATGAACCAAAGGACATATCTTCTATATTTAGACATTCTTATATACTAAATGACAACACAGAATTACATTTATTAACTGAGAATTCAGGCACTTACAAGTATCTCTGCATGAGTTAGCAAATGTATTTCTTACAATTGTTTATATCATTGCAAACATATAACTACAGCATTTCACCACTAGAATTTATGTTTCTTTCAGCAAGTGACAAGGGATTCTAAGTGAAAACCAGAGACAGAACAAGGGATGGAAATTGATGGCTGATGATGTCCTGGATTCATCTGGGAGAGAGTTAATTTCTTCTTAGTAGCTGTTTGCTAAGGACTTGTCAGTGTCTCATTCTCTGCCAGTGAGGAGATGCACATGAAGCCAGCAGGGAGAATAGCCAAGACAGGGGACCAGAACTGGCAAAAATCATAGAATGTCATGCCCAGTATACAAATTGGGGAATTACCTAGAAGGGTGGTCGTGTAAGGATTTAAAGAGCACGGTTCCCTGTCTCAAAAGGCCGCAGAAGGCGCCTTCCATGAGATAAGCCACCACAGCAGGAACTTAGATAAGAGATTTGCAAGAGGAAGCTGCTAACTCTAGGCCTGGCAGAGGTGGGGTCTGGTTAGCACATCTTGGTTAATGCATCCAGACAAAAATTCCCAGAGTGGCAAGCTGTGGGAAAGGAAGCAACTCATATGTATGTCACCCCCAGTTATGGGAACAGCAGGTACTTCTACCCCATGGATTCCCAGAACATGCAGTGTATAAAGGTGGTAGCCCCAGAAGGACAACTCAAGAAGCTTGGGGTGAAAAGGGACCAACAGGATGCATCTGGATCCATGGGTGGTGATTATCCTTTGCTAATGTCTCTGTCTCACTTCCCTGCACCAGTTTTTTCTATTTTTCTATCTCTCTACCTCAAATTTACTGTTAATGAAGTCTGTATTGTTGACTTCAGCACATGGCCTCATTTGCACCTTAATTCAGATGGAGGCATCTTTCACTAATCCATTCATAACACACTGATGGAGTTTTAGAGATGGGCTGGACATCAGTCAGAGGGTGATGTGTATTGTGCATTGCTTGGGTTTTTTTTTAAATTATCATTACTGTTATATTTTATTCTGTTTCAATTTTTAAACCTTCTTATCTCAATTTTCCTCCCCATTCCACTCTGAGCTGCTTAGCTGCTAGCTGGGCTTAAACCACAGCAGACAGTTATACCTAATTTTTGAATGGAAAACCCCTCCTTCAGCTGTGCATTTACTCTAAAATAAAACAGTGTTAAAGATTGTGTAAATGATTTTTCTTTTTGGAAATATTTTTCTTTTATCTTGAATGCTAACAGATTTTGTAACTAGCATTATATTTAGATTAAGTAGCATCATTTATAATACAAATAAAGACTACTTTTGACTAGTGGATCAGAGCAAATTATGCAGTTAGATCATGTGATCTCTCATACTACCAAATCTGCAATAAATATTGTGTTAGCTGGTTTGTTTAACATGACTAGGACATAACAGTCAGTTTCAGTCCCAGTGGAAACAGAAAAGCTAATTGTATGTCTTTCAATCAGACACTTGGCAGGATGCAATGTTTTTGTTCAGAACAGGTGAGTGAGATTGAGAAACTGGTATTCTGGAAAAATTCCTAAGGTAATAGGAAAATGAAGAACAAGTACAAAACACAGTCACTCTATTTGGACAGCAAACTCAGTTCCTCTCAGCTGGATTTTGTTCTTTTCCTTGTGAAGTTGGCAAAAGTATTTCCAGTGCTTTGAGTAAAAGAAGGATTGCATCCACCATGACCATGAAGTATGACACAGTGGTTTTGATGAGCAGAGGCTGCTGCTTTGAATTTCAGGATCACTCATGCAGTTCAGCTTGAAAATAGGACAGACACAACGTTTACCTTTGGAGTCCATGCAATATTTTAATTAAGGGATAATGTAATTATCATACATTTCTGTCCCAGGATAACAGTCTTCTGCTGCTGGATGAAAGCCAAGAAAGACAGACAGTTAATGAATGTAAACACTGAGATGCAAATGTTTCCAAAGAGTGGACATTTATCCTTGGGATATAATTTCATTTCAATTGTTGAATAAAAATGAATAAAAAATGAGTATCTATCTCTCTTAGGCTTTCTATAAACATCACTGAGTCTTCATATTTTCTGTAAATGTCAGTGACAATAGCCTGGCATTAAACACTCCTTTAAAACGACAGAAACAGAAAGACTTTAATGTGGCTGTTTCACTGGGAAAAAAATCCTGAACAGAGGATTTGCAAGACTGTAGGACAATCTCCCTATGGAAAGGATGTTGCATTATTTACCTTAGATGCTGCCAATTTAACTAAACAGATCTCCAATAAAAATAGTTATGTGAAGTCATTTGGTCATTTGGTTATGAATTCAGTGCGAGTTCTACAGTCTGTGGTGGGCCCAGTATATAAGTATATATAGTATATAAGACTTATCAATCACAATTGTAAAGATAAACAGTAGATCTTATAAACTGAAAATGAGACTTTCCTGGTTTTTACCCATTTGCATTGTATTAACTGTTCCTACTGCCAGAAAACCATGTGTAATGTGAATAAAACCTCATTTTGAAATTTTTCTTCAAATAAACTGATGCTTATTAATGCATGCCATTCAATTTGAAAGGATTGAAATAGTTTCTAATAGCTTTCAAAATAATTTTGCAACCTTCTTCTTGTAAAAGTCTTATAAATTTAGAAAATTTCAGTATTTGGAAGGAAAAAACTAAATAACTGGGGGTAATATTTTTTCCTTCTTACTGATGATCACTTAAAAAGACACAAACAAGATCTCTAGGTACCTACTAGTCTTGATTTTTCACTCTGACCTTTTCCATCATAGTGACAGTAGAAAAGCCCTTTAAAATGGAAATAACCCAGTGGCTCAAGAAGTTCTTGATGTAAATGAAAATCAGGCTCACTGAGTACAAAGAAGGCTGAGGAAAATTAACCCTGTAGTGAAGAAAGTAAAATGCATTCTCCTGAAATAAATGCTAATTACATTGGGGAGAGAAAGTTCAAATGAGACCCTGAATCTCAGTGCACAGGAAGTCAAACATGATCATAGGAAAGGTATCACTGTACATGTTACTCTAAACCAGACAAGGAGTCCCCTGCCTCTTGCCCACATCTATTGATTTTACAGCAGCAGATTTTTTTTTCTTTTTGTTCCATACTGTATATGGTGATTTTTTCATTTCATAGAAGATCAAAATCTTGTTTTGAATCATGTCTGAAAGAACTTGGACTACCATTCTAAATCTATGTAACTCATTGAGGCAATAAATGCGCTCCTGAGTGCACTGCTCAAAAAATTGTAGCCATACCAGAAAAACTAACCAAGGAAACTCATAGTAAATTCAAGATGACACTTCTTCTTTCTGTCCATGGAAAGTCAGACCATAAAGCAAGCACCAAGTGTTGTTATTTCTCTCTGTGTTCACTGACTTTTGGGGTAAAAATGCAGTTCAGGATTAAGAAGAATGAATCGTGAACTTTGTCAAGAGACTAAAGATTAATTAGCAAGTGTCCAAGAAAGACCAGTGTGATAAAAAAAATAGATTTCAAGAATTTCTTGAGGAACTGCTATAATCAGGCAAACTACTTTATTTGTTGCAAATAAATTTGCTGTCTTATATCTGAATTTGAATTGTCCTTTTCACTTTAGCTGATATGCTCCAAAGATGAGAAGGAAGCAATATTACGCAGTAATTAAAACATTATCAATGACTTAGAGAAAGTAGAAACACTATAACACTCAGTAATCTTGACCTAAGGCAAAACCATCAGTATTTATTATCATGCTTGAGTTGTTCTGGTTTTTTATTTTTTCTTTTTTAAGAGCATGAAAATATAGCATCGACCTCCATAAAGTCCCTGGAAACAGAAAAAAAAGCCTCACTGAACTATGGTTTGGCAAATCTTGGCTTTTCAAATAAGTTAAAATTATTAGTGTGAGTTTGATTTGGACTATGTGATTTAGCTATTTACATTCAAATATATGTGTGGTTGGGGGAAGGTTTATCTAGGATAATAGCAAAGACATTAAAAATTGCTTATTTAGGAAATTTTGCCATTTAAAAAAGTAAATGTGCAATATGTTCCTAGCAGTTGCATTCTCTATTTCTACAAAAGCCTTGGACTCTGATCTCTGCTTGTGAAAAGAAATTATAGAAAGAGTTCTTCTAGAGGCATATGGTATGCATTTTCTAACAGGCAACAGATTTTATTACTAATTTGTTTTTATCGTCTCCTTGGTGAAGTTAAGCATGTAATAAGCTACACACTATTTGCCAGGAGTTACATGAATCATCCTTGCTCTTGAAAAGAAAATTTGGCTGTATGAAAATAATAATTTAGTAAAATAAGATCTTTAATAAAAGGAGTGTTTCAGTATTACAATCTGCCTATCTTATAGAAATACCACCTTTACATCCACTTGTAACAGAAAGATAATGTTAATAAGCAGTTTAAAGAAAAAAATCAGCTGAATCACCTGAAAGTTCACTGATCAGACAGGTGCTCTAAAAAGTAATGCAACCTAAGACAAAATATGGGATTATATGGTGTTTTGAGGGAGCTTGTAAATCCCTACTGCCAGACCTAGCTGATGCTAAAGGACTGGTTCCCTCACTGAGGAAAGACCAGACAAACTGAGTTCATCAACTGAGCAACCAGGTGTCAGTGGTGAACTTGAAAGTAAGACTCTGTGCTATGCAATACGTAGCATAGATGCAAGATTTAAATTCATATTTGTGTAAGGACACACGTTTGTGATTCTCTATTGTGAACTCTGTGATAATTACTGCTCACTGAACTGGGAAGAAAACTTCTCTCAGTAATTCAGGAATGAGAATATTGTATTTCACTTCCAGTTTGAGTCAAGTAGACTACAAATGAAGTCATTTATAAGAGTGTAATTGCCCCATCAGTGACAGATGAGAGTAGCAGTCTGAGTCTTTTCTCCTTTCAAGCTCATTACAGAAGATTTAACACAGTGAGTGACAGCACATTCATTAAGAAACAGAGGTGTTCAGAAGATTCAATCCAAACGAGGAGAGTTTGCAACTATTAACATTTTTTTAGAAAATGCAGCAGCCCCAACCCCCACAGGAGCCTATACTGAGATTTGCTCTCTCTGCTGGATTATTAATGAACGTGTGAGGCTGGTGCAAATGAGTCATGTAGAGTTGCAGCAGATTTCTGTTTTCTTAAATGTGTGTCAATATGGCAAGGTTACAACTGCTAGGCACAGAGAGACACAACTAGACACAACATCTGAATTTCAGCAGTAATTTTTAAAGCCCTAAATGTTAATCAGTGCTTTCCATACAGAAATTAAATAGAATCTGGAAAACATGTTTTACTGCAGTGTAAAATGTTTCATTATGTAAAACTGAGTATCTAGAAGATGTTTGTTCAAACAGAAACATGTTTCTTTACCTTTTTTTGGTATCTCCAGGATAAATAGTAACAAATTGCATTTTGATTAGCTACAAAACACGCACTTTACTTAAACTGAGGTTTTTTTGAGATGCCTGCATTTTCAGAAAGGATGCAATTTTGCTCACACAATTTATAAAATCGTTAAATAATCTTTTCAATATAAAATAAAACTGAAACACAACTCTTTCAAAGAATGTTTCAGTATTAGTCCTCTGAGAAGTGGACTGAAGTGGAGAAAACACGAGCAATGAAATATGTAACACCTACCTGTATCAGGAAGGTTAAACCATAGAATTTTCTTAAAATGTCAGTGTCATGCAAAAGAGTCATTGAGAGTCTCCTGCACTGAAGAACTCCACATGATATCATACATCAACAGCTATTTTTTTTATCTAGAGAATAGATTAGACTGTGACTAACTTTCCAGCTATCAAGAGGAAAAATTAATTTTGTTATGCCTGATGGAACAATATTCTGTCTCTTACCACATGCATTTAATCTCTTCTTAATCCTCTTTAGAGCCATGAGAATCCCAAGGGATCAAGACATGACTCTCTCCAATTCTTTTTAATATATACATAGCTGCATTTTACAGATTTTTCTGGTAGAGCATATTAGGATAAAATGAAACATAAAACATTAGTTAGAAGTTTTTATGGAAGCATGACAGTACTGCAAAAAAAAATCAGGAAACTAGAGGAAATCCTAAACACTAACAATTTACTTGTCAGCTTGACATGCATATTTGAAAGCAAAACTGAAAACATGAGAATTCAAATTTAAAGAATGGTTAAAATGTGTCAGTTTTAATATTTGAAAAGTATGGCTCCACTTCTTCCCCAAAGAAACGGAGGAAAAATTTTTCCATACATACATTATTTATTAAGATCAATTTATTGAATGCTGCAAGTAAAGCTAATAATTAGCTGAGAATTATTGCATTTTTAATTCTCTTTCCAGTATAGCTATTTTTTGCCACAATAAATCTAAGGAAAAGAAAGATACTATGACTTTAAATTAATTTATGTTGAGCACAGTGGGTACCACAGTCAATTCATGTTGCCATGACAGCAGACACTGAAAATTTAAACATCCAGTGATAGGCTGAATTCCCTGTAAAGAAGCTACTCTGCATTAAAATGATTTACTAGTGGAACATTAAATAGATCTACATGCAACCTATTTATATTAAGCAGACAGCTTGATTATAGCTTTTAAAGAATATAACTATCCAGACACTAAGTTTATTGTTTCAGTTTAAATGTCTCTGAGATTTAAAGAGCGACCTGAAGATCAGTAAGCAAAAAGATGAAGTAGCCAATTAAGAGGGACTCTTAAAAGAGGATACATTTTTAGGGTTATTTTAGGAATGCAAATGTATTATCTGTCTATCATATATATTTGATTAAATTGCCTCTGCAAAATATATTTTCCCACAAACAAAATGAAGCCTGTAGGTTGTCCTTTGCATATTCATTACAATCAAGCATTTGAAAGCCTCATAATGCATAAACATTTCTCAGAAAGTTCTTTAACAGCTTACAGAATTACTGGATTTGAGAATGAATATGTTGTACTTGCAGTCAGCATTTTTTATATAAACCAGCCTCATGTATTCTAAATGCAGAAGAATTTGTTGCTCCTGGGCAGAAAGTTTTAAGTCATAGACATAAATCAAGTGGAGGGAAAAGCATTTTATTGTCTACCAGTCAAACTATCCAATAAAAGGATACAGAAGATGTAGACAAGAAATGAAACCACTACCATGATTTATATGCTGAAAAATCACCCTTTGACACTACATGGAGCAGAAGACATTGCTTTAGATCTTGTGGGCAGAATTCCTCCCACAAAAACACACCTTTAATGGCTGTCCTCTAAAAGAATCATATTCTGAAAAAGCTGTGTCAGTTTTTGAACACAAACTAATTGCCAATAATTCTAACTTAAGAGGATTTAATTAGATATTCCTACTTCATGATGTATTTAATTTATACATTAACAACATGAAAACATTGCCAAGATTTATATCTAATTTTAATTTCCTTCTTAGTATTCCACAAATTGCTCTCTTTACCTCCTAACATTCCCAGTCTTCTACCATCTCCAAGACTGCACAGGAAGTTCAGACCATTGAAAAATCCATCCTGGAGAATTTACAAAAATAGTGATATTATCTTTCTCAATATCAGGTTGTTAATATGTTCACAAATGGGCCCCTGGCATACCACCTTAGTCATGGCTGAAGCACATCTGGATGAACACTGGCACTAACTGTTGGCCTCCAGTGCACTACCAGGCTCTGATCGTCCCTCCCTCCCCTGTTCTCAGGGTTTGTCCAGCTGTGCTCACCACAGCTCTGGTTGTGCTTCCAGGTTGCTGGGGGCACAGCTGCGGAGGAGGAGCTGCGAGAAGCCCCAGGAGACACTCTCCCTGCTTGTCCTGGGAGCTCCATCATGTTCTGGATGAAGTCTTTGGCCTCAGCTGTCGTGCGGGTATCCCTGTGTTCTTGTGCCTGGTCATGCATGTCCCTGCACTCAGCTGTGACCCATCCTCACTATCCTTGTGTGGTGTTCCTGCTGGGTGTCCCTAGCTGCTGCCACTGCTCCCTCTGTCCCCTGTCCCCTAGCACTGTGGAGCTCCACTCTGTCTTCCTGCCTGCTCCACTGCCACCCCAGCTCCAGCAACACCCTCCTGGTTCTTCCTCACATCCCACTTGCTGAGCTGCTGATCTGAGCTTTTGCTGTTAAAGTTTCTTGCCCTGTTAAGAGCAGGAAACACTATTATTTACATAAGATTCTGTAGCAGCATAAAGAAGAAGTGAAAGATGATCAAAAACATGGCACAGTTATTAGATCCAGTTATCCAGCTGCATCATGTATGTGCCAGGACATGCTCAGCACAGGTGCCTTTCTAATACCCACGAAGAACTCCAAGTGCTGTGCCCAGTAACAGCACACCTGCACAACACCTCCACAATGACAAACCCAGAATAATCTACCTTCCCAGCTGTAATGGAGATTTAAAGCTTGCAACTTCTCTCACTGATCAGTCAAATATTTTTATCTTCTTCCCTGGACAACTACGAACAACATTTTTGAGGCAAGGCCTTTGTTACCTTACCATGCTACTGCTGATACAATATGATTGGAATTTTTCAATAATTAGTCCCTACTCATGCATCCAGGATGAGTGAGTAACTCTTTTCTCAGTGAGTTACCTCTTTTCAGGGCTTTCAGTAGACAGAGCTTAAAGAGATATTTTCACACAGAGAAGTATTATGTGTTTGTGCTGACCTTTTGTGAATGCATTGAAAAGATGAGAAAATGGGAACATTTTGCCAGGAAAACAGGGCAGCTCTGGGCAGAAGCCAAAGGTAAGGCAGCAAATTGCCTGGAGTGGGAAAACATCTGGCATCCTTCAGTGCTCCTGCTGAAGTGGAGGTCAAGACTGAATCCCATGGGGATATGAGTGGGAAAGCAGAGCCTCCCTTCACATAAACAGACAGTCTAATTGTGTTCTAGAAAAAAAGGCCAGAAACAGCAGTGAAAACAATCTCCATGTTCCACCATTTTACTCACCAGTTCCTTCTGCTTTGTCTGCTGTCTTCCTTCTATGACAGCAGTAGATGAGCTCTGTCCACCCTGACCCATCTCCAGGAATGAAATATTGTCTTTGGTACCACTGAGAAGCCTCCAGAAGACAAGGACATGTCTTCAGCATCTCTAGGATGCTGCAGAGAGGAAATTGACAGCACAGAATGTTCCAGCTTAATCTTCCAAACAACTGTCCTGTCTCTCACTAAATTGAAAGGTTAAATTGTACAAACCATCAATATTATCTGTTTTTCCCAGTCAGGGCAGGGATGAGTGGCTCTGTGGGTGCTGAGTAAACTGAGCTGTGCCAAGCCCTACCTGGGAGCAATGGGCACCATGGGTAGCCCCAGCCCTGGGCACTGGGCACCCCCAGGGCTGGGGACACCTGTGGTGGGGCCCATGGACCAACAGGGCTCTGGGAGCTGGACAAGCTCCTTGCTGTGGCATGGCTGGGGCAGAGGCTGTCAGTCCTGAGACTGAGAGGGGGGCCTGGGCTGAGGACAGATGACAAGAGCCTCAGGGGGCCATGCAGGGACAGTCACAGCTCTCTGTGCCCATGGCATAGGTGACTCACACAGCCTGTCATTCCAGAGGAAAATGTGCAGCCACTAAACATTGCTGTTACCTTCTTGTGAGGAAAAGCAAGGCTGTTCAATGAATTCTACATCAATTTTTGCTTTTATTTAAATATAATTTTTTTTTCATTACCCTTTCAAATACGCTTGAAGAAAACTTGTGTCATCCAAGTTATAATGTCCACAGCAAAAAATATCCTGCTGCTCCTTTTCTAGACGTGTAACTGCTGACAAATATGACATTTTGTTTTCATATAGGTCATGACTGAAATTTCTTTCAGGGTTTAC
>VZRX01004938.1:162890-202172 GCA_013398075.1 Notiomystis cincta | reverse complement strand
TTACTGTGCCAAAAATCTAAATTGCCAATGCTTTCTATTTTTTAATTACACTACAAACATTGCTATATAACCCTCTTAAAAGTGTAGTGGATTCAATTTTCTCTAGCAAGCTCACACTTTTCTGTCTTAAAAACCAAAAATTTGCTATGTCAATAAATTAACATAGAAATTCTTTTACTTTCAGATTATGAACAAGACTGCCTTTTGCCATGAGAGTAACTTATGACATGAAATATCTCATAATAACATTAGATGGCACAAAAAGAACAGCAGGGATGAGTTTTAATTAAGATAAAGAGATGAGCTGAGTAATGTAATAAAAATTGCATCTCAGAAATGGAACATCCAAACATCCATCAGCTATTCTTGCTGTATGTTTTCAAGTATTATTTAGAAACAGTAAAACAAATAAATCTTCTCTTACAGTAAGTTCATTAACTTTTAAGACTTGAAGAGATTTTGGTGCTCTTCTGGCTGTTTTAATCACCAGTTTTTTGGAGTACTTCCTGTTCCAATTCTTCTGGAACTGCTGAGTAAACCACAAAGTTTATATTGATAAAATTGGGAAGGGGAAGGGTAGGGTGGTGGTGGAGTTAAATATTTAAGATTCTTCAGCATAAGTCAGCCCAAACACATGAAGTCAAGTCATTATAAAATTAGCTCTATTACCTTTAAGTGGAATGCATTTTTTTCATCTGAGATCCTAAGAGTTCCCTATTTTCTGCTGTATAACAAAGAAACTAATCCATGGGATGACTAAGAGAGGAAACAGCTTTGGTGATTCATCCTAGCTCAGGAATGAGCATGTACAAACATAATAAAAAGACATATTTACTCAGTACAGATTTGGAGATCTACTCTACAGCAACAAGAACATTCCACTCAAGGCAGGCCTGCCTCGAATAATAATAGCACTGCCCTTTTTTTTCCCTTTCCTATGACTGAAAGTAATGTGCATTATTTATGAATTGCTTCTTCTCTAAAGAAATGCAGCCACTTCAGGACATACCTGTAATTGAAATGTCTCCTGCAATACTTTGAGAAGTAAAAGCATTTTCAGTGGAATGAAAAGCAAATAGTGAAAAAGATTGCAATAGCTTTAGAATGCATAAAGATTTCTTCATAATCTTTTTTATTTTTTTTAATAGATGGCATGTTTTTCTGCAAGTAAAGTGACACATTTGCTCAAAATCAAATTTAAAGTACAGTAAGGAAGATTTTTTGAGAAAGAACTCAGTTTTTATTGACAGTCAAAAATCATCATATTTCTTTATTTTTTAGTTTTGCCTGATGCTATCCAGGCAATACTGCAGACATCTATAAAAGAATCTGAGACAAAAATCTGAGATTCTTTTATTAAGACCTGGAAGATGACATCAAAAATTCACTTTCAAATTTTGTCATCCTTGTACTGAAATACCTCATCAGCAGAGACTTCCTTTGTAGTCATGTCTTACATCATATACAGCACTGCACTTTAACCCATGACCAAGAGCAAATGCCTAAGGTAATAACATTCCTTAATCAGCCAGAAAGCTTGCAGTTAACACAAGAATGATACTTCCTCCCCAGCTTTTCCTAAGGCTTTATCCACTGCATCTGATGCACTCCCAGTGCCTGCAGCTGGCACATTTATTTTTCTAGGCTATTGTTAAAATCAACTAATGGCATAGGCTGTTGTCACAGGATAATTCAAAGTACTTCTGGGCGGTGTTTGTTGGATGTCAAGATGCTGATGTCTAAGTGCAGAGACTGATGGCATCACAATGTTCAACTGAATTTTTAGATTACTAGGATGAAGCATGCATGTCATTAGTGAAATGGAGAATGAGCATTTTGTGCAGGGTACCATGCAGAACTTAATACTCATACTGTTGATCTAAGCTTTCCAAATGACAAGAACATGTTACAAGAACTTTGTAATGTGTCATTGTCATTTTGGAAGTTTGCCTCTGTGAAAATTTGGGCCCTTCAGATTTTCTAAAGTGTATTTTTCTTCTACTATAAATTTTTATAGGTTGCTAAGTGTGAAATAAATGGTATAACCAGAACACCAGACATTAAATTAAATGAGTTAGCAGTGCTAATCAAACCTCATAAAATTCCTGACTTGTCCAATAGGCACCTGACAATACATGTTCATCCAATGTGTTTCACTACAAAGGCATGCATCTGTGTACAACAGAGAAGGCAGAAAAACAGTGTCAAGCAAAGCAGGCTAAACCAACGCTTTTACTTTATCAGAGTGGCAGCATTTCAGGTGTAGATCTTCAAGTTCTCTGCTACAGTGACTTAGTACTAGAAACATCACTGGCATAACAAGTTTGGCAATTTAATTAATTTATATGAAGGTAATGAGTTCAGAGAAAAGAGTTTGGGGTGATACAGTAGAAAAGTATACTTAGTAGAGCCAAAAGTGTCTTTTGATGGTGGGGACATCACAAACATATTTAAAAGGCATTAAGGCTTCTACCATTTGAGCTTATATGAGATAGTACCTAAAGAGGCTTAAGGTCCTTCTTTTAGATTGGGTAGGGTCTATATTTTAGAGATGTAGTCAGGTATTTTGTTCACGAGGTAGAAAATACTATATGCAAATTTTGTATGTGCAAGAGTGAGTGAATTAAACAGAACTGAGACTAGAAATCTTCCATAATTTATTGTTGGTGTATTAAATACCAACTTTATCATCTGGATTTTTTTGATTTTTACTTGTCAGAATCTAAGGAGACACTGAGTAATGGAAACACAGCAATTTGGAGGTGTCCACATGTTAGCTTGTCAAAAGAAGAATTAAATAGAAAACAAGGTCTAGAATGCCAGTCTTTCATTTTTCTTCCACAGAGAGGGGGAAAAAATGGTGGAGGCTGTTCCCCTAGCTAAGGGAAATTTTTGAAATAGCTTGCCCAGAAAGAAGTCTTGAGGGGATTAAGTCGAAAACAAACTGCAAACAGCATGGAAGCTTTTAGCAAGTTACACGAATTAATGCTAATTTGGAAAGATCTCTAGAAGCTTCAGCTACAACTAGACATTAGAATCAAAATTCCACTGGTAGGCTCAGATCCTTTCAGACACATGTCAGAATTACAATGTTGATTCTTAAAACAGACATACAAAATGATAAAAGAAATATAGTGATAAAGAGAGCTACAGGCATAGAAAACTCAAGGATTTTATTATATCTTAGATATTCCAGTGATACCCCACAATGTAAATCATTGCTTGTGTTGGTGAACCACCTCTCCAGGCTACAAGATAAATCACTTTCCATACTGTATTATCAACAAGGAGCTGAAGTGTTCAGAGTTAGGTGTGAATAAGGTTTTAAGCTGAAGCTTAATGTCCTGGCTCAAGGCCAAATGATGTTTTGGTTCATATTCAGAGATATAAATCCCATGAGAGCTTCTCAGAAGGAATCATTTAAAAATTACATCCTTTTCAAATAGTGGAAACTTCACAATATCTGCCAGTTCTGCTGCATTGCATTCCTATACCCAGAACAGCACAGAGATTAAAACTCATGGACAGAACTTTGGCTCCAACTCAGCAAAACACACCCAGAACATATTTCTTAACCATGACCTTATTCTGGAAATGAGGTTCTGACAAAATCACCTCATTGGCTTTCTATCTCTGAGTCAGCCAAAATATTACTTTCTTTTACAGAAGTTTTAGATTATGAATTACAAAGAATTATCATAAAAACTTATGCCATGACATTGACTGCATATATAATATGGTTAAGAACACCTCATAACAAAGAAAACTTAAAGAATTGTATACAGTAGAAACCTTGTATTTTAGCTTGTAGTATAACACTGGTGCTATTTCCAAAATGCTTTGGTTTATCCCAGACTTCTTTTAGAGTATATAATAGGTATATATATTTTTCCTGCATTTGTGGCTACCATTTCACAAGAATGGATGGCACAAATGCTGTCATATTTAAAGACAGCTGGACAGGGGAAAATAAGAGTCCATTGCTCTTGGTGCAATCTCAGTGTATTAATGATATGTGGAAAAGCTAGTTTAAGATCAGTAACACATTTTTCAGTTCCAAACTTACTCCAAAACAAAGAATGTTAGAATTAATGTTTAAATTAGCTCCTTATCTGTTTGTGTCTTTCGTCTTGAAGATTTGTCCTTGACTGAATTTTAGTTTTATACTTTGTTTAAAAGTTAGTGTTTTTGATTTACTCTTCAAGTAATATACAGTATTCTTAAGTTTATCCCACAAAAGGAAGGAAGTATTATTGTATTTCACAGATGCACTAGTGGCATATTCTCAAGCATCACTTCTGTGAAAAGTAAACAGAAAAAATAAACCAAAAATAACCCCAGGGGACAAGACTAAATTATATTCTCAACATCAAGAAAAAGGAATTCTGATAGCTGCATGATGCTTTCCTCAAAGTAATATAAAGAAAAATGCTCTTGTAGAAAAATTAATGAAACAAAAATATTTAAGATACATAGAAGTTTAAATTTGGACTTCCATATAGAACAAATTATACTAAAAATGGAAGATTAAATAGAAAGTTAAGAATTTACATGGCAGGGAGCTGTGCTGGTTAGGAAGTGGGCAATTTAATTTCTCCAGAAGCATGAAATTCCAGCATTCAAAGTCCTGCTGTTTTCTCTTCTTTCCTCAATCACTGTTTACTACGTAAAGCCTTCTTTGATTGTTTAATTTTAGCGGGGTTTTTTCATGGCACTATTTGTAGAAATAAGCTTTATTTTGCATGTAATACACAAACATATCATTTTAGTTCACAAGGTCACTAGAGCTATTTCAAGTTTGAAACAATATTATTCCAATATTTGATTTCCAGCAAATCATTTAACTGAATTTTAATAAGGTATCCAAGCCATAATCCAACATTACTTTTCCAACAGCTCCTACTTTCTTCAGTGGATGCTTTGGATTTCTAACCAATAAATTAACTCCTAAAGAAAAAGAGGAAGATCAGCTCATGTCAGGAAGATTAACATCCAGTAAGGTGTAGGGCTAATTTTAGGATGTGAATGGAGAAAATCAATAATACTGGGTCATGTTTGTTGGACAGAACTACAGAGAGAGAACTTGAAGGCTTTGGGAAGGCTTCAGAAATATTTGGAGAGTACAGATCACCAGGGAAAAGTGATGAGGTTTTGGATGGAGAGCACCCAGAGAACCAGAAATTTTGGACTGTATATTCAAAGGACAACAAATAATGTTACTGGTTTGGACCACTTAAAGGAAGATCTATAAGAACAGGTTATATTTTGTCAGTATAGAGTGACCTTTCCTACTAAACCCAAGTAGCCCAAACATGTTTACATGCAGATTTCATTTTTTTAATAACTGAAGTACATATAGAAGCATATGTATAAACCACAATGAATTCTCAACAAATAAAGTGAGAAATTACTTACAATAAATTATAAATCTAAACTAATTATTATACTGGGTTTCATCAACAAAAATTTATTTTAAAAACTGTTGTAATGGCAACAGTTTGCATATCAGCCCACACAGTACCACAGAATTTATGATGTTCCTGAAACAGTAGAAGAAAATGAGCCCTATGTATACAGAATGTGATTCTGTATTACTGAAAGGTGCTTGTAAATTTCCCCTTTTTGTCAACAATAGCTCAATACAGCCCAAACAGTGGAAAGGTTGGTCATCATATTTGTCAGATAGAAATTTTTCATCATAATGAGGATAATTTTCATCATTGTGAGGATAATTTTTCATACAAGTCATGTCTCAGTAATTTTTATCACTGCCTGGAGACTTTAGCTATGTTTTTTCTAGACCACTAGACATAAAATTATGATTTTCCTTCCATTGTTCTAACATAAACAGCATCTAAGAAAATTTCCACTGCCTAAAGATGGTGTCAGTATTGTAATTATTAGTAATGTCAGAGAAAATATATAGTATTTGACCTTCTCAGCCCCCATCTCCCCCTCACTAGTAATGGAAAAGGACCTGCTAATAAGCATCCATTTCCCTGCCTTGCAGTCCAAAAATCAATGGTCCGGAAGTGGGAGATGCTGATAATATGTGGAGCTAAAGAGGAACAACCTTTATGAACAACTAGGAAAGTTGTATTAGGAACCCCAACAACAAATTCAAATTTCTAGCTCCAAAAATCCCTCCTAATTCCTTGTGAAAGAGAGGGAAAACAGCAGGAAGTTTCTTGGATTACCTGATAGTCTTGGAGCTAGCTAAATTTAACACATTCAGCTAAGTCACACGGACTAGGAGGTGAGTGGGTAACTTTGTCAAATTCAGCATTTTGCTGCCTCTCAGGTAACAAATGGTCCCTTGGGAGCAACACATCACTCATGCATTTACAGCAATCCCTGGGATCTTGCAAAGGTTGGATGCATTATAAAGGATGACACTGATCAGAGAACCACTGAAACAGGTTCCTGGTGATTCTACACTTTGTCATTGGATGTTACAAAAAATTTGACAACAGTTTAAATTTTAGTTTCCTCTGTATGAAGTTAGGAGTTCCATGCTCCTCCCTAGTCCCTTCCAACTCAGGTTATTCTGTTATTTATGATTCTAAGAACTCTCCCACTCTGCAAGAAAAAGAAAGATCCATGTAAGTACCTGTGTTCCCACCACTCCAAACAAACAACTTTGTTGCTTTCCAGTATTTTTCCATGTGTATAAGTTGAACTGGTCATGCCAATAAAGATAATATCACAGTGAATATACAAAACACCCTAATTCTAGTATTTCCTACAATTTCAATGATTCTAGTGAAAGCTCGCTCCTGCTAAATTAATCATCTTTTTCTCTGCTGGGTGTAGTATAGAGGTATCTAGTATGACAGGTATTAGCATTTTAAATATTGTGCTGGTTTAGACATTTGTGATTAGAGCTAATTTTCTTCACAGAGCCCACAGTGTAGGGCTCTGGTTCGGACTTGTTCTGAAAACAGTGCTGATAATACAGAGATGTTTTAGTTATTGTTGAGCAACACTTGCACAGTGTGAAGACCATTTCTGTATCTCACTGCACCCCAGCAGTGAGCAGGCTGGGGGTGCGTAAGGAATTGGGAAAAAGCCAGCCAGGACAGCTGACACTGACCACAAGGATATCCCAGACCACATGGGGTCATGCTTAGTACGTGAAGCTGGATGGCATTTGTCTTCCCAAGTCACTGTCACCCATGATGGAGCCCTGCCTCATTTGCGAATTTGGGACAGCTGAACACCTGCCTGCCCCTGGAAAGGAGTGGATGAATTCATTGCTTTCCTTTCTTTTTTTTTTTTTTTTTTGTGTGTGTAACTTTTGCTTTACCTCTTAATCTGCCTGTACCTCAACCCATGAGTTTTTAGATTTATTTTTCTGATTCACTCCCCAGTCCTGCTTCTGGGGGTGTGAATGGGTGGCTGCCTGGGGCTTAGTTGTCAGCTGGGATTAAAGCACAATAAATACTCATATTTGAGTAAAATATTAACTAGCTCCTAGGACCAGTTTTGATTCCCTGCAAAGTTTGTTCTGAACTTCAAAATGCTTTCCCAGCAAAAAATCTGTAGCTATGGGTAGATGGATGTCTCTGCATAACATAAAACAAGGTTTATGAATCAAGTGTCTACTCTGAAGCTATGACATTGGCCCAGAAATAATCCTGTTCTTTGATCATCTTGCCTGTTGCAATCTTAGTATAAAAAGGGAACGAAATAATTTGTGTTGTAGCAGTTTGCAGCTGCTGAAAGACATAGAGCAGGCACTCAGAAAGGATTGACAAATTTCTATAAATTATTTATCTCTGAAAAGGAGTCCTTATAGAAGTCCTTATAGAAGTCCTTATAGTCCTTATAGAAGAAACATGTTATGTTTCTAACTGCTTGTCCAGGGCAGGCAGGCATCTTCTTGCCATCTGCTGCATTTCTAAGTCAAGAGCCTTGAGGACATCACTTGTGCAACAGCAGGCTAGACTGCTATTAATCAAGGACTGCATGAGAAGAAATTAATTATTTTTCACAGGTTTTTCTTGTGCAATCAGTTCTGTGGCTTCAGAATGTAAGACCTCACCTCACAAGACCTTCAGCATTTTTGCAGAGGACTTCTAGTTGAGTAACTCTTCTCCTGTTTGGTTTGTGAAAGAAGAATGTAGCAGTTATGTCTCAACAGGAGGGCAACGTTCAGGATGGGAAAAAGACAAAAGAATACATTAAAAATACTTCCTCTTTTGGACCGAAATTGATGGGGAAAGGGCAGGAAGAATGGTTTTAAGTGATGCAACTGCCAGAAACTTTTTAACCGTTCCTTCATGAAATGGCCAAACTTTCAGACATACCTCTCTGGGATGAAACAGAAGCAGAGTTGTGATGTTTTGTTTTGGCCAGTGGACCTGGACAAAGGAGGGAAAGGACATGCTGAATTTACTAGTGATCATGTCATCATCTCCTTCAAGCTCCAGTGCTCCTGGGAAGACTTAAGGCAGGTTACTGCCTCAGGTAGCTTTGTTTCCAGATTGCTCTTGCCTCCTAATGTACTCCTGAAGTGCATCTGATTTCCAGAGTACTCAGTGAAATGCTCTGAATGCTCAAGATCATCATTTTCATACACCAAACCAGGCTGGTTTACAGTTGCCTGGAATAGCAGGTGGTGATAGACTCCTGACATGAATTGCCCTTAGTAAGAAACAGGGAGTTCAGCACAGAAACTCATCACATTTTCAAAAATGCCCAGGAGAAAAAATAACTTTGTTCCAACCAGAACTTTACAAGTTAGAGCATACAGAGATGTACTATATTGCAGACTTGAAGAGAAAGGATTGAAACACTGTTTTAATCCAACATGTCCTGGGACAAGCAGTTTCATGACATTCATTTGCATTGTCTGTGAAATGGGGAGAAATAATACTTATCTTCCAAACTCATTGAGATATGAAAGTGCCTCTCTGAAAATCTTTTATAAAACATCATACTTCAATAGCATTTTCTTATTAGCATGGAATTGGCTCTCAAGCTGTTCCTGGCTTTTGCATGAATTTGATTTTGTGCCAAAGAAACATATTTTTTTATTCTTTTAAATTTGTCTTTATCTATTTACTCTAAGCCTTGCCCTTCTGGATGAAGATTCAGCCAGGGGCTTCATGAAAATGCATATGTTTCTTATTTGCTGTCTGTGATACAGTTAGCTGTGCAAACTGAATGTTATATCAGTCAGCACTTTACCACTCAGTGTGGAAGAATGTTATGTATTTGCCTTTTCTTTTTCAGTGTGGATGTTGTCTTTCTCCTTACAACTCTATTGTGTTAAAGCATAAACATATTAGACAGAAAGAAGTTTAAAGAAAAATGCAGCCAACATTTTAGTTTTTAATTCCTTGTACAGTAACACGTGCTTTTATCTCTCTTACCTTTAGTTACCTTTTTATCAAGCTTCAGGCATATGATACATTAAGGAAATCAGTAATTCCTGCAGGATGACCTGGCTCTCTTGAACAAGACAAAGGTGTTTCAAATATTTGGGTTGCATAGGTCTGCATTATTTAAAGTTTTATTCATTCTATCAAAATGCTACCCAGCACAAGACCCAGAGCAGCTTGAGCTGGATGAGCACTTACAAAAATACACCCTGTTATAATAGCTTGACATGCTCCTTGTATGTATTTCTGATGGGAGCAAGGAGAGTGTAGAAGAGACCCATTTATGTATTTTGCCTAACATTACACTTGGGGAATGTTTCCAATTAATATGCTAGATTTCTGGGCCTATCTATTTCACAAAAATTCATCAAATTGGGTCCAGAACTGATGTTTTAAAATCTTGCTCAGCCCTCTTTAATATTTTTAGCAGAGCAAAAGATCTATTGCTAGGAGAGATTTTATACATAGACTACCCATGCTACTGTATTTCCCAAGTCAGCAGCAGTGCTGAGGAAAAATATTTTGAAATTAGCATTTAAAGACTATAAAAATACACAAAACTGCTTTAGAGTTACACAGTTATGAGCAAGGACAGAATTTTCCTTATCTAAGTAATTAAATTCTTATCAGATTAGGTATCTAATGCAACATACACAGTTTATGAAGGAGATCTGCTGTGCTAAAAAAAGATAAGGATGTAAAAAACTTATCAAGTGTCTATATATGCATAGCACTCAAATTCAAGTGTGTTTGGAATAATGAGATTACAAATTCAATTAAAATAATAAATTCTTAGTATTTAGCCCTGCAAAACCACTTAGGCATTGAATTTGCCTTAAAATACTGTGCAACAACCAATTTGCTGCACAAGGGTTTATGAAGATCCACATTGTATCATAAACATAGGAAGAATATAATTTTAATTTGTTAAACAAATTGTGAAATCACTGTTTTTCACATTTCTAAATTAAATTTTAAGAAGTTATTATACTCTAAATGTTATCTTATAATTTTTGTTTTGTAGTGCATTAAGAGGAGAAGGCAATGAGGTTAGCTGAAGCTGATATTACACATGATCTTCCAATTGCCTTGCAAACATATGCCAAAGCATTTTATGGATGATTTATGCTCACTGCTTCCCTAGGCTTGGAAAGGATTAGCAGTTATGTTAGGTTGCATAGTGGTTTTCATCTCCTGAAAAGTATCCATTAGGTATTACATTTAAATACTCTCTTATTTCACTTGCTGGCCTGGGGAAGAATTCAATTGTGGTTGCAGTTAGCACTGATTCAGAGGGAACAGTTCTCCTTAGAAATGTAGCCAGTCTTTTTTTTTTTCTTTTTTTGTAATATTTTTTCCACTAGTAGAAAACTGTTGCAAAATATAATAGTTTATAACCATGTTTTAAAAGATATCTCCTTAATCATCGTGTATAAATTTGAGTTTCTCAAAACAAAAAAAGGTCTTATAATATTTTGATAGCTTTAAAATCTGGAGCACCTAGGGGTGTGTTTGAAGTGTGAGTGTTTGGGGGTGTATATGCATTTCAGCTGCCACCACAAGGTTTTCGTCCAAGAGCTGCCTGGTCTGTGTGTTTTTACCATGGATAACTACCATCAAAACTTGCATCATTCCTGAAAAGAAATCTTAATTATATGAGGAAAACAGTTTACATTGTCACAAACTCTCCCTTTCTAAGGTTTCATCTTCTGATAAAAAAACCCCCAAACCTTAATTCACACTTAATTAACACTTAATTGACCATTTTTGTTATTGCATGAGTGTGTAGCCTCCCAACAGCTGAAATACTTGCATCCCTGGCTGTAACTCAGTACATAAAGCACTTTCCACTAAATTGTCCTACACCTAGCCATTTTTTCGGTCTTTTGGCAGATAGAAAAATGGAGAGCAGACAATAGGTGAGATAAGCATTGTATTTCTTCTAGGGTGGCAGAGAGAGCTGTCTGCTGCTAGACAACATTTCAGCTCAAGACAAGGGAAGTGAACTGCCCAGCCACAGCTTCAGAACTCCAAAGTGCTCGGTGGAGCTGACTGAGAAAGATATAAACTTGTCTCTACAAATCACTTTGCAGATGAATTATCAGTTATGAGGGAAAAAAGAACACAAAACCCTCAGCTCTCCTTTACCCAGGATGTTCTGTCATTCAGGGAAAACAAAACAGCAAAAAAACCACAAAGAGGAAAAAAACCAAAAAACCCCAATCCAAACAAACAAATAAAAGGAAAACAAACAAACAAACAAACAAAAACCCCCAAAACCCAAAACAACAACAACAAAGAAACAAAACAAAACAAAAAAAACCCAACCAAAAAACCAACCAACCAACCAAAAAAATCAAAAAAAGAATGTTTCAACCAAGCTTGCACATCACACTTTTGATCACCATTAGGTGCACAGATATGAAAAAAAAATTAATCTGTCTTCATGCTTCATATATAATCTCATTTTAGTTAGAGATTGAATTCCTGAAGATTGAAAACCCAAGCACAAGAAAATTTGCAATAGAAGGGTACCAATTCACCTTCTTTGAAATATCTGTGTTCCCATCTGACTGGCTACCTGATTATTTAGCTTCAGATAAGCTTTGGGAAATGTTGCTTTTAATCTTTGTGTAATACATCCATAATTTGGAGAAGAAATTACAGTCAAAGCACTTAATGCTATCAAGACCTGCATAGGATTTTAACCAAGTTTGATTGCTTGGTTTTTTTGAGCCAGATGTTGGCAAAGATGATGGTCCTATGTATTTTTTAACTTCCAAGTAACAAAACTACTCTCCTAAACTGAAAATATCAAAAACAAATCTCTTCCTGAAACTACATACCCACCCCCCTCCCCCCGAAGAGATTTCTTACAAGGTATCTTTGTAATGATCCTCTGTTGAGTGAAATTATCCATCAAATGCCACTGAAGCTCTACTCATTTGCACTTCATAGTTTTCCTGCCTCATAAGTTCCTGATCCCCTCATCAGCTGAGTGACTTGCTGTTTCAAATATTAGGTGCTTATAATTGTGCAGTTGGGTTTTGTAAATGCTAGGAAGAGGGAACAAGAGCATAGCTCTCTTTTATTTGCAGATTTACCTCAAGATATCCACTGTGATTCATGCTGCAGACTGCAGGTCCACTGCTGCTGGGACTGTTGAGATTTATCCTCCTATACAGGGGGCTTTTACAGAAGCTGTAGGTGTTACAGAATGTCTTTAGAGGGGGGAGAATAATACTGGGTCTAAGGAAAAATGTTGTATTCCTGAAGGACATAGTTGGCTGCCAGTCTTTCATTTGTCTAATCTTCTAACATAGTCTATTCCCTGCAACTATTCTGTCTTGGCTTCCTTTATTTGAGGTGACAGCCACGATGGGATTGGAGCAGTAAGTACCTGCTACCAGAGCTTAAGGAATGTTTTATCCTGTTACCGTCATATTTATCAGTTTAAATGTGATGCTGGGTATTTTCTTCTTCCTAGGCAGATAAATCCAGCACAGTAGTACAAATGTCACCCCCTCTGTCTCCAGGGACAGTCCTGCAGTACAGATTTGGCATTTTAAGTGTTTTCTTCATATGGCTCAATGAGTTCAAACATGAAGCAGCATGGACAGCAGCAGTCTGATATTTCCACACTGAACTGAAAAATAACCCAGCTCTTTTTCTCCACCTGTTGCTACTAAGGGGATTGTAGGAACTAAACTAGATAGGTTTGTTGAATGCGGGCTGTGGGAGAAAGCAGCATCTCTTCTCTTAGGGAACAAGGAAAAACAAAACAAAACAAAACAAAACAAAAGCAAATGGAAGACAAAGGAACAATTCTGTGACTTTAGAAAGAAGATCTTTACAAAAGTTTCCTGATTTCAAAGAAAAAGAATAGTATTTTTTTCCTCCTCCATGCCCATATTTTTTATGATTTTTTTTTTTTGGTTGGTTGGTTGGGGTTGGTGAGTTGGGTTTTGGGATGTTATTTTGGGGATTAGGTGGGGGAGGTGAGTTGTTTGTTTTCCTTTGAGTTTTTTTGTTTGGTTTGGTTTGGTTTTTTGGGTTTTTTTGTGGGGTAAGTTTGTTTTGTCAGGCAGGATTTTTTTTTGGTTTTTCATAAAATCATCTACCTAATATTCTGAATTAATAAAAATTTCTGACCTGTGCAGTACCATTCACAAAGCTCTGCTTCTGGTGTTCCAAATTAACTATATACCTGAAAGATGCAGGACTAATATTGCTGGAGGAGTAAAATTCTTTCTCAGGGTCACACAGACATTTTCTAGTAGAGCTGCAAATGGAATGTTAGTCAAGTGCCTTAACCACAACACATTTCCTTCCTTAAACATTTTGGCTAAGTGCATGACATTACAAACTGCTGCATTGGTCACCAAGAAAAAAAAGCATTTCAGGGATTGTGGAAGTTTAATTTCTACAGAAGTGAAAACATCACCAGATTTCACCCACTTTCATTAATTCTGCCTTCCAGTATGGCTCATTCTTGTGGCTTCTCACCTAAAAAGACACAAATGCTCTCACACCACTGTCTGAGCAAACCTGGGCTGTTTTTTGTTAGGACATTCTGGTGAGGAGTTGTGGCTCCCTATGAGCCTAGGCCTCTCCCATCTCCTAGGAGTTTGGGGACCACTGAACACTAGCACAGCCTTGCAGCAACAGTTGTTCCAAACTCCACTCAGTCATTCTACAGAACCCCACTTTTCTCCCTTATCTCCACCTCAGTGTATAGCAGTATTTTTTTATTCTACTTCATCTAGTTTTCCTAACAGAAGTTCTGGTTTTTATGACATAAATATTGACACTCTATAATCACTTTTACTGGGCAGAAGAAAAGCTGTGATGATAAGCCACTAGTGAGGTCTTAGCTTCCATGGAATGGCTTTCATTTCAACACAGAAGCCTTTATCATTGGATTGTGTGCTGGAAAACAAGGTTCCATGGAGGGCAGCCAGAACTCAGCATTGTCTGCCCTGACCTGTGAGAGGCTGCCAGGAATAGCAAAGAAAAAAAAGCAGTTGTTTTCAGACTAGCTGAGCTGCTAAATGTTGTTTTCAATGATTTCTTTATAAATATTCATTTCATTCTAATAGAAATGTGACTGTGGTGTCTGTGTGATGCAGTATTATTATTTAATTTTCATTATGTCTTTGAAAGCACTTGGTAGAATACTTGAATATATCAGCAGGGCACTGGCAGCAATTTTATTTGCAATGCTCATTGTCTTTTTCTCCTTTTTCCTCTGTCTCAACTCTTTAAATTCAATCCTCTGTTTCCTCTGGTAGAGTGATTGACTTTTTCTATACTGCTGAGAGCCAGCCAGATGGTGTTTTGGGCTTTCTCCTGGAGCCCAGATCGCATTAAGCCAGGAGTCAGTGGCTTAACAGGTCTTTATCCGTGTTACCTCATGATGAAGACAGAAAAGCCAGATCAAATAACCCAGTTAGATGCTGCTCTCCGAGACAGCTTTGCAATTTTGTCTCGTTGCTTCAGATAATAATGTAACACATCTGATAGTACATGTGTCTGCATATCTGTAGGTGTACACTTGCACACATGTGCCTGCCCCATGCCTTTTCCCCTGGGAATACAATTTCAGCCTCCCATTTGTTCTGCTGAGACACAAACTGCTCTAGCCAGCTGTCAAATTACTTGCTCCGATGAAAAGTGCAGCTGAGTGAATTGTGTAACAGTACATCTGACTTTTTTATTTTTTCTGATTACTGTATCAATTATGGGCTGCAGGTATCAACATCACATTTTCTAAGTTTCTTCCAGTGTACTAGAAAATATATTTCCATACACTTTCTGTAGTGATTTCTAGTATACTGTAGTGTTTCCTACTTGTGACATAAGAGCTAGATTTGACATTTAAAATTCACATGTTGTAGAAAGAGAATTTTTTATTAATCTCTAGTTTGTAAGACCTGGTGACACTCAGCTAGTATCCAAAGTTAAAATGTGCTTTAACATGAGTAGTCAGCTGTCAGCCTCTTGCTCTAATAGAAAAGGGGAAAATACCCTGTCTCACTTGATGTAGCTTTCAGGTACAACAAACTCCTATATATTTGATAAGGACTTAGAAAAATGAAGAACCAATGGAAGAGAACGCTTCCCATGTTAGTAATAACATAAAAAGTACAAAATAAACAATAAATAATATATGTAATAACAGAAAAAGTACAAAACTAAAGGTACCCCCTGTCAAATAAAGAGGTTTATCTTTTATACTGGGCATAACTTGTCCTTAATAAGAGAGCTCTGAGACAGCATTTTTTGCAAAGTCAGGGAATAAGATACTGGATCCCATACCAGAATATTATCCAAGTAATTTTCATGAATTTGGCAAACATTATCTGGTGATGGAACTTAGTTCAAGAGGAGTTGATTTTAGCATTTACATGACATCCGAAGAAAGGCAGTTGCAGATAAAAGCTTAATGGGCTGTGAGCATACATGCTTATTTTAATTCATCCTCCTGTAATTAGGTCTCTATGATGAGACAGCAGAAGGAAGAGGTGGGAAAAAATGGAAGAAAAGGAAATAAACAAAAGAAACAGGTCATAGTAGAATATATTGATAAATTACTGCACTTCCTTCTTAGGAGACTTACTCAGCATCCTGAATCATGTAAGTAATACACAATTAAGTAACAGTTTCAGTAACCTGACTGTTCTGCTGCTCTAATCAAAGTGGTAGGACAGAGCTGAATGTCTAACAGAGACCTCCAGCTTTTATTCTCATGACCCACTAGTTAACACCATTCAGAACAGCCACACTGGCATGCACTGGCAAGAGCCGTGCAGACCCACTCTGCTCAGGACTGGCCCAGCACAGAGAACACAGAGTAGATATGGAAATATCTACTGTGGAAAGATGAGGAGAGAGAAGGGCTATGAGGGAAGCGGGCAAGGCTGAAAGCTAACACAAAACCCAGTCTTGCTAATTTTGTCCCAGTGTGTTGGTTTATCCACATGTGTCTATGTGAGATGCCTCCACAAAGAACTAATATAGAAAATAAAATATATTTCTCTTTCAGCATCCAGCTTGAATTATTTTTGTCTTTGTGACTGGAGTAAGTGGATGACCAAAAGATCCAGTCAAATATGCCTTTTTTTTTCAACCCAGTGATACAGCCTTTGATATTACCTGGATTGTCTAAACCAGAGAAATTCTGGAGGTGGGTGAAACCCACATTAACTAGAGGGTGTTTAAACCCATTACTGAATTCTTCATATTCCTGCATACTTTTGTCATCTGAATGAAATGTATTTGCTTTTAGATCTATTTGCTTTTTGTGTATGCACAAGAGTTTACCATCTCTTTTATAATTTCTCCTGGTAATGTTACAGCTTCAGAAGAAAATTATCTATGTTGTGTAAGTTACAGGTTTTGAGAAATTAAAAATTGTAGCATTGCTTTTTTCCCCTGCTGTTCTGAATCTGAATAGAACAATCTGAAAATGAATAAGGTACTGGATAAAAACAGACTTAGATCCCCAAGTAATTTCCCCTTCCATTTCTGTAGAGCATCACAGCATCACAACAAAATATTGATAATGCAATTGTGACAATAACATTCAAATGAGAACATAATAATAGCAAGTATGAATGCACACATGCAAAATCTGGCCATTTAGTGGGAAATGTGCTTTCCCTCATCCACCTATGCTTCCAAAGGCTTTTAAAATATCTGATCAGCTCTCTGCTCTGTACCACATCTTCAGGAGGACTATCAGACAGCTGCAAACCTGTTGTGATTGCAGAGATAGGGTCTATGCCTGCAGCAGACCTCTTCACCCATGAATCCAAGCATCTACTCCTTTCTGATGCAAAACCAGCACTAAGATTCTTAATTTTTCATTGTGTGAGTATCCTATCCCCAAAAACTTCTCCACTACTACCAGCCTAATGTTATAAACACTTGATCTTATATGATGAGTACCAGGATGACCAATCGTGAAAGGGCCAGGGATTGGCACATCAAGCAATTGGCCCACACTGCAGTCTGCACACTGATGCTTTACAGAGAGTGGATAACTACTCACACAGAACAACTAGGAACTCTGAAAATTCAGATTTGCTTTTTTTGATCTGCAGTAAATCTTACTCATGGATGTTCAGATACTTGACAGGTATTTTATCACATTCTAAATTGTGTAAAAGGTTTTCAAGTTAAATTTTTCTCCCTCATTTTAAATTTTTTTCTCCCCTTCTTACCTCCTGTTTTTCTTAAAGCACCCTGGACTCCTCCAAAATGAAACAAATCACTCTTAAGTTAATTCATACTGTTATGTTTTGCTTTTATTTCAAACAATTAAAAGAATTATATTTGTTTCTCTAGTTTCAAATCCCCTAAACCAAATCCTTAAGCAGGAGAAAAAGACAACTACCCCTTTGCTTATTTCCTCACTTGCAACCTCTAACAAATTCATTTTATCAAGGCAATATGCTTTGCCTGCATTAAGTGGATTTAAGCTTTTAAGAAGTAATTCTCTAATCTGTACATATCTATTTCACTCTCTATTTCACCCTCATTACTTGTAAACTGATCTCAGGCTTGAACTGATCTTCTCTGCGTTTCTCTGTAAGGAGAGACACAAAGTGTTTAACAAAGCTGCCAGTGTTAAAGTATCTCCTCCTTATAAACTGTCTGGTATCAATTTGAAGTGGCACGGTGGTTTCTTTAATCCTTTGATTAAGTGTTTCCAGGATAAAGTTTCCAAAGGTAGAAAAGGTGATGTCATTAATATACAGCTTTATGGGCTGCGCACTCACTGTTCTCACTCCAATCCAACACGAAAAGCGGGTAGCCTCATGAACAAGCAAGTGAATGCAAAATATTTTGCTCCACAGATGGAATTGACTGCTCTTCTCCCAAACATTGATTTTACTGCTGTACAAATCTCAGACATCCATTTTGGAATATTCTGAGAGCATCTGAGAGCTACAATAGGCAACATCCCTTTCTAAAAACTTTTGCTTACTAAAAACTATTCCTTTTGCTGTATGTATGAATCAAGGAATTTTTTAAAAAGAAATATCAGGTTCAAAGTTAAAATTTAAACAAGCTATGACAACACATTTTGTATTTGTCATAGAGAATTGTCTTACACAAATGACAGAGGCTGCACAGTTTCTCTGCTGACACATAATCAGGTACATATATTGCAGGAGGAGGCAGGGCAGAAAAAAGAAAGCAGTATTAGTACAATGGGAAAATATATTCCTTCTTGTTCTTAAATCCCTCTTGATTATAAACATGATAGAGAGAAGAGATTCAGACTGATGTCTGTGTTTTTCATAGGACTTTGTGTTACTGTTTTTGACCTGGAGATGTCTTGATTGTCCTGAAAAGAATTTCACAGTGATTTTAAACAGTTTTGAAAGAAAAAAGCAAGGATTTACCAGATCTAATCATTCTAGACAAGAACTGATACATCTTTGAAGGTAATCATAAAATTCAGAGTATCTCATTTTTTAATGCTTTTTTAACAAAATAACACAAATTTTCTCTGAGTTTAAATGACAAAACAAACACCAAGATATGAAAAATTTAACACAAATGGCATGAACAGGAGAAGACATGCTGAGTAAACTAGAGGAACAAGTTGCTTTAAACACTGTATTTTCTCTGATACACATGCTTGTGAAAAAGGCTTATTTTCTTCACTCACTACCTTTAAAATGGAGTAAAATGGATCAGTTTTTTCTCTTCTCTGTTTAGAAGTTTCTTTTGAACTAAAGTGAACATGTATGCATTTTCAATAAAAAAATATCTGCTGCAAAGTCCTTGAATCCCTAAGTCCTCTCCCTGAACACAGCTATGATTCAACACCAAAACTTGCTTGTGTTTAATTCCAGTTGGTATATAGTATACTTTTGCCATTTTTCTTAAAAAGTATAGGTTTTCTTTATTTCTTCTTCATCCATTTTGTGCCTATTGGGACCTCAGTGTCTCAGAGGTTTCTAGGATTGTCTGTCAGTGAGAAGCAAACAGTAGAATATTTCTCTTGCAATAATTTTTCCTACGGCAAGATGACACTGTCAAACACATCCTGCCAAATTTCTTGCTGCTTTATATTTTGAAAGTGGCATTGTGTTGAGTGGTTTTAGAAATATATTTTATTTTCCTTTTGCAAATGACTTAATGTGTAAGTTCTATATTTCTGCTGTGTTTTCTGCATTTTGATATATGATTTCTAAGATATGACAGATTTGTCTTTCACATACTGTAAAGCTGAGTTCTAATTTTTGTTTCTGTGTCATATAGCATGTTCCTCTATAAAACATGTGTAAAAATACAGGAAATATTTAACTGCATTACAGTTTAGTAAAATGGGAAGTATTTAATACAGCCTTACAGCCTCTGTGACTTTACTGAAACAACTTTTACTGTCATGTACAATAAGATTCCTATGGATCACAGCTTGCATCATATTTCTGCAATGTCCTCCAGATTTTGTACAGGCTTATAACATATCAAAATACAGAGCAGTATCAAAATCAGCCTTTAAGCATTCAGATTCTCTTTCTAGTCATCTGGACATAATTTTATTTTCAAAGAAAATGTCTATCCTGGTAAAGCAGTCCAAAAACCACACATTTAGGATGTATGTTTGAATATTTGAGAGTAGAAGAAGACAAAAATTCTTTGTATCTGCCCTACATAACACTCAGTTTGAGAGAATTCTTAACCTGTGTGGATGGTCCTGGAAGTGAACTGTAAATCATAGAATGACCTGAGCTGGAAGTTTGAAATTTGCCACTTTCCAGTTGACCAGGACCTTTCCAGAAGTGGTGCTTAAAAAGCGGTCAGCACCAATGGACCCCAGCATCTTCTAAAGTATTTTCTCAGGGACCTCACTAATTAGTTCCCTGAGCAGTCTGCTCTTGCCTTGTCCAGGGCTGACATTTTGCTGGCACTTTTCCTCCTGTCATCAGAGATTTTAAACTTGATTCCTTCATGGTTACTGTGGCCAAGACAGCCATCAATCACTTCTTCACTCATTAGAACCTCTCTGTTAAAAAGCAACAAACTAAAAAGACCCATCCAGCCTGGCCTTGAATTCCTCTATGGATGATTCATCCACATCTACTTTGGCCAACCTCTGGCAGTGCCTCACCACCCTCAGAGTAAAGACTTTCTTCCTAATCTAATCTAAATGAATTATCTTTCAGTTTAAAGCCATCCTATCTCTACATGTCCATGCAAATGTCCCTCCCACCAGTTTTCTTGCAGGCCCCCATTAGGCACTAGAAGGCTGCTACAGGGACTCCCTGGGGTCTGCTCCTTTCCAGACTGAACAATGCCGATTCTCTAAGCATTTTCTCAAAGGAAAGGTACTCTACCCCTGTAATCTGGGGACTTCCTCTGGACTCATTCTAACAGGTCTATGTCCTTCCAGTTAAGTTATACCGTAAGTGTTTTAGGGATGTTTTGGACCAGCTTGCACCACCTGTGTGTTATTCCCAGTTAATATCTGGCAAGATGGATTGTCTGATAAGGGCGGCTGAATTAAGTGTCTCTTAGTACATTAGAAAATAATTCAGCAGTGCTGTCATCCTGTCTCAGTGGTCCATAGCAGATTCCCATGAGGAAATCTACACTATTTAATTGTCCATTAATACTTATTCAGAGGCTCTCAACTGGGCCATTGCCAAATGTGAGCTCCACACATTCCAGGCCCTCCATTATATACAATGGCACCCTACCACCATCACCTCCACTGCCTTTTCTGCCTTGCCTGTCCCTCCTGAGCAGCCTATAACCTTCCAACAAGGCACTTCAGTCAGAGGACTCCTTCCACCAGGGATGACACTGATGAATTCCAGGGACTCATGCTGCACATGTTGGTGTAGAAACATTTCAAGTCAACATCCCATGGAGAAGACTGAAGGACCTCACTAACACATAGTCCCTCAAACTTTCATTTCCCTCCCCATTATTTATTAGTGCCAAGTCTTGTCTTTTCCCCTTTCCCTGTTCCAGGCTAGTTTAAAGTTCTTTTGATAAGCCCTTTTAACTCCTGTGAAAAAACCCTTTTCCTCCTCTGAGAAAGGTGCATCACATCAGGTGTCAGCAGGCTTGGCACTGTATAGACCATCCCATAATCAAAAAACCCCAAATTCTGCCAGTGACAATAGCCTTGGAGTAGCATGTTAATCTACTGGAGTAACCTGTTAATCTGCCCATTCCTTTCAATATTCTTTGCTGCTGTTAAAATGCATGAAGAAAACACTACCTGTGACCATGATCCTTCAGCCAAACACCCCAAGGCCCTAAAATCCCTTCTCATTCTCAAAAAGCCATGGAAATACTGGAAGTGCAGTAAGTTAAATAAATAGCAGGGGTATGATGAAGGTGATAGTGGATTCTAATTTCAACAAAGAAAAACTACAGCTCTGTCTGGAGTCATAACACAGAGAAATGGATTAATGTAAACTAGAGAGGAGTTGTTAGAAATAATTTCACTTCAAGTCTGCCTCTGAAAACTCATTCAGCACTACCCTCATTTCCATATGTGCAACAAGCTGGTTCTAGCAAATTTCTGCAAATACAGCACTTGAAGAAAAAGCTGATCAGTTTGATTTGCTGTAACTGTACAAACCCCCTCTTCCTTTCCTTTTTAAATGCTCTTCCTCTCCTTTAACCCACAAGAGTGTCAAGTCAAAGATTAATCTCAACTCCAGGCAGTCCTAGAAATGTCAAGCTTAATGGCATCTCAGCCATACAGGGGCTCAGCTCATATTTCAGCCTTGAGTTTTGATACAGTTAGTACATGCTAGACATACTTTTTGTAAGAAATTAATGTTCCAGTCTCATCTGCATTCTCTCCTTCCCTTCTCTTCCCCAAAATTGCAGCAGTCTGGATTGGCAATAAGACCAAATAAAGAATGAATGTGAAACATTAGCAGGAAATGGGATATTTCATTTATGTCCAAGAGGAATTATTGTACATGCTTAGAGAAGATTATTTAAATATTGACATTATTAGTTATTCCAGTGTGGGGATTTTCTTCTGCCAATAGATGCCTCACTCTGGTGCAAGAAGCAGAGCTGATTTTGGGGGGCAGTGTCATGAAGTTTCCTCCCCCTATCCATATAGAAGCACTTTGGAACAGTGGAAATAGGAATGGAAGTAATTTGAAGGAATAGTGAGTTGGTATAGTCTACAGTACTTTGTCAAAGACAGTACACAAACAGCCATAGCTGCACCATATCCTCCATTTTTGGTAACTTGTTCAGAGATCACTGTGGAGAAATGGAGAAAGTTCTACAGTTTCCAGACCAGCCTCTTGCCCAAAAGCGTATCTGTTCCTTCTGTAGAAGCATGGTTTGCATTTCAACAGAAAATGATGAGGGTTTTTTTGCTATCTTGAGAAAAACTTTATACTCTTCCTGGTCTTACAAACTTTTTAGAGAGGAATAAAATGCACATGCACAAAGGCCATTGCAAAGCTACATGTCCTGCAGAGACTGGAGTTCTTACTTATGGCTTCTCAACTCTTGTCTCCTGAAAACAAACCCAACAAAAATTATTAATTACATGTGTCAATAAGAACACCTTAAAGCCAGCACCTTAACATGAGTGAGGATGCAATTGCAACAAAATGACACAGTTTCATCATTTCCTAGCAGAGGGTGACGATTCCACATACACTACAGAAACTGAATATGGCCACTGATCTTCCAGAAGATGCTGCTGATACACATAAGGCACTGACTGATGAGCATTATACAATGCAAATTGGAAACAAGAGTCTACATTATAAAAAAAAAATGCAGTGAACATCAATTAGCATACACATCCTTCTTTTTACCTACCATTAGCATTGTAGCAGTAAATAAGGTGCTAAAAATAATTGCCCAGCTCAAAAATCTATGTGGCATTAATTTACTATAAAATAATTTTGACCTTTAACAAATGGGTGCACCATGCTGTGTGCTTTTGAGCAAGTGATTCCTATGAAACAAAATAGGAGAAAATGTATCCAGTCAGAAAATCCTAGTTTATCCTATAATTAATCCCAATGCTACTCTCTCCAGCTATTGCTGAGAAATTAGGAAAGCTTCTATTTGGAGCCTAGACAAACCTTTCTTTATGAAATAGAACTACAGGAGAGGGTGTGCATCAGAAAGTGCCTTTTCAAATATATGTCATTATCAAGAAATATGTGGGGAATTAAGAAGTATTTTCCTAAATTAAACAAAAAATATTAAGAGTAGATTATAAAGCAGAAGTCAGAGAAGAAGGAAAGATGATCTTCAGAAATTTAAAGTTAGAATGGCTCCTTTAATTTAGCTTGAAGTGTTAGTAACACTTCAAGGGGAAAAATATAGCTCTGATTCTATGCAGCAATACATTATTTTTAGGTCATTCTAGCTGTGAATAAAGCAAGAATCTCTGGGGAGACTTTTCTTTTGTAGTGCTGGCCTTCTGCTAAAATATTTTTGTTCAGCTGTGGTGGCATGGCTTTTCTGCTTCCTTTGTAATAATTCATCCTACTCTCTTAGAAAATGATTAATTTTAAATATGGATATGGGAATAGATATGGTGCTTACATCATCTCAGAGAAAGAGAAAGTAGCTGGAGCCTGAGCCAAATATTGTCCTGTAAGTGGACAATTAAAAATATTCTAGGTTATAGAAAGGAAATATCACTCTTATTTCTGATGTTACAATGCTACAATTTTAATGAAAATACATTGTATCTATAATAAGCATAATGTCCAACTGTATTAAATCCTTAAATCTTTTTCACAGATAGTAGTTGATAATCTAATTTATTCCTAGCTATGAATAATTTAATTTATTTCAATTTTTCAAAGAAAGCAATATTTTCCTATTATTATTATTATTACTATTACGATTACTGTTACTATTATTATGATTATTAAAATGAGGGTTAATTTAGCAGTTTCATCCACAGCTGTAATTTCAAGGGATAGCTGAATCAGTTTGGGCAAGGCTAGAAAACAAAGATGCTAGCTTTGCCTGACATCAAACTCAACAGGCAAATAACAAATCTCAAAAGATAGCAAAACAGCAATTAAGATGCCCTGGGACTAAGATACTATTGAGAGATTTAAAAAATACAAGAAATATGGATGCTACCAGTAGTAGTAGAAGCTGCATGACTTCTGGAAAGCTATTTGACCTCTCATTTCCATAGTTTGCTGTCTCTTTTGCATGAGATTTTGTTACTCCTGTTCTGTTTAATAGATTCCTGATACTCTATGAGCACTAAGTAGTGAGTTCTCTAACATATCATGAATTGCAACTAAAAGGAAAAGAAGCTTGAAGATAACTCCATGTGCTACAAAAGACTGAAAATGTCAAATAATGTTTTTACTATGGCCCTGCCTATGTTTAAAGAAAATCCCCTTCCTTTTCCCTGTTATAATGGAAAAAAATTCCTCTACCCCAGACAGCTTGGATGGGTAATGTAAAATAAAAACCCTCAGCAATATACAATTACACGATTGACTAGGCAAACATGCATTATTAGGGAGGACAGTTACATACATTGTTTGACCAAAAGGAAGTTTTTTGATGCCAATTTAAGAAGCCTGCAGATAGATTTTTATGAAGTGTGTGTTTTAACAAAATATCTCTTTTTTGAGACAGTGAAATCTCCTACTGCCATATTTTGTTGGCCTCCTAGCTAGTTTTAGAGTTAATGCTCCATCTCTACATAGGAGTACAATTTATTCTCCAAATGTATATTTTGCTTGCTACACCTGTCTGCATTCACAATTGCAGGTTGTTAAGAAAAGCCTTCAACCCTGGCATGACTGAGAAAACCATAAAGGGTTTTATATAGCTTTTCTTTACATACAGTTTATTCACACACACACACACACACAGATATGCAGTGAAATGCAGAGCACCAGAAACTTCTCCATGTTAAAATCTTGTCCACCTGATTTTCTATGTCCAACAGAAGAAATAACGGTTATTCTGGAAGATTCTCAACATGCCAACATCATCACATTCAGCATTTAAACTGTGTACAAACTAGCTTCCGCACATCCACTGCACTTTTAAAAAATGAGGTTTAGGATACCTTCTTATCTTGGGTAATTTATTTTGTGATAGATTGAGATGAAGGGAAGAGGGAAAGAAAGAGATAAGAATATGTGTGGTCTCCCTAGAACATTTCTCTTCTCTTCTGGAAGCAGTGGTGCAAGTGCAAATCTCTAGGGAATGATCCAGGCTTGCAGTGCCTTACCTTGCTCCTGTCCCCCGTGATTAGGCAGGCACACCACCCTGACCATATCTCCCAAGAGTGTCAGTGACACCTTTTCCTCAGCCTCCTCCTGGGCTGACACAGCTCTGCACAGCAGCATCAGCCACATCAGAGACATCACATTACAGTGTGAAACATTTCTGTGCACAGAGTGGAGAAAAACAAAACAGCACCAATTTCACAGCCTTGAGAATAAACTCATGACATGCCTACCAGCTGACAATGAATTCTCCGTTTCATGTCTGCTCTGTTAGCACTCCTGCCTATTTCTCACTTCTTTTATCAAAACTTCACTTGCCTTTTGTGGTTTGTGTCCACATATTTCCCATTCCTTTTATCAAAACTTCACTTCCATTCTCTGTTTCATGTCCTTTACTTCCTCTCCTTTCTTCCCTTTTGAGTGATGTGTGCTTTG
The DNA here is from genome assembly GCA_013398075.1 of Notiomystis cincta. Lineage (NCBI taxonomy): Eukaryota > Metazoa > Chordata > Aves > Passeriformes > Notiomystidae > Notiomystis > Notiomystis cincta. The sequence goes on along the minus strand of VZRX01004938.1, from coordinate 176,113 downwards.
TTCTTAACAGCATGTGGTTAAGCCTGATGCCTGGAAGCAATGTACCAGGATGAGTCTCTCTGACAGTTTGCAAAAAGGAAGAAAGATGCCTGATTACTCAATGGGGAGATATTTGCAAATCTCTTGAGGGCAAGCTTTCTCATTTTGGTCACAAGCTCTGGCTTGGTTGCCGCTGTGGCCTGTGCTTCTCCAAGAGCAAGTCTATTTGAACAATTAATTTGCTCTTCAGTATCAATCTTCACAGGGTAGTTTCAATGACAAGGTTGAATTTAGCTCATAATCACGGAGGTAAAGAGGGCCTGATGTGAATTTGGGTTTCAAAGGTATGCCAGCAATGTAACACAGATATAATTACTTAAGAAATGTTTGCAACAGAAGAAAAAACTCTAGGTTATTAAAGTCATGTTCACACTACAAAAGTTTCTTAGTTAAGTAGGAAATAATTAAATTTCTACATAACTGGAAGTCTCAAGTAGTAAATTATGTAATCTAATTACTGAACTGCTGCCTAATGTGTTAAATGAACCAAAATCCTACATGAGAAGAGCTACTAGGTGTTTGTATACTCCAGGGCAAATAACTTTGTGATTGTATCATTTTTGAGAATATATTGCCCTTTAAATTTCTGTTAACAGATTGTTCATTAAATTGTACTATGAATTTCCAAAGCATCAAGAATCACATTATCATGCCAGTGTCAACTTTAATCTCATCCTCATGTTCTCTTCTGCCTTTCATCAACAGGAAGTCCTCAGCACACACATCAGCAAATCAGGCCAGTGACATCTCTGTTCTCCTGACCTGCTAAAATCTCCTCAGCTGGTAATTGCATGTTATTATAATATCCAAGATATAAAATCCATCACTGGTATAAGTAGCTATAGAAAAATTCTGTTGATTTGAAGCAGCATACACCTTGAAAGAAACTATGAGCACTCACAGAGGTAGGAACAGAATATAGCTTTCTTATCAACTTTCCCCTGTAAACCTGGCACACTGTAAATCAAGTAACCCTCTTCCCTCTTCCTCAGTTTTAACTAAGAAAGAAAAACTAGGATTTGTACAAGCACTGTAGTGGTACCAGTATTAGCATAGGGTATCTCTGGAAATACTAAAATCTCTGAATTTTCTAGATATGTCTAAATATTTTTTGAAATTTGTGAGGTATTTTAGCATGAAATGTGATGAAAAGTCAATTATGAAGAAAGTATTTTCTTAGGCTGTGTTTTAATTTCCTTAGTCTGGAGATACAGATAAGACCCCTGTAAGAAAGTGCTTGGGATTCAGTTTATGAAGTTTACAGAGAGGTGATGTATTTCAAGTACAGTGGACAGACACCTGTTCCATTAAGTTGTTGTATATAACTTCAAACACATCTCACCGTTCTGCATCAGTGTTTGAAGGAAGAACACCATTCCATGTTTGCAATTATTTCTAGTAGAACTGTATTTCCAGCAAAGATTTTTCATTAAGGGAAGATCACTACTTTTGATTGCACTATTAGCATGCACTAATTTCAGCTAAACTCCCTTTGCTGAAGTAGAGGCCAAATGTAAGAGTAACCCTCTCACCTGGATAAGGAGAAGGAACCCACTCCACCACAGGTAAACACAGGATCCCTCTTTCCTGGATAATTATTAAACAAATTCAGATAGTCTTCTTTTAGAAACCTGGAATGTGATTTTCACTGTGTCCTAGGTCAAAAATGTCTTAAGGTTATCTTAAGTGCTTCATTTCCCATCTCCTATGACTGAAAAAAAAAAAAAGGAAAGCATATATCTACTAATATATATAACATTTAGGCTCCCATGCTATAGTTCTACCCCAATATATAATAGAGAAGTATTCTTCTATCCTCTGAGATATTTTAAAAATAAAATTGAAATAAATTGAACATAATATTGCATGTTGGTATACTCTCAACCAAAAAATGGTCATTAATAATGAGTTAATTTGTATTACAGCTATGGTAATTTACAAAAAAAATAATTTCTTCCTAAATCACTTACTTTGAAAGAAGATGATATTCTGATATTCTGATCATGGCTAGGTGTAGGTAACAGAAGATAAATAAATGCCTTTCTAAAAGAAATGTCCAAGGTCCCTAATAGGTAGACACACTCCAGCACAACTACTGTGAAATGAAAATCAGTACAAAACTACAAAAGCTTTTGTACAGTTATTCATCCAATAAAACCCTGCAGAGGAGGAGTTACTTCTTGTTTAACAGAGCTGTTTATTTCTCTGAAACTGGCAGAGCCCTAAATGCAGAAACATTCATTGTTCTCAAGTCACATAGTTCATATTCTTAACTAGTTTGAATTCTAGTCTTGCACATTGAATATATTGCTTTAATCAAGGCAGAGTCCTTTTCTTGAAGATCCAGTGAATCTAATCAGTCAAAGAAACTTCTGGCCATGTTAATTTCAATTATTTGGTCTTCTTTTGAACTCTTTTCTAGCAAACTTGCCCTCCCCTCCCCCCCGCCAAAAAAAAGAAAAAAAAGAATTATATGAGATAAAAATTTAATAATTTCTAGCCACGCAAACTAAATTGGAAATTGAGATCTTTCTTTGTGCAGTGGTATTTATCACTAATGATGCTTTCATATTTACCTAATAGGGACAAACTTCAGAGCCTTTAGAACAAGCTCTGGCTAAGGTAGAAGGGAGATTTGCTGTAGCTCATTTCTTTCCCCTAAGAAAAGCTACTGTCCATTTGTGTCCCTGTTGCTTGCAACCAAGAAATTTCTTCAGATTTTCCTCTTTTCAGGTTGTCAAGGCTCTGAATTCCTACTGGAAGAGCACTCTTTTTTGTCTTGAAAAGTCATATCATTTTGAGATTTTTCACCTTTGATGACATTTTTCTAGGGATTTCATCACATCATTAAACCTTTTCTCTAATCCTAACTTTTCTTTGCTGTATGATTCTTCAACAATCCACACATTAAACAGTCTGAAATTGCTCCCTGATTTTTGATCTAGGAACTCAGCTGTGTGCACAACTTTCCATACATTAACCTTGTTTAGATTTAAGAATATCCACAACTGGGAACTGTGGCACTGCAGACAGGTCTCCAGGCTAGGTGACCACAGGAGAGCCTTGGGATGCATCTCAAGGCTTCCCAGGCCATCTGGATGCTGCTGTTCTGAACAATTCTGGATATGAGTATTTATTCAAGGAATAGCTTGCTATTTGTTTGTCTCCTCCTCAGTGAAAAGAATCCAATATAATGAAAAGAAAGTTACATTTTCATTTGTCTGGGCCTTTGTCAGCTGCTGCATGCAAGCATTCAGATTTCCTTTCTTTGTCTATGGCAGATAAAAGCACCCTCTGACAGATTGTGATGTATATCTGTTAAGATCAGTGGGCTTATGCCAGCTTTTACCTAGTGAAGATTATCCTAAATCACTCCAGTTTTCTTTATTGGTTTTAGGGGTTTGTGAACTTCATAGCATTAAAGAATAATATTTGAACACTATTTAGTTATAAAATTTCCTTCTTTATAATCTTCAGAAGTATTTAAATGAAAGAGTATTCATTTAAATATCATGACTCTTGTTCTGTGGCAGTGTAATGAAAGGGCAGTGTAATGGAATAGGTGACTTTCTGGACTCTGTTTCACTTCATGATTCTACAGGAGTAAAGGTTTCATAACCAAGACATCAAGATTTTACTGAGAAATTACTCTTCCTGTTAATGATTTTGTTATTGTTATACTAGCTTATGTCAAATAGGCTGTACTGACAGTTGTATGGATTGAATAGTTGTGTCTGTATGGTAGGTATAACATCAGGATTATCTGCTCAATATTTCAATTAAAAAGGAAAAAAATTATGAAAAGAACAGTTTAAAAAGATATTTGGAACCTGATGAATTTTCTTTCTGTTGACTGTGATCATCTATGATATCAGATGTATGCTTGAAGATGTCTGCCCACCTAATTTCCAGAGAAGTTAAAAATTATCATTTAAATTCAAAGTAGAACAGCAATATAACCCCACAGATTCACACAGAATTTTTTAATAGGATTCTGGAATTAGATTCTCCACTGTGGGTTATACTTACAGGGACATAGCAAAAGCTGAGTGAGGTTGGACATATGTATTTTAGGTATGTTGTTAATTTAACAAGTTGGATCCAAGGCCTGTAATACTGAATCCCCTTGCCTCAGAAATGTATGCTTTCAGGGCAGTTTATTTCAGCTGAGTGTAGCAAACCTTGTGGATACTCACAGGAGTCAGAGCTGGCCTCAGTCAAATTTCCACTCTTTCTGAGCTTTAGGGAAACTTGGCCATTTATCCTACAGGTTTATTAGTCTATTAATGCTATTTATAATAGAATAATAGAATTGCTGAATGTTTGGGTTGGGAAGGACATTAAAGTCCACCTAGTTCCAATCCCCCTGCCTAGGGCAGGGACTACTTTCACTCTTCTAGGTGGCTTGAAGTCCCATTCAGCCTGGGTTTGAATACTTCTAGGGATGGTGCATCCACAACATCACAATTTGATTATTTAAGTAAAAGAGTTTTCAAATTACATTATGAATGGTCCTGTCTATGGGACATGAACAAATACGAGATATTTCACTTCTCTTTAACAAGAGAAGGCTAACCAGGCTACAGAAATAACTTCCATGGAGCAGCAACGCCATTGAAACGAGACATTTATAACAACTTTTAGTTTCACAAGAGCAAACACAAAACATTTTTTCAAAAATAAATAAAAGCTAGTACTGTCAGCATTAGCACAGTCTGGGAGACAAATATATGGGAGACTGGACTAGTCTAGTTATCTGCAGTTTTGCAGACTAGTTATCTGCAAAATCATTGCTATTCATTTGCATTCATAGCGTTGTAAACTGCTATATTTTCAAAAACTCTTTCTCTATTGTAAGAGTCTTTACCAAGAAAAGCTTGTAAAAGTAAGTCTGATTTCCAACATAGCATGCAAAATGCTTTTGGGTTTTCAGGGAGTGAGACCAGGCTTACTTCACATCCTTGTATTGTACAAACAGAACTATTTTATCTCACCTTGAGGAAAATCTGTTATAATAAAACAGAAAGTCTAGACCCAAACTATTCCGGAATTTTTCTTTTCCAGAACTCTAGGGCAAAAATGACTAAGCAGTCATTAGGGATCATTTAGAAGTGTTCAAATATATTTTCAGAGCAATTGAGGCAATGTTAAAGCATTTCTCAGTTCTCATAGTGTTTCATCTGGCTTTGGCTCCTTTGGATTTGTTGTGTCTTTTGGGTTTTTTATCAATAGGAATGCTACATCAAAAAATTAATATTTGCCTTCTTATTCACAAGGGCAACACTTTTCTTTGCAGCACTTCTCTTTTATTTCTTACATGAAGGATATAGTAAATAGTCACACTAATTCACATTTATGAATAAAATAACCTTCTATACTCTTATTTCCCACTGACCTCTCCACTATGGTTTAAATGAAGAGTTTAATGGGATGTTTCCTCAATTATGCAACACCACTCTTACTGTTAAAGCATTTTAATGGAAATATAGCTATGCTGTTTTATGATTGTAGTACAAAGTTCACAAAGAGACAGACTGTGTTAGTGTTCTGTCCCTCTAAGACCCCCCAAAAAAGGCGCACTACTAGAAATTATGGTTTAATAGAACTAATGTCTTCTTTCCTGAAACTCTGATTGTATCTGTGGTGCAAAGGAAAGTTTAAGTAAAGGAAGATTGGCTGACCATAAATTGTACAAAGGCAATATTCCCCATCTTTAGAACAAGACGTATCAGTTAAGTGCAGCACTACATTTAGAGGAAATACTACATTTAGAGGTTTAGGGTTAGCATCCTGGGCTCCATTTGGGAAAAGAGTTAGATGTCCTAAGACCCCTTAGGTGAAACAGTGAGCTGGAACAAGTTCATGTGTTCCATTTCATGAACATGAAATTGTCTAAATTATAGCTATCACAAACACTAGAGCTTAAGAAAAGGAGGAAAGGAAGACAGGCATCTTGCCACCTTCCAAGGTGGATGTGCTAGAATAAATATATACACATATAAATAAGGACAATGGTGGTATCTTCTCAAAAGTATGATGGTCCTTCCCCTTTCCCCTTCCCTTCCCTTCCCTTCCCTTCCCTTCCCTTCCCTTCCCTTCCCTTCCCTTCCCTTCCCTTCCCTTCCCTTCCCTTCCCTTCCCTTCCCTTCCCTTCCCTTCCCTTCCCTTCCCTTCCCTTCCCTTCCCTTCCCTTCCCAAACCTTCCTTTCCCAAACCTTCCCTAACCGAACCTTCCCGAACCGGACCTTCCCCAACCTTCCCCAACCTTCCCTTCCTTTTCATCTCCTTCTTTTCCTTCTTTTCTTTAATTAAGGGATCATGGCCAAAGTGTCTCTATCAAAACCACATGCTATATTTCCTCCCCATTACTTTCTTCCATGAGATCCAAGAGATCTGCCTTAGCAGAGATATTTCTTCTACTGATCAACTTGCACCATTCTTCTGACTTTGCATTCAGGGCTATTGTCTCTGCACTGTCTCTGACTGTTTTTTGTGGGATATCTGAACAAATATCACTGTACCTGTTACATCCAGAACAGTCCAGAGCCATCTCAGACCCACTCCTCATCACATTTTCCAATACACGAATAGAAACACTATATCATCTGCAAAACAGGATTGACTTGGCTGCATTTAAGTTTCTTCTAAAATAGTTCATGACATGGAAGTGATTGAGTAAGACTATATCAAGTGCTTCTCACCAACTTTTGAAAACAAAGTTACAAGAATTGCTGTTAGTTGTTCTGATGGCTCAGGCAATTATAGCCTGTCATCAGCAGTCTACCTATATTTTCACAATTGTGATTCCTGATTGAATTTTATTGTCCATAATAAGCAGCTGCTGTGATGGAAGTCTTTAAAGCTCTCCTGCATGAGATTGACTGAGATGTGTTTTTATCTAAATGAAAGCAAATATCATTCTGACACAGACTGAGGAATTTAGCACCAAGAATTTATACTAACTCCTGTTATCAATGCACAGAACATAAAAGCACTGCTGAACCATCCTGACATTTGTATCATTCACTCACTTTTAGGAATTTGCAAAAAATGCCAAAGGTAATTGAAGAAATTGGAATCATGTGGTACTTCTAATGTTAATTACATTTGGAGAGATGTTACAAGTCTTCATTGCCATGTGATTATTCTCATACGATACAGCAGATCTTTCATTAGCCAGCGAATTAATTGCATATAATTTTTGATTTATAAACTATCAGGAGGTAGGTTGGTAAATAATTTTACAAAAAAAGAAACCTTGTTATTTTCAAGAGGACTAGAAAAAACCCAAGGGGGCAAATGTTGAAATCTATGAGACAAGGATAGGTATCTCACAAGGGACAGATATCTTCATTTCATTTTATTAAAATAAAACAAACACAACGAAGAAGAAAAATGCAAACCCTGAATTTTTGAAAAACTATCCTGCATCTTTGACCATGATAGTCATGAAAAGAACTAACCGCATTTTTGCCAGTATTTAGTCCAGTGTTTCCACATGAAAACAGGCAGTTTATAATCAGGTTTAGGTTTACATTAGAGATAAAAAAGGATGCAAGATGGTGTTAAACCTTTTTGTTTATGTACAAGAGGAATCCAGATATATAATAGGAATAACTACTTATACCACAATGTTAGAAAGGTTTTTCAGATGAAAACCAACCTAGCTGGGTCCATCAATCCTGTGTTCAATTATTTCAGAATAATGATGGACTAAGGTAAAAATTCATCTTGTATCTGCTCTGTTGTGGGATTAAAACAAAGGATTCCATTTCTGGAAAGCTGAGTCCATTGACAAGACAAATAAACATAACATGCATGAGAGAATCTCACATAGGCTCACATATTTTGCTCAGGTTTCTTCATGGAAGCCAGAAGAAATTTAGTTTTGGTGGCATGCTGTTGGACTTCATATCCCTGACATATTCAGAATTCACTCAGTGGCTTGCTGCCCTTCTCCATATATGATCATTGTTCACTTAAGAGACAATGACCTCTGCAAATATTTAAATATAAACCTAAAGGACATCTCCCAGATCCCAGCACTTTCTCCTGCTGTTTTCTTAACCTCGTCGGACGTACATCCAGAGGGAATCTTTTGGCATGTAAATATCAGTAAGATATAAAGAAAGTAAATCAGAAAAAGAGTAAATACATGACAAGAAAGAGAAAGATGTGTTGCTGTTTAAAGATTTAAATGCATTTCTAAGGCTTTGCATAGAGAGGATGATAAATCTGTCTGAAAAAATTGGTTGGATATCTTTCTTCAGAGACCACAAGTAACGCATCATGGACTCCTTTGTTAGCAGTCAGAGTGAAAATAGATGTCTGAACTGGTTGCTCTGTTTCCAAGAAAGAGTAATTTGCACATCATCTTCAAACATTCCACGTTGGTGGGATCCTGTCACCTTCATTCTGGAAGAGGGGCAGAGTTTGTGATCTCTCCTTTCTGGCATAATTCCTAGAGTCTCTTTTGCTCTCTAAAGGACAAGTAAATCCTGGGTTAATAAGGAATAATGAAAATGTGTTAACAAAGTCTTCAAATAATCAAATAATAGCATCATGTGACCACAGAATCACAGAGTAGTTTGTGTTGGACAGGACATTTAAACACCATCTAGTTCCAATTGCTTCACTATAAGCAGGGACATCTTCCATTTGACCAGGTTGCTCAGAGCCCCATCCAACATGGCCTTCAAAACTTCCAGGGATGAGGCATCTACAGTTTCTCTGGGCAACCACTTCTAGTGCCTCATCACCCTTACAGTAAAGTTCTTCCCTATGCCCAAACTACATCTATGTTTTTAGAGCTGAAAACAATTGTCCCTTGTCCTGTCACAACAGGCCTTCTTTAAAAGGCCTTTCTTTGTCTCTCTGATTTAGAAAATATTGCGAAGGGCCACACCAAAAGACTTAGGGTAGCTCAGGTAGGCACATCAGTGTCTCTCCTCTTGTCCACGTGTGTAGTTCCTCCATCACTAAAGGCCACTGAAGTAGTCCAGCACATTTTGCTCTTGGTGAAGCCATGATGACTGCCTCTAATTACCTCCCTATACTCCATTCACTTCAACATCACCTACAGGAGTATCTGTTCCTTATCTTGCTGGGTAGTAAAGTGAAGATGACTTGTCAGTATTCCCCAGTATTCCTTTTTACCCTTTTTGAAATGGGAGTATTATTCCCTTTTATTCAGTCACTAGGTGCTTCACCTCTCTGCCATGACTTTTCAAATACAATGGAGAGTGGCTTTGTAATTATATCCTCCAATTTCCTCAGGACCCTGGGAAGCAACTTTTTTCTTCTCATAGACTTGTGTATATTCAGGTTCCTTAGGTGGTCTCTAACTTGACATTCTCTTAAGGTCTAACTTGACTTTGCTCATCCTGTTCCTGTCTTGAGGTTCAGGGACTTGAGAAATGTAGGAAGAATGACAGCCAGTGAAAAATAAGGAAAAAGAGTATATTAGCCTTCTCTTTTCAGGGTACTTGCACCCACTGCCTGTGCATTTCCTTCTTATTCAGCCATGATTCTATCCTTTCTTTGTTGCCTCATTTCTTACACATGGTAACCCAAAGCATTTTAGTTTCAAGAAAAACATTAGTTACCATCTCTGTGCTGCTCCTGTATCCCTGAGGGCAACTTTGCAGAGGACCTCTTCCGCTAATTCCATGAACAACTGAAGCCTTGCTCTCTTAAAATTCAGCGTCTTATTGACTGATAGTTCAATAAAAAAGCAATGGTATGGTGAGTTTGGCAGATTGTTAAGTTTATTCTATATCCACAATTGGGTATCTTTATTTTTAGTCTTAGAGAAATGAAGACTACAGATTCTGTGGGACATGGTAGAAAATGGGGGCAAAATTTGTTTTATCTTCTTTACACTGCTATTGCGAAGCTCAGTATTTAAATACTCCTAATAATAAACCTAAAGTATTAAGTAAATATTAAATAGATACATTTAATTTCTTTCACTGCCTCTCTTACCAGTGTCATAACTTCATTCTTTTTCATTCATTTTGAATGGGTGATTGATTTTACTGATGAACTAATGGGAGAGCTGGCTTCCATCCCACATCCCACCACTGCTTGATGTGGCAGAGTCTTGATCACGTTGTATATTTGTGCCTAAATAATCTTCCTCAATGTTCATTTGAGGCTACATCCTTGTCCAGAATATTAAATTTTGTAATATTTTGCACTGTGTCTAATAATTAGCTTCTAAGGAACCCACTATGGGTTATCCCATGATAAACTGAGCTACCTGGATTTTCAAAAGGTGTGGATGCATGGCTCAACCCATAAAAAAGTACTTTTAGCCTGGCACAACACTGGCAAGTTTACCCTAGATAAATCACAGCTAAATGTTGACAGTTTTTCAAGGGTTTATTTTTCAATGTTTGTTTTCCACGCTTTAAAATAAAATCTGCTTATTTATATACAGCTGCCACAGTGTGATTTCCTCTGGCTTGAAGAATTACCTCTGTTCATGTGCTTCTGAATGTAGTTACCTTTAAAAACCAGTGTTAGCATAGAATAAATGGATTTTAAAAGTTAAACAACCGTTGTTTGTTCAGTAGACTTTGTTAGCAGGTTTTGCTTTGTTCTAGGCAAACAATCAGTTATATGTATAGTCAATTAGAAACATATATGCAAAGGACAATCTGACATCACTACTCTTCTGTCTTTATCTTCTTACATCTCCTATTATGGCTATTTTTCTTTCAAGGTTTTGTAACAAAGAATGACCTGATTTCCCTTCTTTTCAGTGTGCCTATGGTTAGTCTTCTAAAAACTGAATATTTTGTAGTTTAATATTGAAAGGGTAGTGGAAGTACATCTTAAATGCATACAGTGTAACATCAGCACAACACTCCAGAGCAAAAAGGACTACTGATAGACTTTCTTAAAACATTTTCATTTACTGGTACCTGTATTTCTGTACAAAAAGTATTTTAGCACTAAGAAAGATTAACCTTTTGGAGTGATGTATCTCACTAGAGACCATATCTCCAGCTTAGTCATCACGTCTTTCAGCAAAACATGTCAGAATTGAGTAGTGAGCTGCTAAATCCCTAATTGAGTAGGGATCTACTCTCAGTCGCTGATTAATACAATTAAGTATAAACAGTGAATGCAAATTCATTGTTTTTCTACACCAAATTCTTAGAAGATAATCTAAGGATGGAATGTAAGCTCTAATTCAACTCTACTTAACTTCTTTTGCAAGTCTTTTTTTATTACCACAGACATCTGACTTTTTGTTTTCTCAGAACAAACAAGCAAACAAGTAAAAACGAACTACAGGCAAAATCCCAACCCTTCAGAAATACCCATATAGATATCTCAGAGGCAAAAGGGCAAGAGAAATATTATTTAAAGACACACAAAAAGCCATAAGAGAAACGTACATTATCTCCCAAGGACAGTTATTTGAGTTACCTGCACAGAGGCAGCAGTGACCACTCACACAGATAGTTCAGCCATGTCAGACTTCTCTTACACTTGAAGATTCAAAGGATGCTGTATATATCACAAATAGATGATATATATATAACAATAAACATTTTCTGTTCTGAAACAATTAGAAACCATTTTTGGTGGTATGCAAAATATGGCATCACTTTAAGTAATATGTTGTTATGAATAATTTGTCTTCAAAACATTGACATGAATTATTGTTTTATTCATTAAATAGTCCTACCAGAGGTAGATATGGACATGCTTCACATATGGGAAAGCTAAACAGCAGTGGCCCAAAAGCTTACCTCATCTGTAGTCTGCAGAGACCAATTACTGCATGAAAGTTTTGCTAAGGATGCTAGCTTGCATAACTGGATTTGTTGCATATTTCTGTTCACCTGGATAAAATTAAGCCTCCAATATAAAGGTATTTGGGTATTTGTTTTGTATATTTTTGCTTTATACCTAGGTATATAAAGTACATTCATGACAGCTGTATTACATATCTTTATAATACACATCTCTTTCACTGGGACTCTTTTTTAAAATTGAGATTTATCTTGGTGCTAGAAAAAAATCCGGGAAATAGCAATGACTAAAATTGCAGCCTGAAGGAGAACATGGGCTGATTTCTATCCTCAAAAGAGTTCTTCAAAGGCTTTCATCCTTTTTGCTGCCAGCATGCTGCTCCATTTGCAAAGTAAAATCTCCATGCAGCTCTCTAGTGTATGATGCAGACTGTACTTTTACATATGCAAGAGAATAAAGGGAAAGTTTGTATCCTGTTTTTCCTAAAAAGAACCCAAACAACAACAAACCCTCCAAAAAATAACAACAACAAAAAAACAACCCACAACAAAAACAAACAAACAAACAAAAAACCCAAGGTAAAAGGAAATTAAGTATCTGTGGCAAAAAGAGAAAATTGTGCTGAAAGCAAAGAGCTCAGAACCTGGAATCAATTTACCTATCTAAAATACTTCATCAAGACATATAATACTGACCTTTATGATTTAATATTTACTGTTGTTGCTTACCAGTAACAATATTACTGTGTTATGGAAGTATAAGCAAGAAGACTGTTTGACTCAAGAGGGTTTTGCACAAATTGAAACAATATTTACTCACAGATGGCAGGTAGTGATGGTCTATCACGGTTCAGGCATGGAGAATGAAAAGTTTCAAGATAAGTTTGCCACAATGCAAGAGCTTAGGATATTAATTTAAATTTATTCTTGTATACAAGGAAGCCCAAGTACTTTACCATGAAATTACAACCACAGACCAAAACACCTCTTTTTTAATAACTTCCATGTCAAAGTTCTAAAATTAATTGCTTTAGTATGTACCTAATCTCAAAATTCAAGTCCTTGCTGAATTTCGACCTAATGCAGTTGAAAAGATTGGCAAGCTAAAGAAAACCCCACAGTTTTATTTCCCACAAGAAGCTATAATAAAAGTAGATATCAGTCATGCAAGACAAGAAATAATTTTTTAACTCAGTGAAGTCAGTCTTACAGGAAGTCTAGTACTTTACAGGATCTGGGGTTTGCTTTATTTTTCAATACTTCACACTAGGAGCTAACTGCGTAAGCCACAGAATAAAGTTTTAAAGTTATTTTGTTTTTCTATGTTAGAAATTTTCAAATTCAAAGGACAGGACACTGTAAGCCAAGTCTCAGATATAGAAGGAGACAAAAATTAAATATCACATTTTGATTTTT
>VZRX01004938.1:136138-151361 GCA_013398075.1 Notiomystis cincta | reverse complement strand
GTTGGCAGGGGAGATAGACAATACAGTCAGGTGGTTGTACATGTGTCTGCCGTCACCAATATTTATTGCAAACTCTGGCCTTTTGGAAGTGGCCCAGTGTATTGTCTGTCAGGTGCGGCCTGGGACCACCTAGTGGTCTGTCTTTCCCTATAGCTGTGGTGGGAGTTTTTCTTGCTTCTGTTATTTGCAAATGTTCTTAAAAGACCTTTTGAATGGTCTCTCTGAAGCAAGGTTTGCCTCTTATTTTGTCCCCATTTGTAAATGGCACATATCCCTGAATGACTTGATTTCTTAGAAGAGTCCACTCAACTAACACATCCTCACTAGGGGTTATTGCAGAAAGACTGATCTTGGGTAACTGATCAGCAACAGCATTGTGTTCTTGCAGTAGCTTACCATGGTTTGTAGTATAGGCATCTACATGTCTCATACATGCTAAGTAAGCAATGCTTTTATACACCAAACCAAACCCTGGTGAGGTTTACAGTGTATCATCTAATCATCTGCTTGTCATTTCCTAGACCACAAATTGAAACCTTTGTATACTACCTGGGTCAGAAAAAAAGACTTCTGAAGCTGATCGTTCTTCCAGCGCTGTAGATACAGCCATTAATTTAACATACAGATTGCTCCTCTCTTTCCTGGATAGGTTAGTGTCAGGAAAATTAATCCACGAATGCCAGAGGTTTATGTCCAGAAAGGAGACAGAGGAGTCCCTTTTTCTTTATTCGAATAAAGGGAGAGGCCATGGGGCATTTCCCCTGGGATCTCTCCAATTTTTGGAGGACGCAGCCTCCTTTTTATCCTAAATCCCGTCCACATGTGCCTCTCTCTTTCCCCATTGTCTGAGGTACTTGAGAGGTACAGACTTCCCAGAATGCCTCATACCTAAAACCCCTTTCTACTGTATATTCCAAATACACACACATCTTCCTGTCTATTCCTGGTGTTAATCAGTGGAATTCCTATGGAATCTCTTCCCATTGTTTCTCTTATCTCTCAATGCTAATTTCATCAACCAGCAGACCCACAGCTGGTTTGTAAAGACAAGTTTCACATTCCTTTCATTAGGAAGGTTTGCTCAGCCATTTCAAAGGATGTTGCTTTCCATTGCAGTTTTTCTTTCACATTTCTTGATGTCCAATCAGTGAAACATCCATTCTCCTCTTGAGTTAATTGTTCCTATGGTGGGAACTGCTGTGTCCAAAGCAGAGGCATTCTGTTGTTACCTAGGACAATTTGTCCTGTTTTCTCCTGTAAGGCACTTACTTTGTTTTGGCTGGGAGATGTAAGCATAGAAATGCACCATTTCCACTTGACTTTTTTTTTCTTACTATATTACATAATGGTCTTCATATCTGGGCTAAATGTGGTATAAATTGCCTCTGAAACTATCATAGACCAACAGTTTTCTGTGTTTCTACTTTGCATTTCTGCTATATAAAGGATAATTTGTTTAGCTGATTTGGGCATCATTCTGTAAAGTGCCTGTCAAATTATTCTTCCAAATTTTCCTCCTGTGGCAGTTCTCTGAATTTTCTTGGAGTTTATTTCCCAGCCACGATTTTACATTGCCTCAGTAACATTGCTCAGTACTTCTCGCACTTCTTGTTCAGTGATGTCGATAACAACATCCCCCTAACAGCGTGATTTGCAGCGTAGGGAAATATTGATGTCTTCCAAATACTGGGATACCAGCCATTGGCAGATACTTTGTCTGTGCAGATACCTTGGCAGCACTTCTGTGGGTTTGTACTGCTGAACCCAACATGAGTGTATGGATTGTGGCTCTGGATCATTAGCAGCCAGAATTCCAAAGAAAGCCTTCACTGCATCCCATGCCACAGCTTCGGACACAGCTCACTGGATCAGAGTACTTGGGCACTTCATCTCTGTGTGGGGTGGCTGTGTTTAGTAGTCAGTAACCAGCTGTCACTCTCTAGGAGCAGCCAGGCATCCTTATTGTGGGGCTTTCTGAATGACTCCAAACTCTGACAGCTGTAATGATCTGGATGATCTTTAGGTAGCCTCTGGCTAGCCTGTACTGTTCTAATGCAATCCATTTTGAGGAAATTTCCAAATCAGCAGGATCTGTAACAACTTTTTTCAGTGATAGCATGAACCCCAGAAAATATTTTCCTCCTTGTTATCTTGAAAGCTTTTCCTGCCATCATGTCATACCTAGTAATGTATTCATGTTCTTAAGCTACCTGCACTTTTGCCAGAAAAGACAAGTAGGAACTCAGCTATAATAGCAAAGAGGTATAACAAGTTTCTACTTTATCCCCCTCTCTGTGTCTCCAAGTGATTAATTTTTATTGGTTTATTTTTTAGATATAGGAGTGGGACCCTGTGAAATACAGTGACCTCAGGCCTGTAACATCAGAACCATGACCCACTGACAAATGTGAATGCTCCAGTGTACTGCCAACACAATATAAGGTTTGTTAACTTTCTGTGAGATCTCACCCATTGCACCTTGGTGGGGAAGACATAGATCTAGTTCATTTATACAGGGTTTGTATGTGGGCTTCCAAACTGGTGAATGGTTCTGGTATACCAGGAGTGCTCTTTCCCCTAAATAGGAAGGTAGCAGGTATACTTAGTCTATCCAGTGTCCTGATTTTTGTGGTCTATTTTTATCTTTTCCTTGTTTATATTTTTTTCATAAATATTGTTTCCTGTCAGTTTTGTATTTTGGGATTCCAGACTGGAGTCAAACTTAAAACGTTTCATTTTGTGTAACTTTTCTGTTGCAGAGGATACAGCTACAAGAGTGTTTTCAATATATCTTCCTCTGACAAGAAGTAGGGATGTATCTTTCATGATACCCATCTGCATGCAGTGCAGGTTGGCATGGGGCACACTGGCATATACTTTTGCAGTGGTGACCTGTACTGAGAAGTTTGATAGCTATTTTTTTTCCTCCCATTGGATTCTAAGTACACATTGCTTCTTTTTAACTGCTTTTATCTGGTGTGATCTGTCTCATCTTCAGAAGAAATTGAGTTGAACAAAGTAAACAGCTACGAAATCTTCTGCTTTACCTGTGGCAAAGGAAGAAGAAATATATTCATACCTGCCTTTAGCCATCCATTACTGTTTTTATGTGGTCTTCAAAAAACATCTCTGATTTGAAGGTTGATCTAACAGAGTTCTGTGTCTCAGACTTGGCCTTTTATTCCTAAGGAAATGTGAGGATTATGCAGGCAGATAATTCAATCCTACATTATCTATATTACTAGATCGATTTGAGTACTTTAGTTTCCATCATGATACATATGAGTGGAAATTGTGGCCATATGTAGTGAATTGGTGATCAATTCAGTCCTTCCCCTTGCCTTAACTTTTGATCTAATTAGGGCTTTTGATCTAATTAGACTGGAAACAAAATTACATACTTAGTCTCTTTATTTTATTTTTTGATAGGCATCAAAGCTGGCCATGTGTTAGAGAATTGGTAATGTTTTTTTGGCTACCTACAAAAGTCTTACCAACTTGTTAGATATACTTCTACTGTTGGGATGGTCTTGTGGGTGACTCTAGTAATTATTCATTTTGATACTGTTGTGTTTCTTTACCATCTTTTTGCCTGCTGGAAAATGTATTTCATAGTTAGCTAATATAGCAAGAAGTTATCTGTTCAGCTGATTACCTGTGACTGTTTCTTGCAGTAGCTACTGGATCAGAAATTAATTCTAAGCATGAAGCAATTTGTTTTGGAAAACTTGCTTTGATCTGGCATAGTTTCTCTCAAGTGTCTGTGCTTAGTCTCACACCACTGCTTGATCATGGGAGAGGATCTTTGATCTGTGGAAATATTTGCTTCTTGGGTCTTCCCCAAGGGTTTGTCCCTATCCTGTTTGTGCTGCTTAGGAGTAAATAATTAGCTTTCAGCACCCGTCTTTCACTTTTTACACAGTGAAGTAGTAGAAAACTTGCTGGTATTCTTAGTGGATTCATTATGTGAATGCTTTATTCTGTTTTGCAACCTTGAGCTTCAGGAAGATGACTAAAACATTAACTTTTTTTGGTTACTTCCCCTTAAGTGTCTCAATATAAATAAATTGTAACTAATCTTTATAACTAATCTTTGGTTATTAACCTCATACTTTAAAGCACCGTTTCTTTATACTGCTGTCAATATAAAACTTGTACAACACTTCAAGATGAGCCTGTAATTGTAGAGTTAGAGTGCACTGTAGTTGGGAGATCTGGTGGCATGTTATGAGCAGGTATGCCATCCAGATTGTGTGAACCTTTCTGTAAGTTGACATAGGATTTAAATGAGTATCAGCGCTTTAAATGAAGCATATCCCATGAGAACTGTGTCACTCGTTCTCTAAGTTCTGTTTAAAATGTATTTTACTACAGTAGTTAAACCTTCATATTCTACTCAAAGATTTAGGTTTTTCTTTGCCAAGTTTTTTTCATATTTTAGAATAGTTACCTCACTGGCTAGTTTTGCTGTTGTCTTTGTCACATGTTTTCCTGTCCCACTCACACTTCTTGGTTTGATTTGTTTTTCAAATGGTCTTGCTCTAAATCTAGAATTCTGACTAGATAGGAAATGCCTCTAACAGGCATGGAATAGTATCTCTCTCCTGTTTAAGGAGGTCGATTTTCATTGAAGAACTTCCTTATTGCCATCTCTGATACTTAAATCACATAAAAGGAAACTTGAAAAAAAAATAACATTACCAGTGTGAGCAGTGCCGGTCGGTCTTAGAGCCCTTAGATAAAGTGGAATAAAATCTGAGCTTAGTGTAACAATAGTAACTAAGTGCTCTCTAGCCCTTGTTGCTGCTTAGATAACTTTGAAAAGCTGCACAGAGGCTTTTCAGGTTGCCACATCATACCCCCAGAGAGAGGAGTGATTGAAGCAGGATAGTTCCTCTATGTGAACTTCCAGTGTTCTGTAGTGTCTCCTGTTGGAGTCTAACAGTGAATCAAGAGCTGCTGACCTTGGCCAAGCATGTTCCCTTGATTTGACTAGTTCTGGAAGATGTAACACCTGGGGCCTTAACTTCCAAACAGAAAGGATTAATGATTTAATTAATGTCAAACCCAGCTTTTTTTGTTTGCATAAGTGCAGGTTTTTATCTTCTTTAGGTAATTTGAAAGTTTTGCTACTCCAAATAGTGTTCACAATACTAAGTTACTCTATTCTCTAATCCCTTGTATTGAGATTCTGTTTTGCCTATCCATTTAGTGGATATTTGTACAAAATAAATTTACAAAATGGGCTGTAAATGATAATCTTATTAGATGTGAGTGCTTTTTGAAGAATTTGTGATGTCTGAAATAAAATATGAAAGTTTTTCAAGGTTTTTATTTCTTGGTATGTTGGCAGTTTCAGCTGTAAGATATCATCTGTAATTACTAAGGTTTGTTGGTAATCTTGACAAATATGTGAGCTGGTAAAAGGGGTAGCCTTGGATTAAAGACACCTTTGTCACTGTTATTTACTGTCTTCATGGCTCCAGATGCCCATCCTACCTGTTGGCTCTTACTTGGGCTTTTACTCTATTATCTTTGTTCTTTCTATTTAACCAGTATAATATTATTATTATTATTATTATTATTATTATTATTATTAGTTCTTAAACCAACTGACTTTCATTGTAGACTATATTTTTCTGAAAGTTGTTCCCATTAATTTCTCTCTCCCTTACTCTAGTCAGGCAGTCTCCAACTTGAAATTTGTGTATTTCTTCTCTACAACAGCAAAGAAGCTGGAAGAGGGAGGAAACCAAAGGAAAAACAACTTTATTGCTTTTATTTCAGATAACTGGATTTATCACTTGACCTTGTCTTGTCAAAACCGTTTATGTCTGTGAGGGGAAGGAGTACTATTTTGACAATACTCCCCACAAGTATTAGATTGGTAGAGCTGTTACTTTTGGTGCTTGTAGTCTTCTTGATTACTTTTATTTTTTTCTGTCAGTCACATTTATAATAATCACTTGTTAAAAAATAATACTACACTGGAGGATAATCTTACGTGTTTCCCACATTTCTGAGAGTGTTTTGGTTTTCCTCCCTTTTCTTTTTCTCTCTATGTTTCATTTTTTGGCGATTTTAAAAGTAACTCTCAGCTTCCTTAGTTATGTCTTCAAAATATGCATTAAAAATAGTTTTTTACCTGTTTTTGGCTTTTCTGAATTGTTCAGGTTTTTTGGTAGGTTTTGGGTTTTTGTATTTCTATTTTTTAATAGTTAATTAGTTGTGTTGCTTCCTCTGAATTTTATTTACTTCTCTCATGCATTTTTTTTTCTTGAGAAATCAGTTGGGAGAATTAATATGTAGCTATTGTTTCATTGAATTCAGAAGTCCAGTGTTGAAAACTGCACCCGAACTTTTGAAGTTGTGTTACTAGATTTTTTCAGGAGCAAGTAACTCCAAAGAATGGAATGTATTTTTCTAATAATATGTGATAAACTTTCTGTTGGTCAGTGCTGAGTACCTATATATTCACAACTGGGCTCAGTCTTCTTATAGTTATTGTGATTATCATTATGCTCTAAATCTCTTCTTTGGATGATGCTCAAATCATGAAGATCTGCATCTGTGCTTCATTTTATCTTTTCATCCCTGTCAAGACAACTTGACCTACATTTAACCTCCACTAAATTGCTTAGGAGGAGTTTCTGAGTTATTGTGCATATGTGTTATTTGAATATATAATCTTTTCAATTATAATAGTGTATATTCACTTACCAGTAATGAACTGATACTTAGACCAGGTGCCTTTTGAGGTAAGATCTTTGTCAAGCATTATATCTATTATTACTTCTATTTGAAGTTGTGGGTGTTGTTTTTTAATGAATGGATAGGAGTTGTCAAGCGCAGCAATTATCATTTACTGACCGTGTTCTGCACTGCAAGTTGAAATTTCAGTTGAGGCTAGATTGACATAGTCACATCTAAAAGTGACTTGCCTTCATGGCTGTTTCATGGCTGCATTACTATGATGAAATCAGTCTGAATCTTCATGGAATGTGGTGTGGGTTGGCCTTGACTGGTCTTGCCAAATCTCCACTCAGCTGCTCTTTCATTCTCCCTCCTCCACAGGATGAGCTTAGAAAGTAGAGATGAACAGCTCAAGGTAAAGAAATGAAGATCACTTGTCAGTTACCATCATGAGCAAAGAGATTGAATTGAGGAAAATTAATTTAATTTATTGCCAATTGACAATACAGTAGAATGAGCTCCCAGTGGGCTGCAGCTTCCTGCAAGGCATCTCCAGCTGCTTTGCCTGGGGTCTTTCATGGGCTGCAAGGTTGGTATCTGCGTCAACATGGGGCTTTTCAGAGGCTGCAGGCCTCTGCTTTGAAGTACCTTCTCCTCTCTTCGCTGTCCCTGGTGTCTGCAGGATTGTCCCTCAAGTGTGGTTTTCACATTCTGGTGTGCAACATTTTCACATTTCATGAGTGTACTTCTCCAGAGGTACCACCCCCTTGGCTGACGGGCTCAGTCCCCTGCTCTGATCATGTGGTACTATGTATTTTTGGCACATTCTCTTCCTCCAGAAGCCACCCTGCAGGCACCTCACTTGGGCATGTAAACCAAATAAAACTGTCAGTGGAAAATTGAAACTTGATGTCTAAGATAATATGAATAATTCTGGGGACACGTGTGTGTATAGTCCTACAGGATGAGTTACATAGAACTAGTTAACATTTTCTCATTGTGTTTGCACATACATCTTTTCAGTTCAAGATATTTTGTGACAGGTAAAACAACTAGTAGTTTTCTTTACAGGATCACAGAACAGCCAAAATTGGCAGGGACCTCTGGAGCTCACTCTGTATACCCACCTTGCTTGAGCAGGACCACCTAAAGCAGGCTGCCCAGGACCATGTCCAGATGGATTTTGAAAATCTCCCAAGTCAGACTCTCCACAATCTCACTGGGTTCCCACCCACCCTCACAGATGATTCTCTCAGTCTTTGAGCACCTTTCTCAGTTGCCATGATTGATCAAAGATTATGAGTAGTAGTGGTCATGGGGTGCATCCCATCAGGACCCATGGACTGATGGTATGTCCAGCTGGCTTAAGTATGCTCTGACATAATCAAGGGTATGTCTTCCTTGCTGTAGACTTCCCCTGGGATGTGATAATGTCATGAGATTGGTTCAAGTAAGGTTCCTTATATGCCTCTTTATGGATATAAAGTATTTTATGCAGTAATTCAGTGGAATTGGTTTATTTCAGTGGTGGTTATTGCTGCTGTTAACAGTTTCAGGTCCTGCTCTGGGTTAGCTTTTTTCTAGTATGTGAGAGAGAACAGCTGCCATCAGATGTCTGCCTTGAAGCACTGTTTTCTGTGTCAGTTTAGTGTTGATATATAAGCAGAGAATATGCTTTTAATGAAATTGTGATATTTCAGCCAAGGATTATAACTGTATGTGGGTTGCGTTGCTGTATTTAAAAGACAGCTAATACACTAGAGGGATCTTAACAGATTTATGTGCAGATAAGCACAAATGTGATTTGTTTGAAGGTCAGGTAAAGTCCTGCATGTCTGTTGTGTTGTAATAAATTTGGGCATTTGGAGTCACCTTCAAATAAAAATAAAGCTTCCACCATAAACTGTAGTTGCTCACCTATAGAACCAGAATAAAAAAATAACCAGGAGTGTAAGTTGCTCATTTTGCTGTGAAGTCTGTCTCAGCTGAACTAAATTAGTAAATGTGTCTTGCCTTGCTCAGCTTGCCTGCCAGTTGTTCTGCAAGGCATTCACTTGTTCTAATTAAGTGTTAAGGGTTCCTTGATCAAAATTGACCTTTTATGTTTCTGTGTAGAGGCTAGAGAGGAGCTGCTGGAAGACAGAAATAACACAATCTGTAAAACACTCAGCATGGAGATGGGCTAGTTGTGAAACTGTAAATCAGTTCAGAATGAGAACTAGGTTCAATATTCTAATCCTTTTTACCTGCCCCTGTGTCAGACATTTTGTGGTTACAGGAGAGGGGTTGTATCCACATACCAAATTCTCTCCTTTTTTTTTGTTTTCATATAGGGGTTTGCTTGTCTCGGAAGATAACTCATAAAAGGCCATTGTCCCAAACTTCATCTTATAGTGGTAGAGTTTGAGTAAATTAATGGGAAGTAATTTCCTCTTGTGCCATAAGCAGGCTGAGGTATTTTCATAACTCAGTTCTATTATAAAAAAAATCCTAGAGGCATCTGAAAATGAAGTGATTGTGAAAAAGTCCCTCTTCAGATAATTTTCTGATTCCAGAATTAGTTAGGTATGGACACGTCACTGAGGCCTCTTTGAGATTTGGAGGCAGTCTGAGCATGCTCCTTGGAATGAAAGTGTTAAAATTACTACAGGACAGTGGCGTGGCATGAGGAATTTTGAAGTATGGGTATTTGGTTCTCTGAAGCATTTAGGTGACCTTTGGTGCACTTTTAGTCAGCCCTCAAACCAACCAAGCAGTAAAGAAATGGTGGCAGTTAATGACAGAGGGTCAACCCTATTTTAGGGCAAACCAGGAAATTTTCCTGTCAGATTTTTATAAAAAAGCTGTGTTATCATTCCATTGGCAGAGCTGCAGAAGGCATTTTGTCATTGGGCATGCATAAAATTAAGGTAGGGAAGAAGGCTAATATCTGTTTCTTTTTCAGTTTTCTGTGATGAACAGTTGGACAAAGCATAACTAAAATTTTTAGATGATGGGGAGTTGGGATTTACTTTGAAATTTGTGTTTGAAATACAGAAATGTAAAATGAAATGAGGTTTGAACAGAAGAGACAGCAGTGCCTCCTTTTTTGCTCTAAAATGGTGATGTGTACTTTTCCACCCCTACAAATATAAGAGGACATCTCATATTTGCACTTTTAAATGCCTCTTGTGTGCACTGAGAGTCCTTCTAAAGAAATGTATCTAGTGATGAGAAATCCTGTTTTCTACAAAAAAACTTGCTTGTACATTTCAGGGATCCATGTTACAAGGATAATTATATGTGAGTATTGGGGTTTAGTGTTACATGTAGACCTCAATCTCCAGAGCTATACTTGAAGTTTAGAAAGGACCTACAGAGCAGTTAGATTTTTCCAGACATGAACATATCAATACAAGTGCCTAGGTGCAGCTTGTAAATACTTTACACTGTATCAATTTTAGAAGTAAAGTCCTGTCTCTTTCTGGTGCTCATTTTTGTATTTTATTCCTCTGTTTTACATAAAGCAAATTTGCCCAGGCAGGAGAGGTTCCTTTTAAGAAAGTGAATTAAAGGGATGCATAGACTTAGAAGAACAGGATGTGTTTCAGGCCCTTAAGGGGAAAAGTTTTGTGTGGCTGAGACAAACAGGGTGGCCTGTTGAGAATACAGTTGTGCTGCTGCTTTGCTCCCCACCCTCCGCCTTTCCTTGAACAGGTTGATGATGGTCATGGTCCTTCCAGAAGTTTATGCACAGTCGTTCCCTCCTCCAGCATTGCAATATCAGAAAACAGGTTTATTGTGAAGATATGTGTAGGAATAAACAATGTCTGTAAAAAGGAAGTTGTGGTAGCATTCTGCTATTAATGGTATTTCTGTGAAAGCCTTCTAGGATTGCCCAGTCCAAATGTTTGAAGTGGAACTAGTGCTGAGTAAGAGCCAGATTTGCAGAAACTGGATAGTAAAATCACATGAAGTAATTAAAATACTTAGCTGTATACAATTTCTGGATATTTCTAATACACAATTGTGTATTATTTTTGTGTGTGTGTTTGCTCCATGGTATGACCAAGTTCAGGAACCAATGCTATAGAGTAAGGATTTGCTGCTGGACAGTACTTTGCCTCCTTTTTGCCACTGATGTTGATTGTGGTAAGAACCGTAACTCTGTTTGACAACATTTCACTGTGGAAAATTAGAGAAATCTCTCTTGTTTAGTTGCAGGTATACATATGTGAAAAAACCACCATGAATCTCATAATTAAAAATATTTTCTAATTTAACGTGGTATTTTTTATCCCTTACATTCTGTCATACTAATAGTATGGGGTTTTATGTGTAACATCAACTTAGTATTTCCTGCTTTGATAAATAATAATCTAATTATTCTATTTTTTTTCAGCAATATTTTAACCATGAGGTGAATATTCATTGCTGTGTTAGCTGGTGCGTCTTATAGCTTGTCCTATACCTACCTGTTTTAGCAGGTAGACAGTTTCTGCCTTGAAGGGCATATGCTCAGATTTCAATATGGAGGGGAGATTTTATAGAAACTCAGGATTATTTAATGATTCGGAATTATTTAATGGTTGGAAGAACCTTAAGAATCATCTTGTTTGCACTCCTGTGCAAGGGGGAGACAGGGGCACTTGATACTAGGCCTAGTTGCTCAGAGCCTCATGCAGCCTGGCCTGGAACACTTCCAGGGACTGGGCATCCACACCATCTCTGGACAACCTGTGCCAGTGCCTCACCACCCTCATATCTTACCTAACCATTATTATATGTTATCTGAACATTATTATATGTTATCTAAACATACTCTGGTTTAGTTTGAAGCCATTTCCCCTTGTACTAACAGTACATGCCCTTCTAAAAAATCCCTTTCCAGCTGCTTTGTAAACCACTTTCAGGTACAGGAAGATGCTATAAGGTCTCCCTGTAGCTTTTCCTGCTCCAGACTAAACAGCTCATACTGAACTGTCCCAGCCTGGCTTCAGAGGAGAGATGCTGCGGCCCTCAGATTACATTCTTGGGTAGAGGAAGAGATTTGTAGAAGAGTGCCAGGAAGTAGATTGAAATCTCTCTTAATAAAATCAGGATTTCAGAATATGCTGTTGTGATTGCTTGACATACTCTTTGATTCTTTCTGTTGCTGTAGAAATGAGAATCTTGAATGATTGTGGGGTGTTAGTATAATAGTCCTAGAAGTTTAGGCATAAGAGGAAACCATTATATGCAGCCTCAAAAATTATGTTGAGATGGTTCTTCTACATGCCATTGCATGGTTATTTGCAGTCCTATTCTTGTGCCTGTTTACAGACATACAAAAATCAAATGACTGCTTATTGTGGTTTCTTTTTTTGCCCTCTTGAAACCAGTCTTTATTCAGCTCAAAGAAATACTAAGAAAAATGAAAAACTGTCATTAGGTATGTTTAATCTGCCTCCAATACCCGTCTCTTTACTTGATATCTAGCCTAAATTGTTTTTTCTGTAGCAATTGCAAGAGGGATGTTGTATATACAAACCTTGACAGTATTAATATTCCATACTAAATTAAGTTACTGTTCAAAGACTGAAGGCTTTTCTTTTATTTAGTTTTTAAAGCAGTCAGGTGAGTTAGCTAGAGATGAACAGGAAGTTGTGGAATTGGCCCAGAGAAATACTTCTACCTGAGATTCTATTTGGAAAAAACTGAGATGAAAACAGTGAGTAATTTAGCTGCTAAATCAAAACAACTGAGATGTTGGATTTATTAGATTTGTTATTATATCCTCTGAGAGGGTGGAAGTAATTTAATAGATCTGCAGGCACTCTCTGATTCTCCCCTTCTCAAAACAGGAAGAAGATTGCAGAAAAGGTATTTTGGATGAATGTCACTTTAAAGGCTCAATGTGTCATCTAGCAATTGAGAGTTGTGTATGTTTTCATTTTCATCCTTTGTAACTATATTTTCAACTCAATACTCAGAAAGTTAGGTGCTTCAATTTTAAAACAAGCTTTTATATCTGGCTTTAGGCTGATGTGATTTTTTTTGTTGTTTTTCCTTTTTTTTTAAGCTATTAATTTGGAAATTAATTTGAGATGGTAAGCACCTTTACATCTCTCATACCTTGGATTTAGAAGAAGTTTCACTGTTCATACTGCTGTGGCTCTTTTGACTTTAGGTTTTGTTGTGAACATTGTTTTACCCTCTAGTGCAGAAGAACGTTCTACACTAAAACCTCTGCTGTGACTTGAAGATGATGATATCTCAGTGTGATGGTGTCAATGCATGCAAATAGAGAAAACAGAAATGCTTATAAAATTGCTACCTGACAATATTGCTTCTTGACCTGTGACTCCTGACAGATCTTGCAGATGTCAGAAGATTTCAATAATGCCTTCAAGCTATGACACTTGTCATTTAAAAAAATCTCCTGACAATTAGTAGAATCAGGATTCAGTGCTGGTTTTTTTCCACACAGTAGTGCACTCACTCCCTCTGTGACAAGCTTCATTTCTTTCTGAGCAAATGGAAACCTAGTAGCAGGAGCCTCAGGAAGTTGTTAAGCAATTAAAGGCTTCTCTCTCAGCACATTGCGTGGTTACCATAGTATCGTTTGCCTCGAAGTCTTTACTGATGATGTCAGTACAGGGACTGTTCAGAGCATCTAGATGAAGATGATTCAGCCCTCTCTGAAAATCATAAACATCTCTCCAAACACACTATTATTAAGTGTTATTTTAGTAATGCATGAGACTGGAAGGTATGACTTTTCCTTCGTATTGACTAATTTTTATGTATCCTCACACTGAAGTTTCAATGTTGCCTTCTTTTCATCCAGTGTTGAATTGTTCACTAAATGCATGAAGAATGTATTAGATGAACCAATTACATAGCTTGGTGTAATTTAAATGGAATAACAAAGGTTAGGTAATTTTCATAAATTAAAAAAAAAGAAAAGTATGAATCCCTGAAGTAAAAAACCTGACTTTTCAAATAGTTAGAAGGGTTTTAAGGTTTTTACCAATTAAAATTTGCAGAGCTTTATTTTTTATCATAAGAAGATCATCCAAATTATGTAATTGGGAGTATTACCTAAGGGAAAAATGTTCACTTTTAAAAAAACTATTATTAAAACAAAAACTCAGCAATTAACACCCATCTTATATTAAAAAAAGACTTTGATGTTGCAGGATATTCTACATTAAGGTGGTATGTATTGTACAAGTCCACCAATGTACCTCTCTTTCTCATCCCCCATGCATATACAGTATGCAAATAACTTTTTTTAACCTGTACCTGTTTTCTGCCTTTTGATCGTAACATTCCTTGGTTTATTTAGACACTTAATTCTGTTTTGGAGAAAGGGATCCTCTATTGACATTTCTTAAACAAAATGCTTAGTATGCACTGACTAATGTGGCAGTTTTTAATGCTATTAATTGCAGAAGATGTGGTGCATTAGAAGAATAGGAAAGACAGTCCAGTGACAATACTGTGCCTTTGAGTATCTTTAATTCCTTGTGGACTGAGGTTTGTTTGCTTTCTGGTGTTAAGATATATGTGCTCTTTTTTTCTCTCTTTTGACTGCCTAGATATCAGTTTGGATTTTAATATAGAAAAGAATATTTTAAATAAACTGAAGAAATCAACTCACCATCAAATTCTCATACCTATTAACTGAGATATTTGACACTTAAAAAAATAAAGTGGGTTTATGTATTTAATGCAATTTTTAATTGGTTGCAGTGTCTTCCTTTATGGCTTTAGGAATTGTGCATCTTTTCTATTTAAGCTTAGGAGGTTAGACTAGGGGGTTTTTGTTCACTCTTTTTCGTTTGGTTGGTTTTTGTTCAACATTTTTTGTTTGTTTGGTTTTAAGTTTGGCATGTTAGACACAACCAGCCAGTATGTAATGCATGTGTTTCTTTAATGAGTGTCTATCTAATGACATAGTAGTAGCTTCTAGTTGGGAGCTTCTTTTTCATGTTTATTAATGGATTTGATTTGTTTTTCCTTGCACCAGGTCTTTTGACTCTATGTTCAGATTTCACATTCAGACAGTTCATTACAGAAACAGGGTTTCTGTTTGTTTTTCCACTATAATCCTGTTAGGTCATTTATAGGGGTGCATGTTTGGGTGCATTCTTGAGATCTTCCATTATAGTGGTGTCATTAATCATTGCTATGTTTTCTCCATTCTGAGCAGAAAACAAGCAGGATTACAGGAGGACCGAGGGTAAAGGATAAAAGACTACTTTTAAAAAAAGAAACATGCTTTTTTCAAATAATATTGACCTACAGCAGGACATCAGAGAAGTAGAGTGAGTTTCAAAAAGATGAAGATGAAGAGAGAGATAATTACCTTAAATATGGACTGAAGGAAAAGTTCTTGAAGGAAAAAAAAAGACTTGAACAGGGTAAATTAGTAATTCTTTCTGTTTATATTATCTAACAAGAGAACAGATTAGAACATTATCTAAGGTAATGCTAACAATTTTTGAGGATGCTAAATTAATTCAATGCTGAAAAGAATAATCTTGCTCTCCTGGTTCTCATCTCT
>VZRX01004938.1:112827-132940 GCA_013398075.1 Notiomystis cincta | reverse complement strand
TTTTAAACTGACCAGATTCTTAAGGAGCGATGGCTTTACAGGGGAGATAGCAGTCTGATTCTTTTGTGTGAGGGTCATCTGCCATCCTCAAAGAAAAACAGAGGAACTCAAACAGGTAAGCATGCCATCCATTCTATTAAAGACACAAAAGAGAGAAAGACTGGGTCCCTAACTTGTGATTTCAGGAAATCTTGGAAAGAGGACTGTCTGGTTTCGTGTATGTTTATGTCAAATAGCAAATTATTCATCCTGGGACATAAGAAATACAAGGCCATCGTTTTTGGGGCAGTAAGGAATTAGAATCTATTTCTTTCATCCTAAGAAAATTTTACTTGGCAATTTCTTTCATTTAAGAAAAACTTGAGTTTGTTTTAATACAATTTTTTTTCCAATTCATAAGGCTAAAAAAAAAAGAAAAATCATAAAGCAGTTCTGCTCTAAGGAGCTAATGAGGCTTTATAAATATATTCTCTTTCAATTAGAAGTAAGTATGAAAGTGTATGTTTTATTTTACTTGTTGATTACAGTAGCTCACCCATTAATAGAAGCTGCCTTGTAAAAATTTATAAGTGTTAAGTATTGAATGTCTGTTTGTCTGTAACTAAAACGAGATATTATAATAGGGAAATACTGACAGTCAACTCCAGGGTAAGATTTTTGAAGTGTCCTATGTAATTGTGGTATGTATTTTCTCTGGTGAGCTTTATTGAGAGCAGCATGACTTTGCAAGAACTGGTGTGATGTTTTGTTGAAAGCAGTGCTCTGGTATGGATGGACATGATTTTAGCTCTTGATGTGGCTACAAGAGTATGAACTTGAATGAACTTGTGCTTTGGTTCCCAATCTGTAGTGAATTAGCTACTGCCTTGTATTGTGGAAGCACAAGGAGTAGAATTCGCATGGAAGCACTTGTAAATTAGTTTCTTATTGTATATCTAAATTATATACAGAGTACACATACCCACATTCATAGAGAAGTACATAAAGAGTTAGTTTTTGTAGGTGTTTCATACTCTTCATCCTTAGAGTTCTTTAGGAAGGATTTTCTAGTATCAGTTTTTTCTTAGCCGGATTTATGTGTCAGATCTCTGTAATATGTGTGCTTCACTCTTCAAGTGTGATTGAATATCGTGCAGTTCTTTGTTGTGTTTAACAGATGTAACCTACATCTTTTATCTTTCACTGTTTCATCAGTTTTATTTGGGACAACAGAGTATGAGATTCTTCATTGTTAATGTAGCCTTAAAAGCTTTATTAGTGAATTTTAGAGAAGAATGCTTCAAAAAGGAAGATAAATACCCAACTATATTATTTTGTGTACTTAAGTGTAAGCTATAAGCTTGCATTTTTATTTTATGAGTGAATTAGAGTTTTAGAAGGAATTTTCAATATCCACTTTTACAGAAAACTATTTTTTTAGGAAGCTGTTAAGCTTTATCAATATTTCAGTATTTTTACCATTTCCTCTGCAAGCAGTGCACTATGACTACCATGGATAACCTCCTTTAGTTAGAAGAATTTTTATCTTTTAATGTTACATAATTGTGGAGCCATTGGAGATACAGTGGGTGGTTTTGCTATAACAATTAAAGCACTTGTTTTCTTGTAGAGAAGTACATCTGAGTTGCAGTCAGTATTACTTGGTGCTGAGCATGGGCTATTTACCACCAACCAACCAACCAACTAAAAAACCTCTTCAGTGAATTCAGCTAGCTACTAGAAAGATGAAGATTATGTCTGTTGTCTTGGAGGTATTGTACACAGACAACCATTTCATTTGTTATATGGGATGTTCAACAGAGCATGGGAAAAAAAAAGTGATTCCTCACTTTTAATATGAATAGTTACAGCTATCAGTAAAATGCATTTTTGAGAATGTTCTAGTAAGATTGTTTTGAACCAGAAATCAACTTGATCTTTTTTGATTATATATGAAAATTGTTTTTTGCATTTCGTGTACAAATAGATAAACTTCTGTGTTTAGCTGGCAGGTTTGCATTATAAACCCTTTTTTTTTTCCAAAGGCAAGTTGTCAAATTTTTAATTTGTTGATTTCTTTTATGGGCAGTATTATTTATGTTCTGATTGTTAGTGTGCACAACATTATGACTGACAAAACTGCAGGTAGTGCTGCCACCAGATACCTGGTTCCCCACTGTTTTTGCTAATGGATTTTTATGATTACTTTGTTGTTGAAAACCAACCAGTGCTTAGCAGGAAAGCAGGCGTCAGATACATGCTGCATCTATTTTCAAGCAGCATCTTGGAAGGGCAGTTGTAACTGATGTCTTTTTGCTTAACTGTCTTAAACTGGATGGTAGGAAAGCACATAGTGCAAATAGGCTTCAGTGTCAATCTGTTTTCTGCAGTGCATCAGCAGTAGCTGCTAAAGCCCCCTGGAAAGCTGTCAGGCATTCTGTTGGGTACTGTCAGTGTCATGATGAAGGAGAGCAGTACTGGCTTTTGTTCTGCTAAATATAGCTTGTTTTAACACAGCTCGGTTTTTTGGGCGGTGTTCGTCACTTTTTTGTCATTCTCCAAAAACAGCACAATGATCATCAAATTCAATCAGCCCTCTCTGATTTCTACATAACTTAAAGAGAGTGAAAATGTTTTTCTTTGCCACTCAATGCCAAATCAGACTTAATTCTCTTTAGCCAAAGTACAGTGCCAAGACTGATAAAGGATAGAGCTGTTTTGTCATCTGATACAAAACACCTGTGAAAGTACAGGATAAGTAATGAGAGATTCTATATAATTACCTGTTTTGAGAAAGGGATGAATAGGAAAATTTGAACATATGGGGAAAGCAACAAACTGTGTTAGAGTAAATTCTGCCTGTTTTTAGTAGAAAATGCTTGCTGCGTCCTCTACTCCTGTCTTCCCCTTTAAAAACCTTAAGGGTAATTTCATGTAAAGTATTAAAATTTATTAAAACTGTTTAACAACAAATTTGAGATGGCTCAGCAACTAGTCATGAGGTTTTGGGAAAAGCTCTTAGGTGGTGAGCATGTGACAAGGAAATGAAGATCACCTTCTATCTCTCAAGTATGTTAAAAACATGAAGAGTTCATGCAACTAAACAGCATTAGGTTATTTTTCTGTACCACTTTTGTGCTGCCTCTCTGCTCTTCCTCCATACAGCTAGTCTCCTCCACTTCTGTAAAGCTGACCTGTGTGGAGATGTCTCCTTATTTGAATGCCTTTAAAAGGATCATGGAGCTAGAGTGAGGAATAAAGGAGTCTGTGGTGTTTCTGAGCCATCTCATAATAGTGACACTGATGCCTGCTGCTTCACAATTGCTTCCTTCTACTTGTTCCAGATAGTTTGCTATCCTTCATCAGGTTGCCCATAGGAAACAAAAGCTATGTGACACATAGTGGGATTTTGTTGATGTATTTTGTACAGTTCCGGTGCTAATAAATAAAGCCTTTACCTATGATTGAAATCCCATGCAACTACAGTGCAGCTGTGCAGCCCAGGCTCCTGACATCCTGACACAGTTGGTTTTGTGGTGCTTGGGGAATTTGTGTGCCTGTTGCTGTGCAGTTAGACAACAAACTTTCACTCCTGTTGCTTAGGTTGCTTATGTAGAGGAGGCAAGCAGTGAATAGAGCCTTAAGCTGGGAGTTAAACTCCATGGTATGGTATGATGGCTCTACTACCTGAAAGCAGGTTACAGTCAGCTGTCTGTCAGGCTTTACTCCCAAGTGGTAGGACAAGAGGAAATAAACTAATTAAGTGTGTGGTTAATTTCTATGTCATGTGGTAGATGTGTGATCTTTTCCCATGATACTCCACACCATTTCTTCCTTGAAGGCTTCAGCTAGAAATGACGTTTATTCACTGTATTCCTGCTGTCTATTTTCCTCACAAACACTGTGACTTAAAGTAAATCATTACATAGCCATACAAAGGTGATTGTAAAAATGTATTATGAAAGGAACCTGGAAGTGCTAGGCTGGCATGAGTAGCTGTTAGAGTAATCCAGCTTTGAGGAGAGAAAATTGACATTGAGTTTTCAATCCTTATTTTAAGAAGAACACATTTATGTAAAATCCATACTCTTATTTTTAGAGTGTTTTAACAAACTGGTGGTTTACAGTTTGCAATGTCCTAATCGTTGGGTACAAAGTGCAGTTCAGACAATAGAGTTTCAGTGGTGAAGCTTCCCCCCACCATATCCCAGTTTCCAATTTGCCCTCTAATAACTTCTCCTCGAGTATCTCTGGTACGTATTTGTATTTCATCATCACAGAGCAATTCCAACTTTCCTTTTCTTACCTTAAAACATCAAAATTTAAGTTTGCTGTGGCATTAGTGGGTCCTTTATTCAGAAGACAAGAATTCTGACCCTCAATCCCGCAATGCTGTCCCTGCCACCCTGGCTGCCTACTTCAGCAGGTGTGTTGCCAGCAAATACTGGCACTTCTATGCATTGCCATCCTAGATTGTGTCTTGGTACTAAGACAGATGTCCCTACAAAAAATTTTGCTGAGCAGATAATTTGAAAGGTAGTCTGAAAGCCAGGTTTGTCACCTGATTTTTGTCACAGTAGGTTTGTATGGGTTTTGTTTAAAAACTAGAAGAAATCATTCTGCTTATGATGCAATTTATAAAATATAGCAGCTTTACAGAGGCTACCCAAACCCTACCGAAAGTGCACTGAGTAACAGGCGTATTGATATTAACCCTTCCTGCTGCTGAAGTCTGATTCAAAAGTTGGACATCTACTTCTGGAGGATAAAAGAAAACAGAAATCCAGCATTTGAGTCCCTGAGGCTGTCACCTTTGATAAGAGCAGTCATATTGAGAAAAGAGCTGTACATCACCAGACCTACAGCCCTATCTTGTGGAAGAGGTTGGAGGTACCCCTTGCATCAAAAAAGGCAAGGGAAGCATAGGATGTGATTTGAACCTGAGAAAAAGACAGATCTCTTCTTGCTGGTGTGTAGGTTCTGCTATGTAATTTGTACCCTTGTTTCTAATACTTAAAATGTCTTGATTGTAGCTGAAAAATGCCATGACAAATGCACTGTTTAATGCAGAATTACTGTCCTTCTTTGTCATTTGTTCACCTGGCTTCCATCTTTGACTTTAGCCTTAATCTTTACCTCATATGCCATGTTCTTTAGTAGCTTGATTTCAAGCCTGAATTGCTGGAAGGAAGTTTAGGTGAAAACAGTGGATTTATGGTGTGTTTGTGAACTTACACACTTAATTTGAGAGTTAGGGCAGATAAGCTCAAAGGAAAGTTTGGAGTATGTAGTATGTTTCCTGCCAAGTGATCATACCTTAAAGCTGTCATACACACTTAAGAGTATCAGAAGTGGAATTAATGTGTAATACTAAACTCTTTCTCCCCTTTCTATCATGGCTGGATTTTTAAGAAACCCTTTATTTTTAGTACTACCTTTCTTTTTATTTTACATTGATTTTTGTTGTTCACTAGTGAAGTAACTTGTCTCATACTAAAGTATTAATGTAATCCATTGGAAAAACAAATGTTTCCCTGTTTGAGATAGTAATAGAATTAAAAACTTTTAACCATTCTCAACAGCTAAAGTAGGTACTGACCTTCTGATAGTGTGTTTAGTCTGCTGATAGCTGACCTGTTTCTTCATTATCATAAACTGGGCAAGTTCTGTTGTACAAATTTCTCATATTTTACACCAAAACACATTTAAAAGTCTGCTTTCTTTTTGTATTTTATCAATGGCTAAGGAGGACTTAAAATGTGACAATGAGACATTTATGTAAAATATTTTTAACGTTATACTACAAATAGAAGTCATTGCCACATTTTCTTGCAAACATAGGCATGTGCTTATGAGTTGGTGGTTATGCAGTTTGGCTCATAACCAGGTTTCCAATTCATGTGCTCATGGGTGAGTCTTTTCACAAATGTTGCAACTGAGTTCATGAGATTAGACTTGCACTCATGTGAACAAATCCCATCTCCTCTGATAGGCTGTAGTTATTCATTATTCAGTATGATGATTGCCTTGGAGAATCTGGCATAAAAGAATTGTGACCCTTTCTGAAACTTGGCTTGCTGTTATTTTGCAGAGGGCTTGGATTTCCTTTCACATGCTATTTAGTTTGACTAGCTGACTGTTGATTTTACACACTTCCTTTCTAGATAAATGAAGATCTTGCTCCAAAATTTCTTTTTACCTATGAATAAGAAATATTTGTGTCATGCATCATATTTTTTGCATGTCAAAGGGATGAGTCCATGGGCTTGCAGTAACTATGATATCTTTTCATAGTTTATGATAATGATTTTATTTTAATTTTTTTAAAAGGCATTTCATTGCCCTTAATCTTGATGAGAATTGTTCCTGTCTTCTTGTGAGAAGCCCAGAAACATGGTGGATCTCATTGCTTCTTCTGTGAAAGATGTGTTTGTTTTGTTCCTTATATTCTGTTTTGGCCAGAAATTCATGTACTGGCCATGTACTAACAAGCCTTTTGGTAGTACTTAGAGAATTTTTTGGAGTGGCAAAATAATGTGACATGGGGTATTAACAGTTTTTAGAATCTGGGACTCAAGGTGGGTATTTTGGTTTTTTTTTTAATCATTGTGATTCTCGCAAGAATCACAAAATATCCAGTTGGAAGGGGACCTTAAGGATCATCTGATCCAGCTTTCCTGGCAAAAGCATGGTCTAGTCAAGATCACCAGCACCTTGTCCAGATGGATCTTAAAAGAGTCCAACATTGGGAAGTCGACCACATCCCAGGGGTGATTATTTCAAGGGCCAGGTCTTGTTATGACAAATATTCCTTTGCTGTCCAACGGAATCTTCCCAGGAGTAATTTATACCCATTACCCCTTATCTTTTCTTTGTGATTCCTTGTGAAAGGGGAGTCTCCTTCTTTGTAGGCCCCAATGACAGGAACTCCCACAAATATTCTTTTCTCAGGACGGAACAAGTATAGTCCCTATTGACCAGCCCTGGTCCATGTGGTTGCTTCCCAGGGCTGTTTCAATCCCCTGCAGATGCTCCCCTACTTCCCCTGGCCCCTGCCTGCCCCAGCCTGCTGGGTGAGCATTACACCAGGTGTTCTGAGGGTTTCCCTTTGTTCTGTTCCAGCAAAGGCCAATCTTTGAAGAAACACCTCCTTCTCCTTCTCTGTGGGATGTCGGTTTGTGGTTTATCTGTTTGTATTAAGTTCTTACTGTTAAATAAGTAGTTGAATGTTGTTAAGCAAACTAGCAGAAAAATTGGTAAAATGTCCTGTAAGTATAGGTTTCTCTCTTTGCTACTTGTATTCTATAATTCACTTAGTGATAAAGGATAGCCATGTATGTCCAGGTAGAAGAGTGGGCTGTTCTGGAGGAAGGTGGAATAGACAAGTGAAGGTGCATCACAAAAATTCACTGCAGCTTGTAAAGTGCCTTATTTAGGTTGCTTTTTGCTTTGTTCCATAACATGTAATCTCTAAACAGAATAATGTTAGGGGGAAAGTGTTTTTGAGAGTTTTTGAGCTGGCCTGTAGTTAAAATGATCTTTGAAAGGTTTCTTCCTATGATGTTCTGTTGGTTGCTGTTGTCTGTGAAACTGCCCCATCCCTTCCTCCAACAGTGGATCGATTCCCAATAAATTCTGTATTTCCAAGTACTTCCTGTCTCACTTACTTCTTTCATAGGAGGTGTTACTTAACAAACACTTCCTAGAAAAGTGTACTGCTAGGCTGGTGCTTAATAACAGACAGGTCACCAAGGAAAGCAGCCTTTTTAGTTGCTGCCTTTTCAGCTAACCAAAATAATCATTTGACAGATGGAATAGCACAGGAAAAAGATTGCGTTCTGAAGAACAAAGCAAAAAACATAAAATAATTGTCTACTAATTTTTTTTATTTCCAAATTAAAGAAAAAAAATTATCAAACTTGGCATTTAAATATCTACCTACATATTTACCATTTTTGTAGAAGGAGGCAGGGGTAACTCACTTTATATAGAGTCTGTAGGAGTGGGCATAAACAATAAGACAAATACAGAATCAAAGGACTGAATCTGAGCTAGGATTAAACTACAACAAAACTAAAGATTTCAGTACAGCTCTGGAATTACCTTCAGTTTCCTTCCCTATATTGGAATTCAAGAGTCCAGACATAAGTAGGATTCACAGGTTAGGAAAAGTAAACAAATTTTTTTTCTGTTTCCTAATGGAGGTTTCTGGTACACCTTAAATTTCATTTAGTTTTCAGTGAGCAGTGGTAATAGTTTGAAAGCTAAAAAAATCCAGATTGGGTTCTAGCATGTTCCAGTTTCTCTTGCCAAGTGTCTGCAGATCTCAGCAGGGCAACCTGTGCAGTAAAATGCAGACCTGAAGTGTTTTGCTTTCTGATATACAGGCTCAGAAATCATTAAACCAGACTTCTTAGATTCTGTTCAAACAATGTATTGCAGCAATGCTTTTCAGCTGAATTAATTTCAACAAGTTAGCTAAGTACAAGCTAAGTCTTAAGATTCTTCTTCAACTGAAATCATTGCCATTATGTAGGAATCAGAACAGATAAAGCTTATGGATTTTGGAGAGTGGTATAGGAAAGGCAGTATGATGATTAATCTTATACCCACATCTGTCAGAGTTTTGTGGAAAACAGTAATAAATCAGTATCAAGCAAAAACATTGCTTCCTGTATTGTGATTCTCATCCATTCTGTGCAAGATTCTGTTTAAAACCCAGAAAGAGCCTTACTGGACACAAATAATTGCAAAAATGGCAAACAAATAGTGTGTATGTGTGTGTATTGTAACTAGGATGTAGGAGATACCTGCCTGAAAAGATATGGGTGAAGCGTATTGGTCTGCTAAGAATGAGAACAGATGATCTTGAATATCTTTCTGACCTGATCTGGCAGGCCCATACAAGATGCACGTTTTTTATGTAGCTTTAAGTTATATTATAAACACCAAAACCAAATAAAACTGACATGAAATCTGGTTCTACCCAGTTCTGAGGAACTTTTATGTACAGAAAAACTTCCAGAAACTTTCCTTGAAACTTTCTTGTTTCATTGCTTTTGTTGATGGACTAAACTTGTGTGTGTGTGTATATATAAAAAAACTGAATTGTAAGTATGTGAAATCTAGTTAGTTTTTAACATTGTTGAATGCGAGTGCACAGTCTTGTATATGTGTAATGTGGTTTTCTTCTTCCTATTTGCTGCAGTTCTTCACTCTCAAAAGTGTGCAATTGTCTGTGTGCATTTGTCTGTCACAAAACAAGGTCTTGTTTCTTAACTGTTATGCATTGATTTGAAATAATTCATAATTTTTTATGGTTCATAATTTAAGTGAATGAATGTTTGTCTATCAACAGATTTGTCATAAATTTTTTTCTTTTTTTTTTGCAATAAGGAAACTAGTGCTATTTTAAAGTTTGGAGTACTTTCTTGCAGAAGTCTTCCACAGTTTTTCTGTCTAATATGTGTCAGATCTTTAAAAGGCAAAGTATTTATTTATTTTTTGGCACTTGTAAGGACCTCCTCTTGTAGCATGAAAGATTTCCTTCAGTGGTAGCCTCTCTTTACTCCTTTTATGTTCAAAGGTATCTGATTTTTCTTAATTTCATTCAAGAATAGGTCTGATTTTAAACTGTGCTGTGAGTAATGCTGACAATAATATATTTCCTTTAGCTAAGGCAATCTAAAATTAAGATAACTTGAAATTTTTGGAATTACTGAACACTCCCTGGGAGAGAGAAAATATGTATGACTCATGGCTGTTGACATTTTTTCTTTCTTTTTAAATGTCAGGCAAGATTTTCAAATGAATAAAGCCCAGTGTTACTGAGAAACAGGAGCAACCGGTATGTCAGTAAGCTTTTAAAATTGCACTTGCCATTGATATCACATGTGAAAACTTAATTGCTTAAATAGTTTTATTCTTTAATAGGTTTTGTTATGCTGAGGGAGAAGGTACTGTAGATTCCATATACATTTTTCTCTCTCTCATATGTAGTTTTGACTGAACAATTAAAGGAAATAAAAGAAATGTGAAGTAAAGATGTTTTTCCTCGTAAGTCAAACCCTGATGTTTCATGAGACAAAACGGATAATAGTTACTGGAAAGTCTTGGATTTAAAGATTTTTCTTCCCTTGCAGTTTATTGAAAAGGGGAGTAAACATAATTTGAATCATGTTTCATGTTTTGAAAACAAGTATTTCTATGAAAATACAATTTAAAACATTTTTTTTTAATTCCAGTATCCAGAAGGAATAAGCTGTCTTGCCCAACTTTGCATACTTCCAATTTCATACACCTTTCTTCTACAAATATTATATTTTTTGCAGTAAAACCATTTATTTGGGGATTGAATCTAAAATTTAGATGTTGGGATGGGTATCCTACTATTTTTCATGTATCATCTTTTCAGTCCTCGTGGTGTATAGCTGAATAGCATTTTCCAGGGAAGAACACTTGATCTTTACTCTGGAAATGAACAAGCTTGAGAATCTTCCATCATATTCCAAGAACCAGAGTAAAGCAGATGTCTACAAAGAAATCTTATCAGGAGGCGGGACTGGAGGTTATAGAGAGCAGGGAACATGTTCACAGCAGTTTAGACACTAATGCTGGTTATTTGTTCTCCCCTTCATGATTATTTCTCTTTTGGCTTGTTTTGTGTTATGGAGATAGCAAATAAGCAAAACTAGTTGTGGTTTAAGGCTGGTGAGCATGTCAGCACCACACAGATCCTCTCTCACTGACCCTCAGTGGGTTGGGCAGGACAGTCACAAGAAAATGAGGAAGCTCAGGAGTTGAGATGAAGACAGGGACGGCAAAAGCTGCATGCTCAAGCAAAGCAGATAAGGAATTCATATTCTTCTTGCCATCTATAGATGTTCCATCACCTGCAAGAAGCCAGGCTCCTTCTCATGTAGTGGTTTCTTGGGAAGACAAATGCTATCACTCCAAATGTCCCCACAGTCCTCCTTTATGTGGTATGGGATATCTCTTTGGTCAGCTAGGGTCAGCTGTCCTGACTGTGTCCCCTCCCAACCTTCTCACTGGTACAATGGTGTTAAAACCAGGGCGGGCCTTGGCTCTGTGTAACCACTGCTCAGCAGCAGCTAAAACATCCATGTGTTTTCAATTCTGATTTGCTTACAAATCCAAAACACAATTCCGTAAAAGCTACTCAGAAAAATACGTACTCTGTCCAAGCCAAAATCAGTACAAATTACCCCCACGGACGCCCACCTCATGCCCAGTTCTATACTGTTCATATCATGCTCAGGTCCCATTATCCTCATTATCCTCACCACCTACATACCTCTTCCTGTCTTTTGATATATACACAGATCCTTCATGTATGGACCACCCTTGTAAAATGCCCACAAATGTTCATTCAGTCCATGACTGGGGCTCCATCTGTTCTGGTGATTGCTCAGGACAGAGAGGTGGTGTGTTGTGGGGAGTTACTGGGCACCAAAGCCAGCTCAGGTTAGGTCACAGCTGCTCTTGTGCTGCTTTATGTGGGGCTTGTCTGCTGCTGGTTCAGGTGGGTTCTTTTTTAGGATTTCCTGTAACATAGAATGCAAATCATGGATTACTACAAGTTAAGGTTTTGCCATTAAGTCTCCAAACCTCATCCCTTTGGGCCAGGCCATAGGATCTGACATTGCAATGGACTCCTCCCCTTGCCCCTGTACTCATGGGTGGTCCCTCCTGTGGGATAGGGGATATAATCTTTCAAGAACTGATAAATAGTGAGTCCTCTCCTTAGCTACAGTCTTTCCAGATGAGACTTCTCCAGTGTAAGCCCCCAGTAGGGTCACTGCTCTTAATGGGTGTCATGAATTGGTGATTTGGATTGTTTAATGAACCACTGTCAAAGGGTTTTAGCAAAAGTGTTATTAATAAGATGTTGTAAAACTGTAACATACAGTTTGGTGCTGATGTTCACTCTATTACTGTGTGGCCCAATCATTTGAACAATGATTCAAAAATTACCAGGCCCAAGTCAAGATTAGCATTCTACCAAAGCTATATGCAATATCAGTCACTTAAAAAAGACCTACCTTTGGTAAAATGGTCTCTCTGCTTCAAGGAGCAACCTTGAGAGGCCACCCAGCTCCAGGCTGCCTGGCAGGGAGAACTCAAAGAAGGCTCACCTAGGCTGTCATAATTATGGAATAATGTGGTTTGCTCATACTCAAATTGTATACAATGGAAAAAGTATGTATGAAACTCCTTGTGCCCACAGCTTCCTTTGTTCCTTGACAAATGATCCTTGGAAAAGCTGCTTGCTATTCATTTTTTAATCGCATGATTAGTGTTCCAAGCTCATGAGCATGGATGCTCACTGGGTCACTCTGCTCCTTTGTGGGTTTTCAGAGAACAGATAAAACTGGAGTTCTTGGCCCATTAATGGCTCAGATCTTTA
Source organism: Notiomystis cincta (assembly GCA_013398075.1). Taxonomy (NCBI): domain Eukaryota; kingdom Metazoa; phylum Chordata; class Aves; order Passeriformes; family Notiomystidae; genus Notiomystis; species Notiomystis cincta. The sequence goes on along the minus strand of VZRX01004938.1, from coordinate 120,534 downwards.
TCTTCTCTGGAACCTGTACTGGTTGGCTAAGGGGACACATGCATTTGTCTCGGGTAGCTGTCCACAGGCCACAGCACTTGCCAGGAGCCAGCTCTGGTGTGGGGTCTCCCATAGGCTGAAGCTTCCTTTAGAGCACATGCACCTGTGCCACTGGGGAGTCCCTTCTGACTTCTGCCATGGGGTTGGATGTTTTGTACATAGCAATGGAACTTAGTATGTTCTCAGCATTTCTTTCTTGCATCGGTTTTCATTTCTGGTTTTCTTTCCCTTATGCTTTCTTTACAGTGTGCTTAGTTTTTCTTCCATTTTCTCTGTGAACTCTTGTTTTCTCATGTGTAATGGTGCCTTCTAGCAAAGAAACTTGGGCTTCTTCATTATCCATTTATGTGCTAGTATATACTATTACTGTACTCCACCTATATTTAGGCACTTCACAGAAAAACCTAGTGCCAGTATAATCACAAACAATTGTATTACAGCTTTGTTCAAGGTACATTTGCCTGCTCCGATGTGGGCTCTGTGGGCTGCAGGTAGATCTTTAGTGCCTGGAGCACCTCCTTCCTGTCCCTCCTCAATGACTTTGGGCTCTGCAGAGTTATTTCTCTCAGTTACTCTCACCTCTCTCAGCTGCTGTGCAGTGTTCTTTACCCTTTCCTGAATACCTTACAGCAGAGGCATCACCAGCATGGCTGAGGGGCTCAGCTTGGGGCCCATGCAGGTCCTTCTTGGAGCAACTGGAACTGGCTCTGTCTGACATGGGGACAGCTTCTGGTGTGTCTCACAGAGTCCTGCAGCTGAGCCCACCCCAGTTCAGTGTCCTTCTTAGCAAAGGAACATGCAATGAATTTAATTCATAGTTCATATGTAATGCATAATTAAAGTTAAGTATTTGAAATGATCTCTCGTCTACTTTATCCTTGAAGGCTAATCCTAACTCTATAAAACATTCTCCCTTTATTATATTCTATTTTTGCATAACAAAGGGAAAACAAAGGGCATTTCAGTGAACTTTTATTCTTACTACATTGTGCTACTTATAGTGATCTGATATTAAATGAAAACAGAGACATCGTATGTGTTTTCCCTTTTAAACAAGTAATAAGTACCATCTAGCTTGGTCATCTTTCATTATATGAAATCAGCAGTTTGCTAAGATGTTTTCTTTCTATAAAAAGTGTTGATCTTTCTTCACAAAAGAATTTTGCCTGTTTTGATTCTTGGTCAAAGCAGAAGCATTAGAAGGTGATTTATTGTGAATAAAATGCTTTTTAAATGCTACTAAAATTCAGAGTGGGAGAACCAACACATACTGTCTATTTTCTGAATAATACCTGTTACTACGAAGTGAAGATTGGGAGTGTTTCAAGCAGTTTCAGGCTGTAAAAGTGAATTTGTATTTGAAGTCTCCTAATGTTCTATTAATGCAAGCATGACTGTATTAGTATGAACAAGAAAGAATTTATTTTTTTGGTGGTTTGCTTACATATTTCTGTTCTATCAAACAAAGTAGATTTCCTTGTTCTTAAACAATTTTATACCAAATAGTTTACAGCATGGTGATGGAGAAATTGAGTAAAAAATCTTACCTTGATCTGTATATCATGTTTTGAAAAATCTTAGCTTAGAATTCAGAAATTTATGTAAGTTTCCAGAATGTCCAAAAACATTAATTTTATTTTGGTCTGAAACACACTGGCAAGTGTCTCTACATGATGTAATATTAAAATTCCTTTTTTTCAGGTATTTCTTTGTCTCAAACAAGTGTGCTTTGTGTTGAGGAGTGACATTTGTTGTATTTACTTTAGGAAAGGGAGGAAAATATGACTGAGGAAGTAGTCCTAGGACAGCTTTACTTGTTGGTAAATATCCAAGTCTTAAGCAAAGGCTGCTCAATAAGATCACATTATGAAGTAGTAGTTAAATCTTTTCTGCATCTTTTTTTTCTTCCACATTTTCTTCACTTTCCACTGAGTTCTCACATGGTGTTAAAAATTTAACAATTCTATAAGTTTATCTGACAAAATCAAGTCTGTTTAAACTTTTAAGTTTTTCTCTTTTGTCCCACTCTGGGAGATGGTGAGGGTGACAGCTGTGTGCAGAAGTTGGTGACAGCAATTCTGACACCTTGAGTTGAGGGGTTTTTTTGCTTCCCTTGGTTTTCTCATGCATTTCTTGAAGCTCACAAAAACATATGAGGCTGGTTTTAGTTTCTATATATTCTATAAATTTTTGCCCAGTCCCCGTAGAAGTAATGTCCTTTTTTTTTCTTTGCATAAACTTATATAATAAGTTGATTTTTTAATTTTTATTTTTATATCTGTTTCCTTGCGTCCTTTTGTTTGTGATTTTCATTCTATTGTTGTACGAATTGCCTCCTAAATACAATTGAATGCTTCCTTTATTGTTTAATGAATAGGGTTTGCTTAAGGCTTGAGTCCATAGGGTTTATGATTTTCTCTCATTATAGCAGTTAGGAATCTGCAAGTTGTGTTGTGAACATGTTGGTCTCCAAAAAAAGGGAAAAGTGTAAGTAATAGTTCTTCATCCTCCATTTCTTCACTGTATAAAACTTCAATTAATTTAAAAAAACAACAGCAACAACCTAGTGGGTAAAGCTTACCATAGTGAATTGACAGAGCATTTGAAGGATTTTTCTTTATTGTTTTTCTTAGTACAGATAGTCTATATTAAGATAATTGATAGAACTTCCTTTCCCATTAGGAAACCTAAAAATGCTTCATGGGTCATCAGAATCTCTCAAAATAAGCTTAGATTCAGGTATTGAACTCTTTTCATGTATTGCATTGCCCTTACAAAAAATCCTTTTAAGGAGCACTTAATATTAATTACCATTTTATTCTTCTAGTTAAATGGAAAAGAAATACACATTGTCTAATTTCAATATATTTAGAAAGCATTCAAAGAGTATATAATTCAAAGACTTAATCCAGTTTCACTGCTGTAATGCATACAAGAAAATTCAAATCATAGTCATTTATTTAATGTATTAGTATTGTTCTTCCTGTGATGGACTGGGGAATAGGTTTTTTATGAAGTATTTCATTTAAAAATAGTCATAATACTTATTCTCAGCGGAATAAATTTTGGAGAAGGTTCATAAAAACAACATTAAGGGCAATTATATTTTTCTCTTTTTATTATTCCTTTGGTATTCATATCTGAGGGGTTTTTTTGGTAGCAGAAGCTAGATAAATTAAACCAAGAGGCAAGCTATACTTGAAAATTTACTATTTTAATTTTTAAAATAGTATGTTTAATAGTACACCGAATCCAATATAGGTTGCTGCCCAAGCAAGGGCATCCTTTGTAGCCCCAACTGTATGCTCACACCTTTTCTGTTGTGATTGAAGGGCAGCAGTTGCCTGCTGGCACACTGACCAATTGATCTGGTAGAAGATCAATACACTGCTGAAGTGAGGAAGGGGGAGGACATCATCGTCCTGAACAAATGCAGAGCAAGAGGAGGAAAATACAAGGTAGCCAATAATTACAGTGGGTGAGTGGAGGTTCTTTTCCAGGGGGCAGTTTTGCACTACAGAGGGTTGTTGAGACCCAAGGGCAGGACCCAGCATTGACCTTGTTGAACCTTGTCCAGCTGGCCTCAACCCATTGATTCAGCCTGTCCAGACCCTTCCTGCCCTCCACATCAACATTCCCACCCAGCTTGGTGTCATTTGTGAACTGACTTAGGGGGCACTTGATCCCCTGGCCCAGATCACCCATAAAGATGGTAAATAAGCTTGCATCTGGCTTCATCCTTTTTGCACCCTCTCTCCATGTATTTCTATACCTTGATGAGATCTCCCTGAACTTTTCTTCTCAGGGTTGAGAGGTGCACTCTCTCTCAGCCTGTCATGGGAGGAGAGATACTCCAATGTCTTCATGGTACTTGCTTGGACTACCTTCAGTATGTCTGTGTCTCTCTCACACTGGGAAACCCAGCACTGGACACAACGTTCCATGTGTGGCTTTACCAGCGCTGAGGGCAAGGATCCTCTCTGTGACCTCCAGGCCATGCTTTGGCTCATGCAGGCAAAGGTGCCATTGGTCCTTCCCTTGGATTAGCCTTGCCTGCACACCAGGCACCCATCCAAAACTACTCAGTCACTGCCCTCCTGGGCTTGACAGGGGAGAGAAAATTTAATGAGTGCCTCATGGATCAGGATAAGAACATTTCTCCTGCCTGTCAAAGTCCTTCTGGATAGCAGCATGACTCTCTAATGTATCAGTCACTTGTCCCAGACCGGTGTCATCTGTATTATGCATCTCCTCCCAACCCCTAGATATCTTTTGTGAGATATTTTTTATTGATATTGAAGATCCAGATGTTGTCTAATTTGATGGCTTCTTGCCAATGTGTTTTCCTATGAATCTGTGTCCCAGGAGGCTGCCTATAGTGCATTAGTTAATCCCTAAGCTAATCCCACAACATATTGATTATCCCATGTTATTAGAAGCACAGTATTCCAACTTGGAGGCCTAGCTGCAGTTCATTTGTTGAACTGGCTATTGATTGTACACCCACTTATTGTTTAAGCTTAAAATTTTGCTGAAGACAAAATGTGAACTTGGTCTAGCTGGAGGCAGAACTCAAGGAGTCCTTGCTCATTTCCATTACTTCATTGCATAAGAAACAAAACCAGAGATGTATGTATGAGAAATTACTGTCTGTGATAGATTTGGATATTAATCCCCATGAATTTTGATCATCTTCTAATTTCTCTTTTCTTTGGAGGTGGTGGTGGTTGAGGGTGTGGTTTCTGCTTCTTTCTTGTCCTCTTAGTACTGCATATAAAATGTTGTAATGACTAAACAGAAAATAAGAAAATACTATAATGTACTTTATAAACTTGTGATTAATACAAAGCTTTCTTTTATGTAGTCGACAGACTTCTAATTTGTATTATGTCACATTAATATACTGTTACTCTGTTTTGCATTCTATTTTGTATCTGTTTTGCCTGCTCTCCTCCCCTGCTTCTCTTCCCCCCACCCCCATTCAGTCTTTGTGCTAGTTGCTTTAGGCTGATTTTTTTTTCTGTACGCCATTGTTTTTGCTTTGTTTGGGTGGAGCATGTGGGATAAAATAACATAGTTGCATTGCCCAATCTAATTTTCACTTCCCTTCCTCTACTTACACTGTAGTCTTTGTCATTAATTATGTCTTTTTACTTTATTACCTCTGTTCCCTTGGGATCTCTTACCCCAAATTGAAATCATAACATTGGTATCTAGATGTACACATAACAAATCTTATTACTGAATCTCTCATCCTCATTTTTTTCCCTCATCTCATATTTTTCTGTATTGCATCATACCTAGAATTACATTGGAATAACTTCACGGTTGTGTTGCCTTTTTTTTATTTTTTTCCTCTTCTTTCCTTCTAAATGCAAAATTTCATTGTGCAGGGATCTAATCTGAAGTACCAGGTACATTAAAGTTCATATTTCACATTCATCCAGCTGATAAACCTTAAAAAGCACTTGGAGATGAAATTGGACCTTTTTAAGGAGAATATACAGGTGTGTATTTATCTCACTACAGCTTCATTTCTTTGCTTTTTTAGACTATTCCAGATTATTGCTTTACCCCACCTCCTGTGGTCAGCCATGAATCGTCACATTTTCTCTTAACATTAGGGTGTGTTCTGGTGATTTTTGTTATTACCATGCTAAACTTGTGGTGGGAATTGAATGCTGCTATAAAGAAGCCCTTGTTTTTCAGATGAGGAGGGACTATTGGTCTGGTTTCTCAGTTCCTTTCCTTTATTTCTGTTTTATTAAAAAAATCTCCTGTATACAATGTAGATGTTTGTAACAGACTTGATGTAACAGGTCTCAGACTTAATGAAGCCAGTGTAAATGAAGCAGTTGTTCTTATTTCTAGTTAATGGAAAATATCTTTTCATATTAAAAGAATTATTAGAATGTTGTAGTTCTGTGTACTTTACAACTCGTATTCTTCTCATCCCTGTTCTTCTGATTTCTTACTTGTCAAGTGTATTTGCATTATGGTATGGGAAAAAAAGACACATTTTCTTGGGTAATACAACTAAAGAGAGGTAGTAGAACTTCTGGTCAGGTAGTTTACAAAGGCACTGCACCATCACTGTTGTGTAGTTATTCCTTAAATAGTGAAAATAGTGAAGCCTTATGTTATTGTTGTTAACTTATATGAAGCATATCAGCATGTCACACTTGTCTTTTTCTTTGTTTTTAAATGATTTTTGGTCTTCATCACAGCACAGTCCTTTATATGCAGATTTGTATAGTTCACCGGTGAATATGATTTAGATCACTTCTTCTAATAAAGAAGTGGAGATATGAAAACTTACAAATTTACAATATAAAAATAATTAAGATTGTATCATTGCTTGCATAAGTGGTTTTGGACAGCCGTGGCATATTTTTGGCAAGCTGAAAACCAATATGTGTTTATTTTTATTTGTTTGTGACTAAATCTTTTATGCCATCCTCCAGTGAATAAAATTTGCATGTTTAATGTTGATTAACATAATCAGATTTTTAAATCTTGCAAATAGTCCATTGCATATCTAGTCTAGCTGTTTAACTACAGGCAGTGACTGTATAGCCAATATGGCTTCTTAGTTTATCCTTAAGGACATTTGATTTATAAGAAGCCTTTTTGGTACATGTGCCCTGAAATGGGAGTGATTTTTTTTGTGAAATACATGGATTTTCACTGGTTTCAGATCAGAATCCTTTTTTTTTTTTATTTCATACATATGAAAGTGTTTTAACTATTTCTTCCGGGGATGGAAGATATTTTCATTTGGGTGGTTTTTTTCTTATTAGTATTTATACTACTCTATAATACACTATTTAGTATATTCTATTTCTACTAATTTAGAAGAGTTTCTACATAGTACAGTTGAAAAATTTTGATTATGACTGGAAACTTCTGAGAAAACTGGAATTCTCAAAAAAATAAAACAATACTAATGTGTATATCTTCATTAATACACAGTGTAATTTTCTAGCATAATTATTAAAGAATGCTTAAATTTTGGAATTAAATACCATGTCAACTAAAATGGGGAAGTAAGAACAGTTGAAGTTAAACAGGGGGGAGACTAATGGTTTATGCTGACATACCTTCAGTGTATGAAAGGATAGGAAACTACTCAACTGGAATATAATATAAAGCATTCTGATGTCAAAACGGTTCTGGTTACTGTATTTCCAGAAATAATTTTTAAGTATCTGTTTCCTGAAATGGATGTAAAAAGTAGCTAAAGTACATAAGAAACAGATACTTATTAATGACATAATGGCTTATTACAGGTTGAATTAAAAGTAAAATATTCTCCTAGTCTACAATATGTGCAGAAACATTTGGTGATAGTTAATAAAATTTATGACCCTTGATTCTTGCTGTGCCAATGTTGGTGCTTTTTTTTCCTCTGCTTGTAGAACACATTATATTAGTGTTTGCATATGTGAATGTCGTGGTTTGATTCTGGCCTAAATGCCAGGCACCCATGGGAGTCGCTTGCTCACCCTTCCCTGTCTCAGCTGGGCAGAGGAGGGAGAAGGGAAAAAATTAGTGAATGTTTCATGAGCGAGATAAAGGACTGTGAGAAATGCTTCAAGGACAAAGCAGACTCAACTTAAGTTGCAAAAGTGAAAATTTATTACTAACACAATCAGGGGAGGATAATGA
>VZRX01004938.1:69409-99395 GCA_013398075.1 Notiomystis cincta | reverse complement strand
TGAAACAAGATGATCTTTAAGGTCCCTTCAAACCCTGGCCAGTTTCTCATTCTGTGACAGGTGCTGCATTTGGACTGACTGGTGACAGTAAAACTGTGTGGTTTAGGATACACTGATATATTAACTAAGTATCATATTTAATCTGTATGGCTTTTTCAACACAGGATTTTTTAGATGGATTTTTTTGTTTGTTTCTTTTAACCTTCTCTTTGGAAAGTTATATGCCTGGGTGTGCTACTAAGAAAATAGCTGTACAGGAACCATACTGTAACTACCTGTACAAAGCTGTCTTAAGCTCATAGGCTGACTGTGAGGTTTTTCAAAGCTTCCTTAAGCAATGATGAGTTAAATCAGCTAAAACAGTGCATGCCAGAAATCTGATTTTGCATTGTTAGCTCTGGTGCATTATTTTCTCTTAGTAAGAACAGCATTGAGTAAGGTATTTGTAATAAGTTTTATAGTAGTGCTTAAAAGTCCTGTCTGTGCTCTAGGATATTGTTGTAATAGGCGCTTTGTGGAGGGAATGAAAACACTCATTGTGTGTGCAATGGGAGTGTGGTAGAGAAATAAAAAGAAACAGTGAGACAGTATTAAACAGCAGGACAGATGCTGGCTTTAGCAGCTAACAGGCCTAAGCTTCAATTTTACCTTTATTGAAGGCTATCTTTGTAAGTGATATTTACAATACTTTGTTTACAGGTGTTAATTTTGACAATAAAGTTAGTGAAGTTTCACATGTGTGAACTGCTTATAAACCCCTTCAGAAATTAAATCTCTCTCTTGATAACAGCAGCTTAAAACACCCAAAACATCTGAAAACTAAGGTTGGAATTCCATGCAGAAGGACACATTGCCTCTGCTGTGCAAGCATAAACCATAGTTTCGCTACTAATTATTACTGATAAAAACATCAAAACAAAAATCATCTCCATAATACAAGTTAGGTTTTTATCTATGAAATGAGTAGAATTTGCTTGTAGAAAAATAAAAATGTTAAGTAGTCTCTAGACTTCCTTCATGCTGGCAATTTTTGTAGTTCTGAGTTCATATGTATCACTCAAAGTACCTTTTCAGGGCATGTGGGTACATTTCTTATTTCCCAGACCAAGGTCTCAGCTGTGGCATGCTCATTTCCTTACAGTCTGACCACCTGCCTTATATCTTCAAGCAAAAACTAGACTTGCATGCCTTAAATTATGGCTGGTTTTTCCTACTTTCCACAACAGATTTCAGCTCCAGAAATTGGGTTAGAAGCTATCTGATTTTCTCCCCCCTGTGCAACTGGGACAATAGCCCACATCATCATTCATTTCAGGAACCCTGCCACAGATCTGGGTTCAAATACTGATTTCTCAGTGCAGGTAATGCCATAAACCTCAGGAGCGGAATAGTGTTTCACTGGTTTTCAGCTTCACCATCTCCCCATGCTGATAGCTAAAAGACAGTTACTTGGAGGCTCCTCACTGTCTGTGGACATGTAAGGGCAGGAGTAACTTGTCTTCAGAATTTCTGCTGTAGTATAAGGTTAAAAACCATTGCATTCCCTTTTTTTCAGTAGTAATATTTTCAGCATATTTTTTCAAGAGTAATAAAAGAATGTAGATAATAAAAGAATTGCTTTATTTTTACAGATGTAAAATACATACATGAAGATACATTGTATGTTCATGGTCAGTATTACTCCCATGATGTTGGTAAACTTTTTACTACACTTGTTTTACTAAACAAGTACCTGACCAAAAGTACCTGAGAAACCAAACCAGTGTTTTATCTGTGGTATACTTTAAAGAACAGACATTTGAGAGATGAACATTCACATATAAATTTCTAATGATGAAGAATATTTGGGCAATGAGATCATGCTTACATTAAACAAAAAGTGTTTTCCATTCCAAAGGGTTTGATGTGTTAGTGAGACTCAGTCATAATCTCTTCTTGGAACTATTGTCCCAAGAAAGATGCACGAAAAATGTAAGCCAGGTAGAATGCTAGAAGATACTACTAATGCATAAGATTTAATTGCTTTGAACTGTAACTTACTTTTGTATTGTACTGTAACTTACTTGTTTGTATTTTTTCTGAAGTATAGAAGAAGTGTAGATTTCAAAGGTAGATTGCAATTAGACTGGTGAGAGTAAAACTTTGTGGTTTGGGACACACTGGTATATTAACTACATATCATATTTAACTGTTGTAGGAAATACAATGGTTTTGATTGGGAAGTTAGAGATTCCTTTTCTTGATAAATAAATGTGGTGCTTCAGCTTAGAAGGAAGGCTGTTGAATGAAGATTTAAGGAAAGTATGTAAGTGGAATGCAGAAGGCAAATAAATAGGTGGGGATGTACTTGCCTTATTTGTAGTATTAAAGATGATCTTGGTTATGTAACTTCAGGTGAAATTATGGATAGCTTACTTGTTTGACTATATTTTTTTTTCAGTTGACTTTAAGCCTCATGCCAGCATGGACACAGTCCATCACATGTTACTCTTTGGATGTAATGAACCTTCCTCTGCTGAAAATTATTGGTAAGAGCTGCATCTTGCTTTTGTTATTAACCAACTCTTTTTGGTGTTAATTGCTTCCATAGAAACCTTTTTCAGTGTCAGAATCTTTTGGAAAAGTAGGAAAATTTGGAATGAAGAAATGTATAGCAATCTAATCTTTCCACATTTAAAGTGTTTGGTTTTTTTATACAAACTCCTCCATATTCTTCATGACTAATTGACTGTCTTCAAGGAGGAGGCAGGAGCTTTAGCAAAGAGAGTGTCATTGAATATCAATCTTCAACCCATAGTTGGCTGCTTTTCTCTGTATGAAGTCATGTAGCAGGTGTTCAGAATGAAACTGAGTGAAAGATAAGCTGAAGAAGATTATCAAGTGATTTGGTAGTTTTCTTGCCCTTCAAAATGCCTAAGCAGTGAGAACAGTGGGAAACACTTAATGCCAGTAAAATAAGTGTGTGAAGGCAAAGTGAAGAGAATGTGAAGGTGGGTGGAAATTCCTTGTCTGTCCAGTCACTTCGCAGATTTTCTGTAGGTTTTCATAAGAGAGCAAATGAGGTATTTTTGCTGATGATGCAAAGGTTATATGAATTATTCTGAACTGTAGAACAGTTTTAATATAGGTATTCTGATAGAGTTGTGTGATTATAATTTATCTTTTAAGTATTTACCAAAAAGGTAACTAGACTTGGAATTTAGAACTAATAGTATAGTATAATATATATTCAGGAAAAATACCCCAAAACATTTTGAATGCCTGTTTTGGGGAGATAATTTGATTATTATTTTAAACATACACAACAAATTTCCTCAGAAGTCTTATCTCCCATTTACCTATCAACCAACAATTTTAATATTGGAAATGTAATCTTGCACAGCTGCAAGAAAAGCAGATGCTTAAGAAGTTCAGACCAAAGTAACATGGAAAGCATAGAATTTCTATTAATTTCTTTTTCTAGCAGACAGCTTTTCTGTGTTCTTTTTTATTGTATCTTATATGATAGAATATGTGAACTAGAATTAATGTGAACAATACACCAACATAAAACTTTTCCATTCTGACCTTTTAAAAACAGTTGAGCATCCTATTTAAAACTGAGTAGATTGTACTTGGAGTTTGTGCAGTTTGATATTTCTGGAAGTAATTTTATTAGAGCCTTGGAAAAATTTGTACAGATTGTTCAGGAGCTTGTGTTGACATGAAGTTACGAGACAATGCCTAAGTCACATCTGACTGATGTTCTGAGGTTGTGGAAGAGATGGATCCAAAGCCAAAAAACCTAGTTCTTCAAAACTCAGTCAGGCTGAAATCCCTGTTTTGAGTCTAGAGTTGGGGTAGTTTGAGCTCCCTGGCTGTACCTTCACTCTCCCAGAGAAGACTCACTAATGACAGCCCATGCACTGTGGCAGCTAATGTTGCTTTGGTTCTTGATTGCTATACTTAATACCTACCTGTCAAATGACAAGATACTTATTTAATTGTGGTGGATTGAGCTTGACTGGACACCAGATTCCCACCAAGCTGCTCTATCCCTCCACTTCTTAGCAGGATGGAAAAAAACTCGTGAGTCAAAATAAAGGCAGTTTAATAAAGGAAAAGCAAATGTTGTGCAGAAGCAGAGGAAAACAAAATATTCTCTTCTGTACTTCTCATCACCAAGCCACTTCCCTTTCTTCTACCTTTTTTTATTGAGTGGCTATAATATGGTATGGAACATTTCTTTGGTCAGTTTGGGTCAGCTGGCCTGGTATGGTCTCTGCTAAGATCTTTCCCAACCACTGGTGTGTTATTAACACCCTTCTAGCTACTCATGCAAATCCCAGCACCGTGAGGGTTGCTGTGGGGAAAATTAACTCCATCTTAGCCAGACTGAGTACATTAGTGTTGTGTTTAAATCTGCTATTTCCAATTTTTTATATGCAGGTTTTGATTAGATTTTTTAATGTATAGTTTCTGAGGTTTTTGTTGTTTGCTTTGCATTCTCAAAATTAAAGCTCTTCATTCACTGTATCATCATTTCACATCCCTGTTTTTGCAGCAGTTTGCAGCTTTTTATCTTGCTCTGCCCAGAGTTATTTACAAGGCTAGATCATGTGTTTTCTACATAAAATAGACTAAAGAATGCTAGAAACTTCTAACCTAATTTTGTTAAAGTAATTCTGATGCCTGGTCTTCATTTTTGTTTATTTTGTTTTGTTGTTTGCTGTTCCTTTTGTTAACTGAAGGCTAGCAAGTGATGACTTCTCTTGCTCTTCCATCTAGTGGGCGAAGAACAGTTGTTCGAGCAGATCCCTTGTTTAGCAAGGATCCTTCCCTTACTTTTTACATGGTCAACGTTTTTACAGAGCCAGTGTTTATTCAATTAAGGCATGCCACAAAGATTTGTTTCTTTATTCTAGTTTCTTTTGTAAGGTTCTAGCAATATTAGTTACATAGAGTTTTTCAAGTCAAGAGGTCCTTCTCTTTTACCATGATGATGTGGATTAGTTATATTATGGAAAAACAGGCTGTCAAGAACATTCAGAATGCAAGGTCAAAAATAATTTTCTTGAGGTGTGAAGTTTCATTCAGGCCAGTTTTGAGTGGAGAGGAATGAGAAGCATCCAGATGACTCTGTTGGGGTTAGCTGCCCTTTGGCCATAGCAGCACTAAGCCAAAATCTGTGATGCCCATCTGGCCTGCTGCCTTTTGTGGTGATTTGACACTATTCTTGCACATGTCCCTGGCCTTCTGAAAGGCTGTCAGATTGTGTGGAACCTGCTCTGGTTTCAAAATTCACTGCAATGTCGTAGAATCTTTATCTGAACAAATGCTAAAGTTTGAAATACACCGGCTTTTCCATGGGGAAAAGCTTCCTAGGGCTCATTGCCTCAGATGTTGTTCAGTGCATTAAAAAATGGTGTAGCTGCTTCTGTTGCTTGATCATAATTAATCTAAAACCAGTTCAGCCACAATGACAAGTTTTGCCTGAGCTGACAAACTGTGTTGAAGTAACATGCCTGAACTGATTGATAAAAGTTCAGATTCTCTGTAGATAATCAGGAATGCACTTGAATGATTTAAAAGAAAATGTTGAATTATTCAGAACTTGTGAGTCTCCTGGCAAGACAGGTCTTGGCTGCACACTGAAATAAACTCTCATGAATGAGCTGATTCATAGAGAAAACCTTTATTTTGAGATCAGGAAGGGCAAGTATAAATAGTTATCTAATGCAAACAAACGTATAAGTGTAGGTCATAGATGACCACCTGGTAATTCCTCTGTCAGACTAGTTGTTTCTGTTGGCAGGAAAGAATGGGTTTGGATACCTTTGATATCAATAGTTCAGTAGAAGTTGCAAAAGATGTCCTGACTGGTTCAGTGAAGGACTTTATTTCACTGCATGAGGGAGAGTGGGGACAGTAGAAAGAATTTTATTTTTGGGTGTAGTTTCTTACCATTGTCACTACTCCAGAATGTTCTGCAACATTCAAGACCTAAAAATGATGATTTGTCTTAATCACCTCAATTACGCTTTTTAAAAAATTTCTGGTTAGTGTTAAGGAGTACAGTATAATAGAGAAAGAAATAAAATAAGTTATTTGTTACTATAACCAATGCAAATTTGCTAAAGGGATAGCTGAATACCGGTCTTGCTGACATAGTGAAATATTTTACTTTCAATCTAGAAAATCAGTCAAAACCCCCATGCCATTAATAAAAACAGCTCTTGAACTTACCCAAGGTCAAGGAGAATGCCTTTGGGGAGTCCAGGAGAGTTTGCAAAAAACACAGAGATCCAAGAAGCAGTCAGTAAGTTCTCCTCTGCCCTCCTTAATCCCAAATTTTGAGTCAAAATCAGTGTTTAGAACCATACTGTATAATATACAGCTGTAGTCCATTTTTAAGGTATTCTGTGTCACTCATTCAGTTTTGAATTTCGTTTTTGTATGTAAAGAAGCTACAAATTTCAGTGATTTTTTTGTTTGTTAAATTTATACTTTTTACTAGCTCCCTACTTTTCAATCTGTTGATTTTATTACCTCTTCTTTGCAATCTCCTCTAGGTTTGTTTTTTTTCTGAAAACTTGATGTTGCAAGATTGTCATTGATGGCGAAATGAGAGAGTTGATCGTTTTTTAAACAAAATGAAAGAGCACTGTCTGTATTTCGTCTTTGTACCCTGCAGTCTTCCCTCTCCATTCTGATAGCATCTCAGGAATAAAGTTTGAAGCAGCCTGCACAGGACTTTTTCCTAATTAGTGTGTTCTTAAAAATACTGTGGGATAAATTAAAGACTATCTGGCCCAAAGTGTAGTGATAAAGCTGTGACTGTAGTGCTTGTAGTGTAGTGTGCTTGTAGTTCCTTCTGGCATTCCTCCTAAACAATCTGTTCAATACATTTCCAAATTGTGCAGCTCGATTCCTGGTTAGATCCCTGAAGTTTTTTTATAGTAGCAGTGTGCAGCTGTGTAGTTTTCAGCTGCAGCTGCATCCATCAAAACATTTCACTTATCTTGAAATCAGTTTTTATTGTCCTTTGGGACAAGGGCATGTCTGAACGAGAAGGTGACCAAACTGTTAGTTATGAAGGTCTAGAAATACATGTGGTGAGTATAACTATATGTATATTAAAAAAGTAGTGGCATGTTCCCTTTTCTCTCGATGCTTTCATGATTATGGCAAAGCTTTCAATCAGAAATAAATACAGTACCAGGCTGCAAGAAAGGTCACTGGGATCAAAGAAATGCATAATGTCCTGCTGAGGTAGTTTGATACACATGCTAGAAGAGCTGGTTATCTCTGAGAGATACCTGGAAAGCATCATTGTCATTTGCACATATGGCTCAGCTATCCTCAACAGAAACATGATTGGGCCTGTGTCTCCTAGATGTCCTCGTCTTTTGTGCACTTATATTCTTCCTCACACTGTATGGCACTCTGTTTTCCCCAGAATTTCAGGTGACTGAAACCATGCGTATACAAATGCTTTCCCAGGTGTCATTTTACAAGCAATGATAAACAGAGAAGGGGCTGTACCATTTTGGTTTAGAATGAAACATTGGCATGGGTGCCAGCCTTCATGACATCTGGCTTAAGTTTGTTGATGCAGTCTGTTGATGAATAGTTTCAGGGTGAGGCTTTCTAAAAGTCATACCTGTGTGTGCTACACTGTGGAATGACTTCTCCACTCTGTGCTCAGGGCCATGGGTGCTTTGCCATTGGAAGAAGTTACAAATATACCCTGTAAATAAACCTTTTCCCTAATTTTAGGATCAAGAGGGAGAAGTGTATTCTGGATAGGTGTTCAGAAAGCTCCTTAGGGTTCCTTGTTTGATTATCCATGTATATCATCATGCAGCCTACACCCACATATAGCAGTCAGTGCCTTCTTGGATGTGGTCCAGGCACATTGTGCTGTCTGTACAACTGTGTCTGGCCTTTTACAGATCTGGTAGTGTTTCTGCCTCAGGTTTACCAGTTCTTGCAGATTTAACGTATCTAAAATTTTCCACTCTTTGGGAGTCTTTCATTCTTTACCCTGTCACCTGCAAGGTGCAACCTGCAGAGGCTAGGGACAACTTAAGCTCTCTACTACTGTAAATATTTGTGGCCTGTTAATTTGGCAAACCCTTCTTTTTCTTCTTGTTTTCCCTTGGGTTTTTGTTTTGCATTTTTTTGGTTTGTTTATTTAGGATTTTTTTGGTGATCGTTTCTTTTGTGTTTGTGTGTATGTGTGTGATTTTTCTCTTTTGAAAAACAAGAAATTGTGCAGTGGAATAAAAATTAACTTAAAGCAATGAGCTTACATTAAGTACAGAGAAGAGTATGAGTGCCTCCTATCTGTGGATTCATATACAGTTTCCCGTCACCTTTTTTGACAATGATTTTTAAATGAATTTTAAATAACCAATTTTGTGTTAAGACTTTGATGTCTTGTGGGTTTTTTTCTGCTTCATGCATGAGTTCTGTTCTGTGTAAATGTGGCAGCCATTGTTATTTTTTATCTCTTGAGTTAATAATGCTAGTAATTTTCATACCATTCATTACCATAAAATATTCCTTCTTTTTTTCCATCACTGGTTAATAGACTGATAGGGCCCATCAGAACTTCTAACACTGCCTTAAGGCAAAGGTAGGAAAATAAAAGAACATGGAACATACACCAATATCCATGAAAGCAATCTACATTGAAAGAATTGTGTTTAATCAGCATACATTCAAAAAAAATCTTCATAGATCTTAAAATAGTGGTTTTGCATGTAACTCACATGCTGTTTTCTGATTTCAAAATTTTTAAAATAATATTCCTTTTTCTTTCCTCATATTTTTAGGGACTGTGATGAAGGAACATGCAAAGATAAATCTAACATTTTATATGCTTGGGCAAGAAATGCTCCACCCACCAGGCTGCCCAAAGGTACTGGTCCTTTAATATGGAGTTCTTGTGTGGAGGGTCAGGGGAAAAAGGAGGATGTGGAAGTAAGAACCTGGCATATCTGGGAACATCATATAATATTTTATTATGTTTAATTGGTAGAAATTGTATAAACATCAACCTCTTTAACTATGAAATCTATTATGCTAGCTAATACACTTGCAGGTTTGTGTCATTCTGTTTGCTATACCATTTTAAGTTTCTGTAGGGATAAAAAAGGCAGAGGGAGAGATAACAATAATATTTTTATATAGCATTCATCTTGCATTTCCTACTATATGCTACTAGAAGGTTACCATTTATGTATCTTCCAGTAGCATACAAACTACATTAAGATACTTTTGTTTGTTTGGGAAAGCACAAACAAGTTCAACTCAGACTTTCTATTTTTCCTTTTTAAAGTTTACACATTGACAATTTAATGTGTTTTTCATTTTTAATGCTTTGATGCAATTGAGCAACATGCTTGTATACCCATTTCCTTGTATGATAGACAGCTCTGCTGAATCAAAACATTTTAAGCTATTTTGAGTCGTATGTCTGGAAAGCAGGGACAAGTATTTTCTAAGAAGTGTCTTAGAAATATCGACCATATGTATAGCCTTGAGCTGAAAATATCTTGAATTCTAAGTATTTTTTCTTTCATGTTTTACTACCCATTTTCATAGCCAGGGGCAGTATTATTAATTTTTTTTTTATTATTATCCATTTACACACTTGACAATATGAATGTTACTTGATTTGGTTATCAGAATGTCAAGTTAAAAAAAATTGTTACATCGAGGATTCTATAGAAGTTTTGTACTTGGAGGATTCTGTGGAAATTTTTCTGTTCAGCTAGTAATACTTTTGTTGTTGGTAAACTGTGCAAAAATACAGGGTTTGTAGGCAGTATTCATAAAGATGCTTCATTTGTGCACAGAGAGGCTGCAGTCCCATTTATAAGTTGGCTTTGCCTATTACTCTGGGATTCTCTGACCAAATATGAAGAAATTGCTTTTTCTGATTCTTTTGAAAAATGTTCATTGTGGAAATGGTTTAGAGAAATCCCTTTTGGTGATGGTGGTAACTTTCAATTTCATTATTTCAAATTATTTCAAGCTTCTCTATAGTGTTTTGTGCCTGTGCTTGCTTCTCTCATCAAGTAACGTAGCTGCATAATTTCCTCAAGATTTTTTCTGCATATAATATTAATTTAAACCTAGAAATACTTTACTGAAGGCCTTTTTCTCCTATCATTCTCAATGTCTTCTTAGTAAGTTAGTGTTAATTAGTCTGTATCATGCAGAAGTTGTATCAGATATGAAAGTTCCACCAAATCCTACATGGATGACAAGACTTCATTTTTATTTTGGATTTTTATAAAACTAATATTAATGTTCTTTGATTGAGAGAGTTCTCTGCATAAAGCAGATACCTATTCATTAATAATTAAGTTACAGTCCTAGCTTCTTAGTCTGTTTGGGATCATATGCTGGTGGTTTTCCTAGGTTTCAGGACAAAGTTTTCTTCAGTGGTGTCTGAAATTTTCTTTCCCTTCACTCTTAGCCATTAAAATGATTTGTATTTTTTTATATTTTCAGTGATGGTGAATCATTTTACATTTAATTGTTTCTGAAAACAGCATGTTTTCCTTCTCTTAGGTGTTGGATTCAGAGTTGGAGGAGAAACTGGTAGCAGATACTTTATTCTCCAGGTACACTATGGAGATGTTAGTGCATTTAGAGGTATGCATTTTGGAAATTTGCTCTGTAAGTTCTGTTGGCTACAACATCAAAAATAGAAGAACCTGTACAAAATAATTTTTCTGTTAGTGCCATTTGCAAAGATCATTGGGCATATTTGTAATACAGTTTGTATATTAACTTGACTTTATAAACTTGATTTATTTCTATAAATTTTTGAAAGATTAAAACCATTTTTTTCTTCCAAAAACGCGGAGCAGATGACTTAAAGTAATCAAGAAGCAGATTAATAATTTTAAGTTTAGGGAGAAACTTGTGGTTTCCATATATAATTCAGTGGTTTTTTTAATGACACTGTAACAAATAAGTGTGAACACACTTAACCTGTCATCTTACTCGAATAGATTGTGAACAGATTATATTCACTGGCCAATCAGTTACAGTATTTGTGTTTGGAAAAAATGTAACTTGTGGAGACAGTGTCTTTTTTCTTTGTTTGTTTGTCTTCGTTTCTGGTTTGTTTTTTTAAGATGAAACACTCATTTCAAGTGTAGCAATGTGCTTATTCTTGTCTTTGAGTGTTTCACAGTATCACATAATGGTTGAGGTTGAAACAAATCCTTGGAAGTCATATGGTCCATGCCATCCCTGCTCAAGCAGGACCACCTACAGCCTGTTGTCCAGGCCCATGTCTAGATATATCCAGGGGTAGAAACACCACAGGGCAACCTCTGCCAGTGCTCCATCACCCACACAGTGAAAAAGTTTCCTGATGTTCAGTGGAAGCCTCTTGTGTTTCAGTGTGTGCCCATCACCTCTGGTCTTGTCACTGAGCACCACTGAGAAGAGCCTGACTCCCTCTTCTTTCCACCCTCCCTCCAGATCCATCTCTTCTTCCTGCTGAACAGTGCCAGCTCTCTCAGCTTTTCCTCACAGGAGAGATGCTGCAGTCCCTTCATAATCTCTGTGGCCCCTTGCTGGACGCTCTGCATGTCTTTCTCACACTGAGGAGCCCAGCACTGGATACACAACTCCAGCTGTGGCCTCTCCAGTGCTGTGCAGAAGGGAAGGATACCCTTCACTGACCTGCTGGCTCTGCTTTGGCTGATACAGCACAGAGCACCATCTGCCTTTTTTGCAGTAGGGGCACACAGCAGGCTCATGCTCAGCCTGAGGAACCCCAGGTCCTTTGCTGACAAGTTGCTTCCCAGCCTGTTGGTGCCTGGGGTTGTACCTCCCTGCATGCAGAACTTGGCACTTCTCCTTGTTCTTCATGAGGTTCCTGTCAGACCCTCTCTCCAGCCTGTCCAGGTCCCTCTGGATTGCAGCACAACCCTGTGGTGCATCAGTCAGTTCTCCCAGTTTGATATCATCTGCAATTGCTGAGGATGCACCTGCCCCATCATCCAGGTCATTAATGAAGGGGTTTAACAGGACTAGAGCCAGTATTGATTCCTGGGCTATTCCACTAGTTGCCATTCCTCAACTAGACAACCATTCAGCCAGTATTCAGTCCACCTCACTGCTCATCCAGACCATATGTTATGAGCTGGGATTTGGGAAATTTGAATTTCATTAATGCACATTGACTTATTGGTGATCTGTGATTTTTGGGGATTATCTTGTTTATTAATTTATTTGTTTATTTCATGTTGCACTTTGTTCTTTAAACCTGAAATGCCTTGTTCACACACCTTTGAGGTGCATATATTCTTGCTTTTACTCTTTAAATCACATCTTATGCAGAGTTTTTGGATTATGGCCTCTGTGGTCATCAAGAGCAAAAATCTTATAAGTCATCATTCCCATGGAACTCGTCTGTGATATTTTACTGATGTAGGATTTAAACAAGAAGAACTTCATGGGCTGAGTGATAATGAAAATGTTGAAAGAAGAGAAAGCTGAGTAAGAACAAAAAAATTAAAGGAGGAATATGCATAATAACAGTAGTTCAAGGTAGGCCTGTGGCCTCTCTATTCTTCTGTGGTATCATGATAAATGATCCACAGACTGTACTTGGTTTTGAATAGAGAAGTTGCTAGGTAGGTGCAGCTTCCCAGTGCCATGCAGCCTCTCTTCTGTGCATCTCTGGCAAAGTTCAGGCAATGCTTAGCTAGAATTTTTAGCAGCACTGTCTGAAGCAGAAGCTTCTGCCATGACATGAAGATATAATATGGCTTAATGGCAATATTGGTAGAGGAGGAGGAGGGAGTAAACTGAGTGTGCCAATATTGTTTGAATGGATCATATAGGCAAACATGCTGAAGTTAAAAGAATTGATTATCATGAGAGAGTTCAGATGGACCCTTAAAACCCTTGTGATTCTTTGCCTGCTAAAATCCTGAATAATTAAAGTTACAAACCTCTAAAGAGAGCATATTCATCGACAGCCTGCTCTTCATTATTGCTTGGGGATATTGAGAGTTCTCACTGTTCATTTTTATTCTTAAGTATAATAGATGAGTATGTAGTTATTAAAAAAAAAAAAAGAAACAAATTAGATCAGTAACCTTCAATGCACATTAGTTGACAACATCTTTGGAAATTTTTATTAACAACTTAATGTGTTAGTCAAAGCTTCTATCCAAAAACCCACTTGCAGGCTTAGAGAGACTGCAGTGAAAGAAGTCATTACCCGAAATTAAAACATCATTTTGTACCCTCAGTAGACCCTCTGCAGAAGACTTCCTTATTTTTTGCCTAGAATATACATGCAGGACTTAAAAATGCCATGGTTGTATGCCTGCAAAATCATTAAAGTTTAAGAAGCTGATAGGATTATGATATGGGAAATGATACCAGTGTCATGTACTGTTTCAACTGTTAGAGAGTATGACAGACTGCCCTCCATATTTCAGTGCCTTTTGTTTGGTAGTCTGTGATCTTATTTTGAAAATAAAAAATAACCTACCTTTTCTGCCATTTGTGAGAAGAAATGTTTTTAAATGTTGCCTACCTGTAAAAATTCCAGTAGAGAAAATTACAACTTTAATCAAATAAAATGTCCTAACCCTTCCAGAAGTGTTCAAAGATATTCAATGCATAGTCTTCAACTAGTTTTACAAGTACTGTTAAATTTCAGGAATAACCTAAAGGTATTTTTCTTGTAATGAGATGTCTGTTGATAACCACAGACATAAAAATAAGAATACAGTCAAAGCATAAGAATACAGTCACTGAAATTTGTAAGTAAGCACATGCAGTTCTTGCAGTTTAGAACAGAGGATAAATGATGAAATGTGCTCAGTTAACTTGTTATGCTTTTAGTAGTACATCAAAGATTCTAAAGCATTGTTCAGAGTTTACTATTCTGACCTAAAAGTAATTGCAAATATAAAATATTTGACTTGATGTAGTAGTTATTTCTATATTAGCACCCAATTTTATTTCCTGTCAGTTTTGAAGGGAAAAAGTGCCAGAGTTAAAATCATAAACTCTCATGTTCAATTCTTCTAAAAAGAATATTTTTCATTTCATTAATCAGATATTAAATCAATTCTGCTTTCCATCCCTTCTTACCTATAATCCTGAGGTTTAGATGCACACTTTACTCTCAGATAACAAAATAAAACTTATTGTGCCTTGTGTAAAGTAAACAGATCAAAATTTAGGCTGGAGAACCAAAAATACATTCTACAAAAAAATGTGTAAAGAGCCATTTTTGAAAAATATCAATTTCTCTATTTAATTTTCTTTGCTTTTTATATTGTAAAAGCAAAAAATTATTGTGGAGTTATGCCTGATAGTGGATACAGCTATGTAACAAGTAAAAAATTATCAGTTATTTGTCTGCCTTTTTATATAGTCATAGATGTTCAAAGTTCAGATTCAAATTACCAGTAAATCTAGTAATCTTTAGATCTATAAAGGGACGCAGTCAGATTTGTACTTGGGCTGTAGGAATATGCAGTTCAATTGTCATTCTGGTCTTGTTTTATTCTTCTATGTAATCACCTTTGAATCTGAATTTTAAAAAATGTGGGTTTTTTCTAATCCCTAAAATGTTCTTTTCCTTCCCTTTATATAACAAAGACTAATGTTGTTTCTAATCTGCCATATTATTATCTTAGTACTTTCTAGCACATGTAAGAATATAATTGTTATCCCCAAGGATCAAAGTGTTTAGACGTTATCAATGATAAGGTTTTCACATTGTGTCATTTGTATGTGTGCAACTGTTGCATTTTTTGAAGCAATTTATAATTTTTTGTCAGTATATTTGGAGCAAATTTATGGGGAATTCTTTGGTCTTTTCAGCTTTGGCATTTTTTTTTCATTCCCTTTCTTGTTCTCTCTCTTTTCTTGCACAAGGAACAATATTACAATCTCAGCTTCTTCTTTTAACCCCCACCCTTTCACTGAGAGTAGATTTATTTCTTCTTGCAATCACTCCCTGCAAGAATCATGTTATTCACATTACGGATAATAACAGATGTACCTGCTTTTCTTAGTGGGATATAGGGTTCTTAGTGTTGTCTTAGGGTTTGGATTTTTTGGTAGGGGGGAGTAATTCGTTTTGGCCACCAAGCTAGTAGATGTCTTAAAAGGATCTGTTTCCTCATAAGAATGTGAGTTGTGTATTGTCATTTGAACATTATTTTGAACATTATTGTCAACATTAGAGTCAGTGTGCTTTTCTTCAATATTCTCTTAAATATGCCAATATCTTGAATAAAGTTAGCTTTACATATTCGCAGAGATTCATGGCTAAGATAAAATACTTTTATATCCTTTTAGCAAATCAGTCATCTGTGACCTTTATGAAGTCTTCATCTGTTAAAAAATTTATATTGAATCAGGATCAACAATTGTCTCCTTTCCATTTGGAATGTAATTTGTGAAAATGTCACTGGGGAGTCTGTGTTTGCATTTTGTTTTTCACAAATTAAATAAAGGTACAGTTTCATTCCAGATTTCATACTAGACTTTTAAAAAGAATTTTACTGAATTGATATTGGATGAGGGAACAGATCAGCAAGTGCATGCACCTTGACTTACTTGACAAAAGCAATTGAATGCAATATTGTCTCATTCTTTACTAGGACCTCAAGTTCATTTTTTGTGCTGCATGACTTTGCTCTTTAAATATAACTTGTACAAAGTTAGTTCCCCGTGGACATTAGCTTTGGGGTTGTCTTGCTCAGAGGTTATGCTTACCTTCGAGGTTACTTTTTATCTTTAATAATGCAAAGCCAATTCTGCGACTGTATGTGGAGATTCTGGTACAAATCAAGGGCTAATTTTGAAATAACAAGGGGTTTCGTACTTCATAAAAAGTCCCACTCTGCTGCAGTGAAAGCTTGTAAGTATTCTAGTCACCACGTATGAGTGCTATACTGTTCCTATGAAATTCTAGAAATAGGGCAATGAAGAAGCCAAATAAAAGAGTGCTCAGTAATTTATAATCTGCATACTCAGAGTGCAAAGAAAACAGGTTTTGAAGAGTGTTTCTTTTTATGAGTAAAAAGCCATACAATTTTAAGCATCTAGAGAGTCCTAGAAGTCTCAGTGTCTGTGGCAGATGATCATGCATGTAACTGAAGAGTTCAAGACTGTAGAGCTGGATGGACAGATTAGCAGAAAGCCTGTCAGGATTGTTTCAGAAGTCTTAGCAAAATCAGCTTACAGAAGGAGAGTGTTTCTCTTTAGGATAATTTGTCTTCACATCAGGTGTGAGTATTTTACTAGAAAAACTGTTGAGTGTTTCTAGTGTTTGAGATATTTCTCCTAGAAAACATTATTATAAACAGGAGGAGCATTGGTGATTATTTTTAACTAATTTAAACATTTATTGACAGTTGAACTTGGAATGATCATTGAAGTGCTATCATGCACAATTTTTAAAAATTATATACTTAAAATCTGAAGCCAGTTTAATGTGCACCATTGGCTTTGTTTGACATGGGTAAATAAAAGCAGGGAATATTTAATGTGATTGTGTTATATTTGCACAGAACACAAAAGGCAGTCACGAGCACGACTTCTGGATTCTTTTCAGTTGGAAACTCTGCATGGACAATTTGCTTTCATTTGAACCTTCTTTCTGAAGTATATAAAATTGCATTTTCTAGTCTTTGTCATATGGGAAATATTAGCTAGTATCTGCTTTGTCCCATAGCAGTGCTTATTTACTGAATAGGTGAAAGAAGGAAATCAAAGTAGTTAGATAAGCTGGACAAGCTTAGGTCAGAAACTTTAAAAGAATTTTCACAAGAAAGTGGCATGACCTCACTGCAGTCAGCATTCTTGGGTGAAATGGTCAGAGCTTTGAGTGTTTCAAGGAGGTGAAGTGAAGGACAGAGAAGCAGGGAGACATCAGTTCAGCATCCCCCTGTAGTTAGAAAAAACATTAATTCAGTTTTGGCTAAATATAACTACAAACAGAATTAATAAAGCACTGTAGGAGTTTGTGAAAGGTTTAGACTAATGTATCCATACATTAATTTACTCTTAACACAGCACTACAGATCAGATACTTCTGCCAGAAGTTCATTTGTGCTTCTCCTGATACTGATTTAGATGGTTTCCTTATATAGTAGCAATTATAACTTTCCAGCTATCTTCAGTTCATTTTGAATTGCTGTATTTAGATGAAAATGCTGATTAAAATGTTTTCTATGCTATGAAAATTCAAATTGTGTCAAAATACTTTAATATTGACAAACTGAAAGGTATTGGAGTTTTTTTTCCCTCCTCCTGTTGTGCTACTTTAAAAGAGATGCTATAATAGCAAGGGCTAAATTTTTCAAATATGAAATTAGTTTGATGGTTTGGGAGTAATTTTGCAGCAGTTTTCAGAAGATAGAATGGTGATGTTTTCAGCTAAAATTCCAAAACTGAGAGACACAAAATAACTGATTGCATTTAAAAATTTTTTATTTTATTATTTTGAGTAATAATGTTGTGAGAGGAAGCAAGCATTTTCCAATTTCCACTGAAATTCATGTAATGCAGGGTTCTAACAATATTAAACTTTAAAAACCTGAGTTATGGAGCATCACCTGTGTTACATAAATAACAAAAATCTATTTTGAAATTAGGAGAGTGGGTCAGGAGAGGCTTTACAAAGACCTTTGTAGTAACCACTGAGATATTGAGACTGTAAGTAAAGCTGCCTGCAGGGAAGAGGATGAACCATATATATTTATATATCTCTTGAGCTTTTTCTAAAACCATTGACAAGGAGTTTAGTTTCTCTTTCTCTTGAATGTTTTCTTACCATTTCTCTTGAATGTTTTCGTACCATTCCGCTTCTTTTGTCCTAATAGCTTAGTCTTTTTGGCACTTTCAGATTCTTGATTTGGCCATTTGAAAGAAAAGTTTATTACCTGTGGTTGAAAAGTAGTGCTGGATTGATCTGGAATGCTACTTACTCAATGAAACTACATTTGTAGATAATCTTGAAGAAAGCTACTGTTCTTATTTTCCTTTTCTGTGTACAATGAAGACTTTGCTTTTTTGTTGCTATTTGTAAAGGTACAACTGTCATATACTGATTCAGATTTTTAAATCCAAAAGTGTTTATTGGGATGCACAGAGCTGAAGTAACTAAGAATTTGTAGGTGCCGTGTTGGTGAGCATTATGAGAACCCAGTGAAATTGTTTTAGCAATTCTTTCACTTGAATAACACATACATTAATTTACAGATCTACTTTGTGAACATAGTGAAAACAAATTCTAGGAAGTTCTTCTGTCAGTGGTGGCAAAAAGCAAACTGATTGTTATCCCTTAATAGCACATGTGGTGTGACTGAAATAGTTAAATTTGAAAAATGGAACTGAACTGCCAGGTTGTCCCACTGTGGTCATTATCCTTTTTTTCCTGTTCAAATGCAGTACCTTTTCAGTTTGGAATCTGATTATTGATGGGAGGAAAACCTCTCAGAAGTTACCACTTATCACCAGATCCATGGCTAGTCTGCTCTCTTTCTTACCTGAAACATATAGTGCTGGAGGATATTTTTTCAGAATGTTCTGTTTGCTTACTTTGGGGTTAGATCCATCTTCTATCTACAGCTGTCACGGTATAAACATAAGAAAAAAAACTTGCTTAAAAAGGAACAAAGATTGAGCTCGCAGATGACCAATTGTAATTAACTATCAAGACAACTGGGTCTTTAAATTAAAATGTCAAACTTATCAGCTAATGACAATACAGTACACTGACAAATGAATTAGCTATTTTTACTCAACTTCTAGGATATCCAATTTCAAACAGAATTGCTGTCTGTATTGGTATATCAAGTTTACTTGCTGATTTTTATTACAAGGATTTCTGGCAGCTGCATTATTAATGGCTAATATTATTGCTTTTCACAAATCTTTCATTTTTCTAACTTTGATCAAAATACTTTTTCTTTGGAAACAAAACTACTTTTTCTGCTAGTGTAAACATGATACTGTTTCATTTCCTAGATGCAAGTTCATAAAGATCTACATTTTCTAGCACAGTAGTTTTCATCCACCAAAGTTCTCTCTGTATTAGGACTTACACAAATGCAGTACTGAGATGTTCAGGTTTGCGCAAATTTGAGTAGTATTTCTACAGTATAAGAGTTTTACTGCACACACTAAGATTAAAACTTGTTCTGTCTTCTGGTATTTTTTACACAGCAGAAGAATCTTACTAATATGTAGTAATTTGCAGGAGTTCAGTTGCTAATGATGAAACTTTCACAATTTGTACAGATAAACACAAGGACTGCTCTGGTGTAACTTTACATCTGACACATCAAAAGTGAGTATTTTTTAAAATGCTTACCTATTTTTTTCCATTGGAATAGAAAGTGTGGATTCCTTTGAAAACATGAGAAATAAATAGAATACATACTTCACAATATTAAGAATTTTGAAGTTGTGTCATCTCTTGGCAAAAAAAATTCTTTTCTGCCAAGAATCTTGACACAGCTGTGTCATGAGTACTGAGTTAATCCAGTTTAAGAGCTTCATATTTAGAAATCTGTGATAAGAACAGCAATTATGCAGATGATGTCTTTGTCCTATTTCATGTACTTTGCAGAAAATGCTTTAGAAATGGTAGCAGAAAAAGGAGGGAGAGGGCAACTGCTGTGAAACAGCTTCTTTTTCAAGAGACCTGTCTCAGAAGTAATCCAGTGTTTAGAAATCAGTGGTATCAAATTGTATTGGAAATCAAGTCAGTTGCAGTTGTGTTTTACAGAGGGCTTGTTTACCAGAGCTTGTATTTTGCATTGCAGGCAGCCCTTGATTGCTGGAATGTATCTTATGATGTCTGTGAACACGGTCATACCACCAGGCGAGAAGGGTGAGTCATCATCTTACAGAGTGGTTACATGATTTCTGAGCTATTTCTGTTGCTTATTGTGGAAAAAAATTTGGCAGAGGCTTGCTGTTACGTAGATGGACAAATTAGTTATTTAATTGAATGAACAAATGATGAAAAAAAATAGTTACATTTAAGATTTTATCCTATTTCCCTATGACTACATCAGTAAATGCAATCAATGTTGTATAAACACAATGTTGTATAAATGTTAATGAGTATTTCTTAATTTATTTTCATCTTAATATTTTACAAAAAATGCCTTACCTCTTTTCTAATTCCTCCTCTCCCTTCTAAAAAGCTGTTTTGGACTCTTCTTCATCCTGATTTGTCATTCATGATATTTGTTATTGTACTAAGAGTTCAGTTTTAAAGAATTAATTTCTACCAGTAAGGAGCTACTATTTAAGAATTTTATTCCTGTGCTCTTAGTTGGTTAAAAGGTCAAAATGCTGAATAAAAAGATCATAGTAGAAAGTTTCTGAACTGTTTCTGTTCAGAATCCTGAATTTTATGTGAATCTCAGCTTGGAAACCCCCAAAATCCTTTCTTCAGCTAGCATGGAATGTTCTGTTTTAAGAAAGTCGGACACTGACTGTACTCTGCTATACCAAATTTTTAAAGCAGATAACCAAGAGCACCATTTCTCCCATTCACAGTCGGCTGCCTAAACAGGATGAGGTGGTGAAATGCTCAGCTGACTCCAGCTGTTTAGTGAATTTAGTAACTTGCAACATTTCTTAAATTTGAAACAAAAAAATATTTCGCTCTCCAACATGAAAACATAAGAAATAATCCCCCACTACCCCCAAGAATATTTGATCAGTGTAGGAATTCAATTTTTCAACTGGAAGGGTGAGGAGAAGGACAAACAAACAGTTCTGTGGTTGCTGATAACTGCTTTCTCATGTTCAGTCAAATTCACAGCTCTTAAGTGGAGCATGAAATTTGTTAAAAGAGGAAACGTGGAGATATTTCTCAGAAAGGCATCAAGACTTTTCTGTAGACTCTTCCTTAGATACTGTTAGTGCACCTAACACAAATACTATGCTGTAAACATTGTACAACACTTCTCTGACAAAGTCTCTTGTCTAACCCTAAATTAGGTCTGGGCCTTTATAATCAAGACTTCATTGTAAATTGTATCCGTTTAGAATTATATCAGTTTATTTTAATTTTCCCTTGAGTAGATCATTTACCATAGCTATGCTTATTTTAAGCATCTCTCAACATAGTCTGTAAGTAAATGTATTACTTTATTTTGTTATACAGCAGTAGTGTACACCAGAAAAAGGTCTTTTGGCTTTCAGCCAGAAAGATTTTATATGTATGTCAGTAGAGTAAATAATTTCCAAGTAACCTGCACTCTATTTTATTAATTTTTCTTTGCAGATGTCTTGAGAGGGACACTGCAGAAGTATAAGATATTATCTATTATCTTTTGAAATCATCTGTTGTCCAGTGTAGGTGCACTTTTTGTAAACCATGCTGCATGAAGTACAGTGATTCACTTTTTCTATGTTTTGATGTTCTGTTAGTCATTGTTTACTGCTGCCATGTTTTCACAGTGGTTGATGCAGACATTGCCTGCCATTATAAAAGGTCTCCAATGCACCTTTTTGCCTACAGAGTTCATACGCACAGACTAGGTAAGAGTAACACAGGAATATCAAACACTTAACAGAAAAGTGTTGACCCTGCAACATATTTTTTAAGTATGTCTCACTTCTCATGTATATTGATATCTTATAGGTAAAGTAGTGAGTGGATACAGAGTGAGGAACGGTCAGTGGACATTGATTGGTAGACAGAGTCCACAACTACCACAGGTTGGTTGGGTTATTTAAGTTCTGAATGTGAATTTTGATTATCTTTGTTTGAGAAGCTGAATTGGAAGTCACATGTACACAGATTTGTGTCATGGTGTTTCCACTGGCTATGTGCTGTTGTGCTCCTGGAAGTGAATATTGCCAAGTACTATTATGATTAGATTATGATGCAAAAGTCATTTCAGATATGTACCACCACCCTTCTCATCAGTGTCTGTTGATACAGAGAATATGAAGCACTTTCACTGATCGTGGTGAATCATCCTCTCTTTCAGGCATTCTACCCTGTGAAATATCCAGTAGACATTAGCTATGATGATATCCTAGCAGCCAGATGTGTGTTCAGTGGGGAAGGCAGAACTACAGAGACACATATAGGGTAAATTTTATCTGTTTGCTCCATTTCAGAACTTACTTTTTCCAGAGTATGGGTTATATGTAGAAATGTTTTTGCTTCATGTTTTCTTCCAAGGTAATTCTAAGAAACAGTTTCTGCCAGAATGTTTTGTTATGCTGACTGGTCTACTTAAGATTTAATTCTACACAATGTTCATTGACATTACTTATGTGAATATTCACTTTGCTGAAGTGTTCAGAACACTTCTGAAGTGAAGCTATGCTGCCAAACAGTTCACTCAGATCCTTAGAGAAGGATTCAGAATATCAATTCTAAAAAATATATTTTTTAATCAGGTGACATTATTAACTGCTTGTAGTGAAATAATAAAGCTTCACAATTCTTTGCTAGAGAAAATTTATAGAAGCTTATAAAATTCTGATATTTTGACCTATTGCAAAATCTAGCCTTACAAAATCTGGACTAATACTGCAATTACCTTTTTTGCAGTATAAAAATGTACAGGCTTTTATGAAAAACAATCAAACCAGAAATTACTAATAATAAAAAATAGGAAGATCTGAACTGTGTTAGTCACTGATGCTGTTCAGCTGCAGGTGACAGATACAGCCTTGTAAGATCAAGTGGATAAATACAGCTGTAAAAATAGATATATTAATACTCTCTTAGCTGGCTCTGGTTCTTTGAACTGTATTTTAATGCATATGTAGAGACACAAGGATAACCTATGGAAATCTCTCCATTCTGGGAGTGTGTGCACTGATTTTTATGCACTGAGCACCCTAAGATTGCATCTCAGTGGAGGGTTAAGAATTCAACATGGATTTATCACCTTCCAGTGGGCAGTTAAAATAGTGATGTGTAACAGTTGGAAAAAATGAGTCGAGAAGAGGTTTTTGCAAATATCATGACACTAAAACCATAAAACTTTAGTTTAACTGCTGACCTTTTTTACAAGTTCAAAAACTATGTCATTTTTCTATAACTTTTGCCAGAGTAGTTCCTGTTTGGTGAATGATCCTTACCATTTAAGAAACAGTCTTAGGAAAATTGGTATTTTCTTTCAATGTGATAGTGGGGAAATGCTTTCAGTGGGGAAATTCTTGCTCTATCCTTTTCATTATAGTAATTGTTATTATTATAATTATTATTTTACTATTTTTATTTATTATTAATTACTTGCACTATAATATATGAATGTGTATTGTATGAATCATGCCATATTGTTATTATTAGTTTTAGTATTGCTATTATTTATTGATTGCTATTTAGTATTATTATATTTTACCACAGGTTTTGCTTTGCCCCACTCTGGGGAGGGCAGGAGTGGGGGCAGTGAGTTGCAGTACTTTACTGCCACCTGAAATTAAACCACCACAAATGACTAGACAGAGTAGTGTGTCAAGTGAATCACAGTTTGTGTAGTTTCCACATCCAGTTTTCTCCTGGAGTTTTAAAGAGGAATCAATTCCCATGATGAATATTGGAGGTCCAACAGTGAAGTTAATTCTTTCTAAAAGCTTAAGTAGAGCTTGCCCAGTCAGAGTCTCATTTTTGTGGTCTCCAAAGGATGCCAAGCTTCCAATGCATGGAAGAATAAGCAATTCCCCTTTTGAAGTAGTCTCTTTACCTGTGTTTCCCTCTCTCCCCTCTGGCTTGTGTCATTATTGTTGCTATGGTGAATAAATAAATGCTGCAGAATGCTGCTGGAAAAGTCAGCACGGATGTCTTTTGCAAACAGCTAATAGACCACCTCTATTTTTTTTATGAGTGTAGGCTCATTGTTTAATTGTGAAAGCTAATTAAAAAAATCCTAGTGTAAACCCCTATATTTTATGAACTTTTGTTCAAAAGTCCTAGCTTATTCATTGTCATAATTATAACTCTAAACAAAAGATACTAACCTACGTGGCAGAGGAAGAAACATATGACAGTTGTAAAGGGGCCACAAATACTCTGCTTCACAAAACAATATTTTTCAGGAAAAACCAACTTTCTTGTGCCAGCTGTTTTTTCTGTTGAATGCAGGATTATGTAGCAGTACAGAAGAGCCACTTCTGTTTCAAGTACATGCACAACATTTATCAAAGAGCTGAATTTTGTTAGTTTTTTCTCATTCCCCTTGCACTCCTGTTTTTGTTACAGAAGCTTAAAAACAAGTTATTCTCAAGATGACAGTGCTATGTTCTGTTTAAGAGATAATTATGGTATCTTAATATGTAACAAAAATAAGTTTTGCGGTATTAGAACCAGTGTGGTTGGACAATAAATGAATGCATTTGATGGGGAAAGGGGGAAAGTTTGTCATAAAAATAGCCACTGAAACGAAACATATACATTATTTGCAACAATTTCAAATTGCATTTGTCCAAGATGTGCCGAGAAGTGAATAGTAATGTAATGAATGATACAGCTCTGTCATATTACATCAGAATATGTGCACAGGTGATAACACAGTAGGAACTGTGTGGATTATGCTGGAGAAATGAGAAGGAAGAGCAGTTTAAATAGGTGATGCAGTTTTCTGTAAAATCAAAACCGACTTGCTAGGAATTTCTGAGATGTATGGGGATCTTTTGCACATTGCCAATCTCCAGTAAAAACAAAAAGAAATTTCTGATATTCACTGCAATGCAAGTATTACATGTTTTAGTTTGGGGCATCTAACATTTGATTGCAATGTTTTAGTATCTTGTTAAACAAGTTGGATGAATTAAGTAACAGCTATTTTCTAAGTGCCACATGTTTTCTGTATTGTGTAGGGGTACTGCCAATGATGAAATGTGCAACTTTTACATTATGTACTATATGGAAGCCAAGCATGCTGTCTCATATATGACCTGCACGCAGAATGCAAACCCTGAAATGTTCAGAAATATTCCACAGGAGGCAAATATTCCTATTCCAGTCAAGTCTGATGTGCTGAAGATGATGCATGGACATCATGAAGGTGAAAAATATTTGTATTTGGTATATATGTCATTTTATTATGACAAAACATATATGACATTTTATTCATGTCATCTTATGCTCACTGGTGTATTTCTCTGTGTTGTTTTGATATGCAAAATTTTCATAAAGAGGTAATGCAGTTCTGCATAAAATTCAAATTGCTAATTAATAAACCACATGAGATTCTACTGTTGGTTTTGGTGAAATGTCTGACCTATTCTTTTGTCTGTTTCTTTCTCATGTGTCTTCCAATTTCCAACATATTTTTAGGGCTATGTGACCCACGTACCCTAAAGATTGGCTTCTTTTTTGGTGCCAAACTTTATATTAGCAGTTTCTTAATGTTTACCTTATCTTCTGTCTGTTTCCTACAAAATTGAATCATATAATTGCCCTAATTTTCTAGATCCCACTGCCTTGTTAAGGGAGGAATCAAATGTTTACATTAAATAGTCATAGGCATATAAATTGCAGCAAGAGCATTATCCAGAGGTAATCTGACTGGTATGTCTGTGTAGCAAGTACAATTTATAGTTTTTTATTTCACTTTTTTTACTGTTGCATTGTGTGATGTAACTACTATGATAAAAATACCAAGTATTCATTTGAGAAGGGCATTTTTTCCTCAGCAGGGAGGTAACTCCCTTCACATACAGAGGTTAACATCGTACCCTAAACCCATTTTTCAGAAACCAAGGATATTGATACAAGTTCTTTGCTGCAGCAGACCAGAAAAGAAGAGGAAGAGATTTTGGATCAGGGTATGCACTTGCTTATTTCTATATACATTTTTCATTTCTACTTGTATCTTCTAATACACACCTTAATTTTTTATTCCAGTTGTTTTAGTGCTGCATTGTTTGATACATTGTTTTATAAGCATTTTTCCAAAGTAGGGGGATACTTAATTCCATTCACATGCAAAGGCTAACATCATATCCTAACTCCATTTTTCAGAAACCAAGGATAGTGATGCAAGTTATTTGCTGCAGCAGGCCAAAAAAGAAGAGGCAGAGATTTTGGATCAGGGTATGTACTTGTTTATTTCTATGTCAAGTAAGGGAGTCATTAATGTAAAATACTGATAAATTATGCCCTGGTTTTTAATGAATTAAGAAGTTTTTAATCTGTTTATCTTTAATTGATGCAATTTGCAATGTTCTGTAAAGCTAATGGGGTTGCATGCTATATAAAAAATAATAAAAAGGATTAGTTTACCACTGGTCTCTAGCCTCATAGGCAAAATTTATTAGTGCATTTTAATCTCATAATGCTTTCCTGTTCTTTGTTTAATTTGCTAACAAAGGTTGTGATTTATTTGTATGTGCATGTATTCTATATGTAACTATTTGCTATTAACTCTTCATTGATTTCTCAGTTTGTATTGCCTGTTGTGTGTTTTAGGGAATAATGTTCTTATGCTTCAATATTTGCTATACATGCAGCAGGTTGAGTGCAGCTGTTCAATAATGTATTATTTTTCACTGTATTTGTGTATATGTGCATGTATGCATTACAACTCACACAGAAATGTGTGTAGTAGTTAGCTGGAGGAAAAAAATCTATGACTGCTATAAAGATTTTAGAAATGCTCAGAATATTATTTATGTTTCAGAAATATCTTAGTACTCTAAAGTTCTTGTGAGTCATATACTATTAGATAAAAATTGCCTCAGTATCAAGATTTTTCTTGAGACTAAGGAAAGACCTGTTTAGCTACAGTTTCATACAGTTTTCATTGAACAGTGTTGAGGTTCAAGGACTAAATTAAAGCAAATTTCCTTTTGCCTTTAAGAAGAGCAGAGATTAGCCAGTGTTTAGAATTTTTCATAACATCTTCAAAAGGGGTTAGATTTTCTATGTCTTCTGCCACTTTTTAGTGTTAACTCAAATAATTAAGTTTTTGTTACATAAATCTAGCTTCTAGAGTGTGAAACTGTCTTGAGTGAAATAACCTCAAACTATTAGAAACAATATTTACAATGGCATATCTGATATTTATCTTAGTCAATTCAAGATGTATTTATTAAGAAAGAAAAACAATTATTTTTTTAAAATCCTGTTTCAGAGCAGAATGAGCTATCTGTTTACAAATTAATGTCAAAATTTATGCTGACAATCTGCTTTACCCTTATGTTACCAATAAGTGCATTAGCATTTGATCGAGGTTCTTGTTATGTGTATGTTTTATTGAATTCATTAGTGCTTGAAGAAAGTGTTGAAATCTTTTTAATTTCTCTTTGAAATGTATTTTGAAGATGTTTCTGCAATGCAGTCTGGTTTGCTGAGACCACTGTTTAATATACGTCCTCATCTAACCTGTTTCTATGGAAACACACAGAATTGTTTTGTTCATTTGAAATTACTTGGGTTCATGATATGAAATATCAAAACACAGTAGTGGCTGTGAATTTAATTTCGTATTCTTAATTGTTAGCTTAAGATAAGTTCTTCCAGTATTTACAGGAGCCTGTCTTCAATTTTATATTGATACAGCTCTAACTTCAGTTGAATTATATCTGAGTAAGCAAAAAATGAAACAGGAAAAGCTTTTTAATTTTTTATGGTTTTATTTTTGTCTTCAAAGAGGAAAAGTAGAGTGGCTGGCTGAGAAATTGGGTTTTGGTTCTGCAAGTTCTCCCCAGATACACTGAGGAAAACAGGTGCTGAAAATGGTCTGCAAAATATGCCTGTAAAAATTACATAGAAATTGGAGTCTGGTTTTGTGGGGCAAATCAGTTTTTAGCGATGGTGTTGTCAATTCATCCATCTCCTCAAGTAATTTTCATGACTTAGCCAGTATCAACCAAATTTGAACAAGACCTTAATGACAGGAAAGTTCTACAGTTTGAAGGGAGGAGGCAGTGGACCCTACATGGAAGCACATGCATACATCCACTGAGGTTGAGGCCATCATACCAAGTACATCTTTTCACAGAGGCAGAAGGCATAAGTCTTTCCCTTTATGGTCTGGCATGACATATTCTGTGTGATAACCTTATCTACAAAGCACAGAGACACCAAAACTGAGTCTTTGATTAATTCTGCTGCTGCTGAGCTGTTGCTCAGTAAAGTCAGCCTTTGATTTGCTCTGAAGAAAGCACATCAACAATTTTCCAATAACTCTGTGTTTTATCTTGCAAAGGTTTATTTCTCTGATTTATTATGTTTTAGTAGTTTATTTTCCCCTTCTTAGTTTCAGGCAACTGAAATAAACCCTGTTACTTCACCATTACTTCAGTAAACACTGATACAGTTGTTAAATTGTTGTGCTGCTGTGGCGGTGATGCCATGATCATTTTTTGCCTTTTCTTTTTATGTACCTTTTATGTATTCTCAGTATTCCTAGCATATATACTTGTAATTCTTTAAGCCTGGTATCTTAGCATAGTCCTGATATTCTGCTAGGCCAAAAACTCAGACATCCTAAAGGCCTCATATTTGGGGACCAATAAGCCTTACACTGTCTTGAGAAACCAAAGCCCTCTCTAGAAAATATTTTATAAACTAGACTCAAGCCCCATCTGGAGAAGAATACTTTAAAATAAAGAAATATCATGCCATTCGTTTAAACATCTCATTAAAGAATATTTGTCAAATATACTAATTTACAAAGTCTGTTAAATTATATATGCAGTATACCACGTGTGTGCATTTTGGCATATTCTGCTTTGATGAATTGTTGCACCTAAGGATCTTTACTAAATCCCGAGATAAAAACCCTATTATCCCTTAACTGTATTTGGCTCAAAATTCTAGAACCAGGGAAGAGGCATGAGAGGTACTCACTAACCTGGAGGCTAGAGATATGGTAAAAGACAATTTTTATGTCAGTACTCTTAAATCTAAGGATTTGCCTCAAAAGGGGAAAACAAAAACTTTTTTGTTTGCTATATGAAAGTATCTGCCTACAAAAAATGTGTGTATCACATTTGCCTGGGCATATAGGTACCTCCTGTCACACAGAGAATGTTTCTTATATTGATACATCCAGGTATTATCATTGCTTTTACATTAAATTTTCAATTTCATCTTCACTCATCAGAGGCACATTAATAAACAATGCAAATATGTAGAAATAAGTAGAAACCATCACAAAGTGAACTAGCACTCTGCAAGAAGACAAAGCCAAATCCCTGCTGTGTTAAAATTTAACTGAACTTAATGAAATTGACCTCGTTATATTATTTCTGAAACAGCAGTGAAGATAAACTGTTCATAGGAAGTGAATTATTGTAGGAAATGCAATTGATTTAGACATTTGGTGTGTTGGAAAGTTTCCTGTTCCTGCTGAAGCATCAAGTCCCTAGTAAAACAAATATTATGTATGTTTATTTTTTGTTCATCATTAGAAGTTTGAATAAGTTGTACTCAATAGATACATAGAGCAAAACCCATTTATTTGTTAGCATTCATGATCTCTGCCATATGTCTTTACCTGTTGAAAAAATACCTAAATGTTTGATTCTGCTTGTTCATCACTTTCCTGTGGCATAGTACAGTGTTGTGTAGTTTTGGTTTGTTTTGGTATGCAAGCAGTGAAGCAGCCTTTACTACTGAGAAAATTTGCTGATGGTGTACCTGAAAGCTTTAGAAACTTGTACGTTGCTGTGGTTTGACTCTGGCCCAAATGCCAGGCACCCATGGGAGTCGCTCGCTCACCCTCCCCTGTCACAGCTGGGCAGAGGAGGGAGAAGGGAAAAAATTAGTGAATGTTTCATGAGTGGGATAAGGACTGGGAGAAACACTTCAAGGGCAAACCAGGCTCAACTGAAGTTGCAAAGTTGAATTTATTACTAACACAATCAGGGGAGGATAATGAGAAGTGAAATACGCACTTAAAACACTCAGTCCCCCCAGCCCCTCCCTCCTTCCCACCCACAGCACAGGCAGACAGGGCAGGGGGGTTTGGTCAGTTCATCACTGAGATTTTCTCCC
>VZRX01004938.1:58314-69298 GCA_013398075.1 Notiomystis cincta | reverse complement strand
TCCTTCTCCACTGACCTTGGTGTCCCCATGTGTTTTCCCTCACATATTCTCACCTCCTCCTCCTCCTCTCTAACCAGGAGTGAAAACCCCCTGACTATTCCAGGAGTTCAAATGGGAAAGTTCAATATAAATGAGCATAAGATCTTTCTTTTGCAATGTCCCGGATAGATTCATGTGAAGTCCCTTTTTCACAGCTGAATCTGTTAACTGAAATCCCATTAAACCTCCTGTATTTAAAGTAATATTGCAGTTTTAGTCAAGCATTCAGATGTTAGCTTCTGGAAAGCTGAGCTTCACATTTGCAGTCATTAGAATTGCTGTCCTAGTGGTAGGATAGGTTGCACAGAAAACACCTCATTGCATTTCTACCTTGTTTTAGATATTAGAATGTATATAGGAAGAGAAATAGTAAACAACAGAAAGGAAATAATATGACTCTGTAGTCTAAGGCAATTTGATGCTCTCTGATTGCAGTGTGTTTTTCTCTAGACTCTTAATGAGAGTTGCAAAGTGCTTCTAGGTAGCTGGGTAGTCTGATCTGTTTTCCCAGTCTTTCAGGACAGACAAAGCAAAGAACTGAAGCTAAGTCTGCATATACACAGTTCCTGCTGAAACTGACTGGAAATATGACTTGAATGTAAGGTGTGGAATATGGTACAAAGTACCTGTAAATTCACACTCTGAGATGTTTCTAGGTGGACACCCAAAATAAGTGACCATTCTGTCTGTCTAGCAAAGTAACAGTAATTATGGACCTTAATTTTACTGTACAGGCTGAAATACTTTAATGCAAGCATGTATTTCATAAACAGAGATGATGGAATAAAAATCTCAGGAGAAGTCTTTCTGTTCAGTTAAAATACTTGTTTTCAGGAGTTCTTGGAAAGGGACTCTTTGAATAAGGTTAAATATACCTATATTGTGATGGCCTGTTGATTGTAGGAGGAAGTTTCTTTGTAAGAAGATTTAAGATAGTAATCTATACAAAATGGGGTCTGAATAAAGTAGCTAAAAATCCCATGTTTTGTCTCCTTGCACCATTGGTAAGAAAGAAAGAAAGGCTGAGGGAGAAGGGTATGTGTTTTAAAAGTTTGTATTAGTTCTCATTATCCTCTTTTAATTCTGTTAATAAAATTTTCCTTCTATACTTCATTAAAGTTTTGAACCTGTTTTGCCCTCAAAGTTTTTTTCTCTTAATCCTTATCTCAGCCCATGAGTGTTTACTTGTCCTCTCCCCTCCTCTGCTCAATTTTAGCAGAGGCAAATAAGTGAATGGTTTCTTTGTGAATGCACTGGATTTTAGTCAGCGTCCAACCCATGACACATATAAATTGCAATTATTACCTGTTGGATGCCTACTCTATCTTTTAATTATTTTCAGTTGTATAGTATATTTTCATATGACTGCACACTCATGCAGATATAGAGATAAATATTTTGCACAAGGCATTTCTTAGACAGCTGGAAATATTTTGCTAGGTTGTAGGTGAATCTGGGAGTTGGGAAACTGAAATGTCTTTGTTGAGTTGCATATTTTCTGTAAAGTTCTGCATTTCTAAGAAAAGCTTGTTACAATAAAAATATATGGAATGAGGGGTTTTTTGCATCTGGGATAGAAATCTCTGATTGATTTAAGTGAAAGGAGATACAGCTCCTGTACTCTTTGCCCATCTCTGTTTTGCTTCCTTAAGGGGAAAAAAAAAATAAGGGAGGGAGAAATGTGAAGAGAGGATCTTGTGGGACAGGTAATGAAAGGAAGGGGAAAGGAGAATCAGCATGCAGACAGGTCTTCAGTTTTTCAACAGTGTGTTTTTGTGATAATGTTACATGGCAAAGCCATGGAAGCAGCATCAACCAATAAGATGATGTATTTTTATGCCAGCATGGGTTACATTTCTTTCTAAAATAAATTTTGTATTACCTACCCTTTCTAGTTTGTATATGACTGTAATAAAAGACAGGAGTTTGATTTGGTAGGTGATCAAAAATTCTTGGGAGAGGCTTGAAATAAATCTGTGTTCCAGTATTGATGTGAGATGCATAAAAGGAAGTGTTTGAGACATTTTTATATTAGGGTCAGATGTACAAGAAAACCTTTCTATGTTTTCAGGCTTTGACAGCATGTTTAGGAGTCAGACTGTATAAGGTCCATTAAACAGAGTACAAAAGCAAGATAAAAGTGACTGAATTGAACCTTGGAAGAAAATGCTACTAAAAGATGTGAAGAGCAATATATACTGCTAGGAAATTACAATTAGGGAGATTCAGAATAGCAGAGGATTTGCTCTCTCAACACTGAATGATCCTGCTCGAAGTTGTAAATAAAAGATGAACCTTTGATTTGGTTACAATAATGTTATTCATAATCTTTACAAAATCATCTTCAGCACAGTAAAGAAAGGAGCATCAAATCTAAGAAAAAAAAAAGACAGTATAAGTTGCATATCTAAACAGGAAAAGAGTATAACAAGCATGGAAAGAAGGCATTTTAAACTGAATATTTCAGTCAGTCTTCACTGTCTGACCCTTGGCTTATGTTCTCTGGCTCTTAAAATTACAGAGGGACATTTCCTGGGTGTTTTCTAAAAGGCTGCCTATCAATGAACAGCTACAAAAGCTGCTTGTAATATCATTAGTGTGTCTGAAGAAATTGAAATTGAATACATTGTATTAGTACAGGAAGATAGTGGAACTCCTGTGTAATAATTATATTCTCACTTATGAATTTTGTAAGACTAAATGTATTTCAAGGTATGTACTGCATGAAATATAAATTAGACATGGAACTGGTGTACCCTATGCTGGAATTCAGATGTCTGCAGTATATTCAAATGAGCACAGTGAAGTACTGTGTAGTAAAATCATTGTGTTTATTGCTAGTCATCTCGAAGTAGCTAATAAATATATTTTGTTGTAATAAAATGACTGGTTCTTGCCAGGAAATTGTTATTGGTCAGGAAGGAAAGAAAAAAACAGAGCAATTAGGTAGCTGCAATCAGCCTTGGTTTTGAGTACCAGGTTTTGCTTTGTTGTGGAGGAACATGTCTGTAACAAATTGGAATATTCAGTGAACATACTTCATCTTCCTTCATACTTTCCCTTAGCTTTCACACTACCCTATTTACAAACTCCTATAGCTTTTTAAAAAACTAGATTTTAAAAAACTCTGCTTGGGTTCTCAATACATTTCTATATTAAAAATATTTTGACAGAAAAAGAAAGGATGATTGAAAACCAAAATGCATATACATTGTGGTAGTAGTATAAGCCCTTCTTAGGGACACACAGACATACAATTAAGTAGAGGGGGGATTTTGTATTTTTTTTGTTTATATTTTTACCTTTTCTTCTATCCTTTTTTAAGCTGCATAGAGATGCCTAGAGAGCAGATGCAGTTCCTGGTTCTTCAAATGTCAGTTTGCTTATGCTGTAAGTGCACATCACTTTAGGGCAGTGAGGGTGGCCAAGAAGCTCTAGAGCAGCTTAACTCTTTTCATTTCTTCATATCTATGCCTCCCAGCCCCTCAAATCCCTTCAAAAAGAACACAGCCTTACTTAATACTTTTTGGTTCTCGGGAATCTTTCCAATGCTTTCATCAAAGCAGCAGATTAAATCATGACTTGCATGAAAAATAATAGCAGACTAGAAGACATTTTGAAAGCTTTCTTGGCCTGTTACATCAAACACTGTTAAATATCACTTGAAACAGGTATTAGATTTTGTTCACTTAATGTCATGTCATTCCATGCCTTTCTCCCATTCTTTTCTCCCATCAGTATTATCTTATGTATGTCTCTTAGAAAAATCTTAGTAGCTTCATCCAAAAGCTAAAGAAGGCACAGAAAATTAAGCTTTGAATTTAAAAAAAAAACATGTATTTCGGAGGCATTTAGTCATGATTGCACAGTGGTACTTGCAGATGCTTCCATATCTTTATCAGGAACAGAAGTTCTGCTGAATGAGTCAGAGCTGGACCCATATCATTTGACCATGATTTCAGTACTTAGAAAGGGGCACAAACCCTGACCACTTTTACCAGCTGAACCTATCAAACAAAAGCATATCATGCTAAGACAGAAACATGCAGTCTCAGAATACACCTCCTTTTATTCAGAGGTAATTGGGAAGCTTAAAGTCAACTGTGAAAACTTTTTTCATGGTCCTGTTAAGATATAACCAAGACATGAGTTTGGAAGGAAGAACAAGTCTAAAATGCCAGTGACAGACTGGGGAGCCTCTCTGAACCATCACAGTGGAACTGTATAGATATTATGACAAAAATGCAAATTCTGGACATGAAAATTCTCAGACACCACCAGGGTGCCCTGTCTTTTTTTCTAAGATGTAGTAAAATGAGATTTCACCTGTGTATCTTAACAGGTACACATTCAGGCTCTCTGGACAGCTTTACCATGGCAGAACTTTGGAATCTCTCTAGCTTGATCCTGGAGTACCATGGCTAGATACTTCATCTAAACTGGAAATTGGTGCTTCCAACAGAACCATGGTGTGCTGCTGAAGGACCAAGGACAGCGATTGCTCACTGCAAACTGGGGGACTTGGACTTTACTACTGGGAGTAAAAGGACTGGTTTTAGAAACGGAATCATAGAATATCTAGAGTTAGAAGAAACCCATAAGGATCATTAAGACCAACCCCCTGCTCCTGACAGTACTACCTAAAACTAAACCACATGGCTAAAAACATTACATATATAAATTGATTTATCAACCTTAATCTGACCTTCTATTAAGTCAGATGAAGTTCAACTCATGTTTTGCAATGACATTTGCAATGTTGTGATTTTATTTACATAACCGTATACCAAAACATTAATATGTAAAAGAGTTTTGATAGTGTAGAACCACCACAGGATGTTTAAACTTACTGGAATATACTTGTGCATTGTTTCATTGTAGAGACGTTGGGCTTGATAGCTATCACTTCTTCCAGAAAGAACAAACTGCAGGTGTTTGTAGCCAGTTCTCTTTTCCATAGAGGGAACTGTGGTAATAGTTTGCATGTAGGAAATACAATATCTTCTCTGAAAGTGACCTAATCAGGCAGCTTCCCAGAGACTGCACTGCTAGACTTCAGTTTTTTCAGTAAGATCAAGTTGTTGATTCACCCATGTCTCTGTCTAGTCATACTCTGGCTTTCTAAAGGCAAGGCTATCTCATTGCAAACAAAGACCAAGCAATGTTCTTTTTCCACTGAGTATCTTCAGGCAAACAACTCCTTCAACTGTTCCAGCTGGTACAAGACCACAAGCAAAGACTGTGCTTTGATGTTTGCTGATATTGCTTTGCACAGAGCAGCTTTTACTCAGAATCACCATGAGTCTGTTCTGTGCTAGTTATCTCTAGCAAATTCTGAACTATTTCTTAAAATCACACTGCTTATTGGAATCTGCTTGGACATCACAAGCAAAGCTGAGAAAAAGTTAGACGCACATTCAGCATGTGGAATTTAGGGTAGGGCTGCATACATTGGGTAATCAGGAAACCTAATTCTTCACTTTCATGTCTTTTGTGCCTTGTTAATACTCCTGAGTTCTGTCAGAACACCAGGACATTGACAGGAGACTTCAGCCTAGTGTTTGTGCCGGAAGTATGGACATACTGATCATGTCTGTAGCCTTCATGGATGTTTTTTGAACTTTGTGTGTGGAGATTCCATATTCATTTTCTCAAACATTCACATAAGAAAAAGATCACAGTTTCAGGGCAGCTGCACTTCTGATCTCTCCTATTCTCTTATGCACATCCTTTTTCATACATTCAGACAGTTCCTAAATATTTTTAACTGCTGTCATTACAAAACCCTTGCTTAATGAAAGCTCTAGCAGGACAAGCTCAGCTTGGAAAATAACTGATCTATACCCAGATAGTGGCTTATTGTACTCAAACTGCCCTACTCTACACACCAGTGTTCGAAAGTGCCTCATATATCTTATGGTCATTGGCTCAGCTCTAGGAGAAAACCAAAACAGATCACCCTAGTTTGACTTGAATCTCTAGTTAATAGCTTCCATAAAGACTACTGGAGTTTTCTATGAAAGCATCCTGTCCTAAAAATTATTCCCTGGGCTTTTTGTGTTTTTAAGTTGAATTCTCCTGCTCTCTTTTCTTCTTGTCCTCTGTGGAGCCCTATCTTTTAACAGTTTCTTTTGAAGAAGATTATATCAGACAGGTAAATGAAAGAACTTTTTTCTCTTTTTTTTTCTTTTTTAAATCAACAAGCAATATCCGTTTTAGAGACTGGGTTAATTATTTTCTGACAACACTTGCACACCACCAGAAATAGAACACAGCGCTTTTTGCTGGAGCATGAAGCTGTCAAACTTCTTCACTCGAGTAGAATGAGCATATAAACTGTTAGAGTTCTGAAACCTTTGTAAAAACTGCTGTTGTCCTTTTGCAACCAATAATTACAAGTCAGTTGATTAGACAGCTGATATAGAACTAGGAGAGAGTGAACTATGCAAGGAACATTACATGTGCCTTAAAAAGGCCTGCAGTTAAAATAGCATCAGGCTTGTTTGTTTAGGGAGACTTTTCACAACTACATTAAGGAGAACGGTGCTTTCATCACTCAGACCTCTCGTTGGAAATGATTGCATAT
This sequence comes from Notiomystis cincta, assembly GCA_013398075.1. Lineage (NCBI taxonomy): Eukaryota > Metazoa > Chordata > Aves > Passeriformes > Notiomystidae > Notiomystis > Notiomystis cincta. Next base: position 62,673 of record VZRX01004938.1, on the reverse strand, counting down.
TGGGGAGTTACTTGACTCATCTATAGATATCCAGCCAAAGATCAAACCAAAACATTTGTTTTACATGGCATTCATTTAATTTTTAAAATGATGGGGAAGAAGAAGGCCAGTGTATTTTAATGTTTCCTAAGTATGTTTCCTAAGTAAAGGAAATTTCAGCTGTGTTTCTGCTTCAGCGACAGTTGATGGTTGCTTTAAGTAGAGACTATTGAACCTGATTAATTTAATTAAAAATCTTTCTCAGTACAGATATGGTTTGTGTCCAAAACTCCTGTGATAAACTTTTAAAATGTTTGGATTTGTTTTGCATCAGTACTTGGACTCATTAAATGACAATATTAAGATAATGGAGTGCTCTAGCTTTACCAATTGCATTTGAAGCAAATAATTCCTATTTGTTATATAGCGTAATGATTTTGTCTCTTCTCTAATTTGCTTTGCTAATTTCATTGAAATTCACCCTGTTACTTCAATAATTATTTTCTGACAGAATATGTCATCTGGGATATTTCATTTCCAAGGGCAAGGAATGCAATCCTACTCAAAATTGTTGAACTGGGACTGTTTAATAATACAACAGATCCTCTAAGGATCATTTTCAAAAGACTTAATTTCCTCTTTCCCTGGCTGCAAGTGATGATTTCTGGTTCTGAATGGTGTTTTGGGGTTTTGATTTTTTGTTTGTTGTGGGAGTGGTGTGGTGTTTATTTCCTTGTTTATTTCTTTGGTTTGTGTGGAAGCTTCATTATTTATAGCTTGACTTTCTTTAAAAATGTCCTAAATAGCCTGTCATAAAATAATACATTTTTTTTAATTATAAGTGATTTGTGTTTCAAATAAAAGAATATCTACTTGCAGTAACTCCTAAAGCACATTGAATGTCCACTCAAATGATGTGGTGGTATTTAACAGAAATTATAACAGTTTCAGGCAGCCACAATCCTTGGTTAATAAATTCTGTTTTCATGTTTTTTTGCTTTCAACTATTGTTCTGGATTGCACTGAAATGTTTGTTGAATGCCTAAGAAAGTTACAGTGATAACTGCACTGCTAGCAAGCACATTGGGAAGATAGTTTTCCCTTCACTGCCAGATGATATCAAGACCAAGGACTGTTACTGTTTGGAGTAAAAGAAGGGATAGAACCCAGGCTGAATAAATAAAAGCAAATTTAATGGATCATGTCTTTTTTCTACAGTGGGTGCTATGGAATCTGTTTGCAAATGGGAAATTCAGTTTTCTTACAGCTTAAGCTTCTTTTACAATGACAGACTTCAAAGAAATATGTTTTGAAAATTATCATGATTGTCTATTATTGTCTTTGTAACTGAAAAATTTGATAAAACTAGAATTTTTCCCTCTTTGTTTTGTGAAAATATGATAACTGTTGCATTAGCTTGGCAAATCCAGATAATTTCCATCATAAATATTCTTTTACTGAAATGTGCAAACTTTGTCCTTTCCCTTTTGCTTTCATTTTCCCTTTCTCTTTTTCTCCTGTTCCTTGTTCCCGAGAAGATCTCTCCAGAGTTGATGATGTTTTGATGCCAGAGCATCAGGTAAAAATGGGCATCTGTATGTAATTTTAAGTCAGATTTGACTTTATCTTATCGTACTAGGAATCTGGCTCGTTCCGTTCCTGATGCTGAAACAGTTCCTCTTTGCTACTTTTGCCAGTAACTGTTTGAATAACTTTATTACATTATACCTTGCTAAAACTTCTCCATCTGTTATAATTGGTTTATTTTCTCCTTTCCTCTGATCTTTTCTTATTTCTGTGCAGGTGATGTCTATTCACTCCTTTCTAAGCTGCTAGGAGACAGGGAAGATGTTGTGCATGCGAATAAGCACAACCCTACAGAAAAGGCAGAATCAGATCTTGTAGCAGAGATTGCTAATGTAGTCCAGAAGAAGGATCTTGCCAGAGAGATCGCAAATCGTGATGAAAGGGACAATACTGTTCTTGTCAGAGACAGAATTCAGAAATTTCACAGACTAGAGTCTACTTTGAGGCCACCAGAGAACAGACATTTCTCTTTACCACAGCCTAAGCACAGTGAGGGAAGCTGGGAAAAAGAACATAAAGGAGGTGGGTTGGGGTTAATTTTATACAATGAAATGCAATGTAAGAGCCGTGATCCACATTAACAAAATCTGAAGGGAATTTCAGTGGAGGCTTGGAAATATTTTACATTACGTTCTTCCTAATTATTGACTTGTTTTCCCTCTAATTTAGAGGTATTTCACTGGGGTTATTTCCCTCTCCATGTGTGAAGAAAAAATGTGTGCTGATGGCACAACACCAGTACTTTCTGAAAACATGGTATTATTTTCTACTCTTAAGACTTTTATTTAATGATTTTATATCAGTTAAGCTAAAACAAAGTACACATAGGATATAGTAATCACAGGAAGTGAAGAATTTAATACAAGTAACTACCATTAAATGGTCGCTGGAATAATCAATACATTTTATGAGTTTGCTGATTATCTTGATCTGTCAGATACACAATTTTATAAAATGTATTGCTGTAATTCTGTCAGATATTTTTCTATCATTCAGAAAGAACGGTAGGTAATCTTGAAAAAATCTTCAGAAGTAAAATTTTCTGCACATGATTTCAAATTGGGCTTGACTCTCCAAATATTCTTGTTCTATTTTGCTAGAAATACAATTTATTCCCTTCAGGTTTCTATGACAGCAGAAACCATGGAATTTTATTGTGTTTGTTCTACTTGCATTTTGGTCTCTGTGATATTGCCTGTGCTTAGCCTTACTTGCTAATGTGGAAAGCCAGATAATGCAGCATGTGATGAGTATCTCATAAAAGAAGCTGATATGTGTGCATGGAAGCCGTCTGTATCCATAAGCTGTAGACACACATGCCAGCTTTTATATTGTAACCACCCAGACTGATGTTTCCAAGTACTTTTGTACACATGTGTATCATCTATCATCCATTTGATTTTTATTTCTGTTCATAATGTTCACACATATTGTCTCTGCTAATAGGAGGTTCTGTTACAGTGTTCAAGCTGAGCAAAATCCTGAGTTTGTGTTTAAAAGAAAGTTACAAGACTTTACAATGTTATGTTGTGTGATCCAGTTGAATAACAGCCTGTTAAATTATTGGCGTAGGGGCAAAAATCAGGTGCAGTGTTACTATGTGCCTAATATATGTGTAAATCATAAATAATTCCATAAACTTCACTGGAATTAAATGTTCAGGAAGGTGAAGTGGGTAGCACATAGTTTGTTCAGTTTAGACTAATAACAAGTGGTGTGTACAAGGCAAAGAAGAAAATTCCTTTCTCTTTTCACTGATCCAGAGGAAGGGATGTCAGTGATCTGAAAAAATGGCTTAGTTTGAGATTCCTTATTGCATGAATTCTAACTACAGAAAGTATTTGCTCAGATATGTCAATAGTCATATATTCATTTGGGGAGCATTTGTTGGTGGAGGACTAATTAATAATTGGACTTCCAAATGATGCAGTTTTAAGGTGTAGGGGAAAACAAAACTGCCATTTTCTTAATTAACACTTCTGGAGGTGTTTTTTTATCTTTCTAATACCTCTAATTACAGAATTCCTGACCTGCTGAAGCTGTCAGTACCATCTTTTGGCAAAAGAACTTTTGTAGGAATAAAATCTAAGCATATATTTTGTTTCTTTTTAGGGAAGTATTTACATATTTAAAACAAAATCTTCCATAAGAGAATTTTCCTCTTGGGGGGAAGAAGTAAAGCTGTCTTGATTTAATAAAAAATTTATCCCTTTTATAAAAACCTTTACTGTACTGAATTGAAAAAATTCTCAATTTTCTTAGGACAAGACTCTGCTGTTAAAATAATTTCATTTAACTGTTTAAAAATCACCAGAATTAACATAGTTTAATAATTTTGGTCTTGCAAATATTCCAATTTTTAACGTATCATTGGCCTGAAATAGCAAGTGGCTAATACACTAAGTAAAGTTGTTATAAATGTTCAAACTTTATACTATTGCTCTTCCTGCACTGTTGTTAGCTTGTTACCGTAGACTGGTCACTGATGTGTCAGGTTGTTTAACATCACTGCAGCTAGTACAATTATACCTTCTAAATAAGTCAAACAGTGTAATTTTCCAGTTTAAAAAACCCCTTTGTGCAGTGCTTAAGCAAATTTGTTAAGATTTAAATGAGTACTCTGATGGCAGGGAGTAAATGCAACATGACTTAAAGTTCACAAAGTTAAAAGCTAGAATGATCTTCCAGGAAATTCTGGACAGTAAATTGCAATTATGCCAGTAAATAAGGCTTTTATCTTTCACTTGTTTAGAGATTTAATTGCATGTTCTAAATCTAGGTAATTCTTCCTTT
>VZRX01004938.1:30862-44724 GCA_013398075.1 Notiomystis cincta | reverse complement strand
TGTATACTGTATTAGACTAAAGAATGAATGTTAATATTCCCATTTCTGGGTACCACATACACTCTTATTTGCAGTCCAATTTTAAATTATATAAAGTGAGAGGTATTTTTTCCTGAGTATAGCAAATAGCTGTGTTGCATACAAACTTTAACAAAAACTAAATGTGTGGGCTTCAAACCAAGATTCTTTATTTTTGAAAATACATATTTCAGCAGATGTAATGTAATAATATTAATAGAAATATTATTAATATAATTTTCTTTAGCATTAATACACTGAATAATCTCTATATTGTTATCCCTGGAGTGGAGAAGGCAAACATTCAATAGAAATGGAATCCCTCTCCTTTCATACATTAGGGTTTCACACCAGCACCTGCTGCATTTTTCTGTCTAAAGAAGGATTGAATATGACCAGGCTCAGTTTAGGGGTTAAGAGGCCTCATGAGGGCAGAGACATTTAAGGATAATCTGTGACTGCTTATCTTCACAGAGCTTTGAGATGCCACATGATATTGTTGCTTCAGAAGACAGAACAGTATTTGTTGGAGATGTTCATGCCAAGGCAGTGTGGAAGTTTGCATCTGCAGAAAGTATGTTCTTTTTTTTTTAATGTCCTAACCTCACATTTTGTACCCTCAGGTCAGTACCATTCACCTGGTACTCCTGGCTAAGAGCCTAGTGGCATAATGAGTGGTTTAAGTGCAATGCAAGCTTCACCTGCAGCAGCTGTGTGCTGCTGCTCAGTTTCCACTAAAAGACCATTCTTCAGCATTGCTGTGTGTTCTTCCAAAGAAGAGTCCTGGGCACATGAGTTTGTCACAGAAGGAATCCATATGCATTTGCCTTGCACATCCATTGTCAGTACCTGCTTAAACAAAAATGTTACTCTAGTATTTTAGTAATTTCAGTGTATCATTTGCTGAGAGCTCAACTGCTTCCCCTGAGGTTTTCATGTAGAAAACTCCCAAGGTATGAAATAAAAACACAGGTCAACTTCAAAATTATATTCATCTCACTGGAAGCATTTATCCCTAGAAAATTAATGTATTATAATTTGAAGTCCTATTTCCATACAGAGGGAACAGGTGCCAGTTTTAATCTAGTAACCCCCAAGGCAAGCCGGCCTTACTTCAGGGAGAGGAACCTGATTAGTCAGACATCAATTTAGGAGGATTCAGAGAGAAGTTACATGTTTTACAGAAATAGAAATATAATCCACTGCTCCATTATATGGGACAAAAAAAGTATGACAGACATAAAGCCTTAGGCTTCAGGATGTTAGTCATACAGTAAGAGTCCACTGCTCTAAATGACTAAGCTAGTTATTCCTTATTTGTCTGTTTATAATTCATGGATTTTCCTTTGAGGCACTTGGTATCAGCTGCTCTTAATAACAGGAGACTGGACCAGATAAATTGTAATTCTGATTGGATATGTTTTTTTCTGCATCTAGTAAACTGAACATGAATAGTTCTCAGTTTTTATTCAAAACAATGAAAATAAAAAAAGTAATGGAATCTTTACAGGTTAGATGAGGGAAGTATAAAATTTTCTTTTTAGTTTTTGCTGAAGTATAAAAGAGTAGTAGCTAAGAAACCCTGATTCAACCAGCCTTTAATTCAGTATGATTTTGATTATAGTAAACAGTTTTATTTTTGTGGACATTTATGAACCTTTAGGCATGTGCATAAAACTTTTCTGTTTCACAAAAGTTGATTATTGCAAGCAACTTTCATGAACCAAGTTCTTCCTTTTTTTTTTTTTTGGCCTTCAAGCTCTTGAATAGTTTATACTGACTCTCCATGGTGAAATTCAGGGTTGATGGTAATGTTTACTGTAGGATTGTTCTGTACATTTGAGAAAGCTAGCAGGAAAATGTCACTGAGTGCCTTTCTGAAATATCAGTTGTCCTGAAGAATGATTTTGTTTTACAGAAATGGAACATCGGTCAGTTAAAAAGGCTGGTATTGAGGTACAGGAAACAAAAGGTTAGTCTGATTCATCATGAAAATGAAGGGATTAGTATGTTCATGTAGACTAGAGCTGCTTCTGCCAAGCTGAAGGGAAAAAATGCTGACTAGTTTAACTATTTTGGGTTTTGGAGTTGCTACAGGAAACACTAGAAAGAAGCCTGTAACGCTCTTACCTGGTAGATGATATTTCACAGCCAACCTAAACATTTAATTTTCAGTGATGGCAAGTCCTTCACTGTCACAGAATAAAAATTAACTAGCAGGTTAATTCCATTTTACCATCTGTTATGGTCCAGATTGGTATTTATGGCAGTTGCCTTAGATGCAGAAATAGCTCTGAAATACAACTGTGATAGTTATTCCCCAGCACCTTCCCCTCACTCCACAACCCTTCACATGAAGCACCAATTTGAAATGGCAGTTAGTTTATATTCCTGTGTAGTCTTTCAGTATACAGCCTTGTCAGTCACACCATATGGAAAGAAATACAATTTTTTTCTATTTACATTTCTTCCCATAGATTTACTAGACTTTTTATTTAATTGATCTGCATGAAAATGAAATAAAAAGGAAAAAGCAAATGAAAGCATGTGGGAAACAATATAAGGAGATAGTACACAGAGAGGAGATTGGAAGGGGTAAAATATCAATTAAGGTAGATAAAAAGTAATTTTAACCATTTGTATTACATTATGTAGCTCATTTCCCTTTCAGAAAAACAGTACCAGATTATAGTACTTTTTATAAAGGCATTTAAAAGGTTCAGATGTTCTTAACTGGTTTTCTCTGGTTAAATTTAGAGCTTATTTAATTTTCTTCAGCCATGTATATGCAGACAGAGAAAATTCAAAAAAATACCAACTGCCAAAGCATATAGAATAAAGTAGAATAAGGAAGGCTAATATTATGAAACAATGAAATCCTTACTGCCATCACCGTTACCATTTTATTTTATCTCTATTGGTATATCAGCCTGCCTGAAGCACTCAAAAGGGAAGTGTTGACATTACAGCATGCTGTGTATCTAGGGATATGTAAATGCATTTTGGCTTTCTTTGGCTGACACTTCTAATGTCATAGAGAAAAAAATGCACTAGTAACACCAGGGTAAGAAGAAGGTTTTAAGTAAAAATGTCTAAAACTGGTTAGGGTAGGTAGACTGAAATTAACACCTTTCAACTCCACTGGGAGAAAAGAGCCAATGGACTTTGTGACATCTGCTAAATAAATGGACAGGAGTGGCCTGCACTCTCACATCCTTCTGGGGACAGACAGTTACTAGTGCTTGTACTGCTGTGACATGGGGAAAAAAATATATGGAGAACTCTTAAGTTTGCCTAGAGGTGGGAAAGATGATGGAGGATAATTTTCCTTAGCAGTAACTACTACTTGAACAGATAGCATGTTTCCATTGTGTCATTGTTATCCTTGTACTTGTGATAACAATGATTTGTTATCATTGTATTAGTGTTGAGTGTAAACTGAACCATTTTCTAGTCCTTCAAAATAGAACATTGTTTTAATTTTGATACAGAATCAAAACGGAGTTGATTGAGAGTGTTTGTGATGCAGCTGCTTGTTAAGACATGCTGTTCAGTCTGACTTCAAAATATATAGCTAGATAAAGTTATCACAAAGCATATGCAACATCATGAAGGTTTTTCCCTGAAATAGTTTTTCTCCTAGTAGGTACAGAGTCAACAAATTAGTCAGGAATGACTGGATGCAGTTTCCAAAAGCTCTCCAGATTTGTAAAACCAAAATTCCTTCGTGGAATGTAACAGTTCTGAAAATGTAACCTTTTGTCACAGTTTTATTAGAAAGATCTTTAAACTTCTCCTTTTTTTAATGATAATATGACATATACGGGCTTTCTGTATTTCTTGTGGAAGTGTTTTTGTCAAAAGGAGATATTTAGTTGATATTATGCCACACACTCATTTCCAAAAATGCATCCTTGGGGTAATTTCCTATATTTTAAATAGTAGATACTTCTTAAGGCAAAACTCTGACACATCTCCTTTCTTCATTTGAGAAAAGGGGAGGGAATCTTTGCTAGTGAGTGGTATCATTCAGGCTTTTTCTGCCTTATATTTGGGATAACATCAGTGAGTCCCAAAAATGTCTCCCTAAGAGTTTGTATTTTTTCCCTTGTTAAAAGCACTTAAGGTATTCTAGCTTGTTGTTTCCTGTATCACCTTCTTCTGTGTTCCTTGATGCATATGGATTACATATGGAAATTGTTTTCTTTTTAAAGAATCAGAAACAATTGTTGAAGCCAGATTGAAAAACAAGCCAGAATCAACAGACCCTCTAAAGAATACAGATAAACAACACTTGATTCAACAGGCCAGCAGCACTGGAGTTTCCTTTGTTCTTATTACAACTCTTCTTATTATCCCTGTTGTTGTCCTGCTGGCAATTTTAGTATTTATTCGGTGGAGGAAGACAACAGTCTGTGGAGGTAACTGTGAGTAACTGTTCTAGAGAAAAGGCTTTTATATCAACCAAGTATCCCTGAACACTGAGAGGTGATGATATGAAGAGAGCAGCTCCCTGTGCCTTTGCCCCCTTGAATGGTTGCAGTGGTGTGGTGCTGCATACAAACTAAGGCTCAGCAGGGACACAGCACCTGAGCCCCCTGAGCCTTTAACATTGCATCTCAAGCTAGCACCTGTTCAGAACATGTATCAGAAACTTTAATTGGTGTCAAGGCAAACACTGAAATGACTAGAGTAAATTAATGTTGTATTGTCTAGAATTCAGAAATTTTAATACTGCGAGTATAGTTGGATTTTCTAGAATGGGATCTTTAAATTGCTGAGAACAAAAGACTCCATGAGTATTACAGAGATACAAGCAAAATGAAAGCAGATACCATTACAGGAGATTATGTATTATTGTTCTCTCCTACCTAGTCAATCTTGTGAGTCAGACGTGCTTCCATAATGCACCTTAATCCATAGCTCTGAAAGCTTTAATTGCTAATTAGAAGTTATGTAAATTGGTTCTAAATTTGTACTGTGCAATAACATTATTTTTCATAAATTGGCAGACTGTGATAGGCGTTTGATCAGTAAACTTGTTATTTTGTATCACAAAATTGTTTTATCAAAATACTTTCATCCAGAGAAGAAAATGTACATGGAGTAGACAACACAGTTCTGCCACTGGTCAGGACCTACTGTGACAGAGTAGGCCATTCAGCAATCTAATATTGTATTCAGTGCAGCTGAATTGGATGTATTTTATTTGAATATTTCAGCATACAGCTTCCTGACACTTCATCTTCAAAAGTGTTAGTATACCAAATGTTCTAGATAGCATATCAAATATGCTAACACTCTAGACTACTGCAGTACTACCATAAATAGCTTATTAGAGCTGCTGATTGGTTTCTTGAATGTCTGTGATATTTATCAGAAAATACATGTAATTATTTGATCATAGAACATTGGGGGTTTAGCTTATTTTTGAAATTTACTTTATTTTTCAGCTGATGGGGAACACAAACTTGATTCTAGTTCAGGCAGAGTTTTAGGCAGACTTAGAGGTAAGTAGTCACTGAAGATGTTTTTAAACACAGTAACTGGCGGGTTTTTTTCTGTATTCATCTTGAATAAGAGATTTGATGTAACTTTCTCAGAGGAAGGATTGGTGGCAAAGATCAGGGGTTTTTGAAAATGTCTTTTACAACAACTTTCATCTGTCATTATCTGCCCACTAAAGAGGATGAGTCACTACCAGTGGGAGAGCAGCAGCTATAATGAGTTATTGTGGATCTGGTGAATGAAGTGAAGCACTTGAAAGTAAGGGCAAATGGGTAGGAACACCAGTAACCTGTGTAGAGTTTATGAAATAATGGATGCTAAAAATGCATAGTCTGAAACTTCTACTTCAAAGATGAATATCCTTTTTTCCTAATATATATACCTATCTTTCGTGTCTCACATGCTGAATCTTTAAAAACAGTTTCTGGAAGGACAACTTAAAATAATCACCACTATACTGCTTAATTAGTGGATAGATTTTTATTATCCCCTTACAGCTAAAGCAAACCTTATGAAAATCTTTTTCTTTCTACAGGGAAAGGTGGTGGTGGAATCAACCTTGGAAACTTCTTTGCAAGTCACAAAGGCTACAGCAGAAAAGGGTTTGACCGGCTGAGCACTGAAGGAAGTGATCAAGAAAAGGATGAAGATGATGGCACTGATTCTGAGGAAGAGTGTTCAGAATCTCCAGTCCCACCAGCACCTTCGTCATCCTGAAACCAGCCTTTGAGTTCTCCATTACGTGGTCCAACCCAGAATGTCAGATTCCTTTCCCTTAAGCACGTTTAAGATTTTGTGTATTTAATTGTAAACTGTTCTAGTCTGTGTGGGCCTGTACACTGGTTCCTTTAATTTTGTTTGGGTTTAGTTGTGTTTTTTAAGTGGAGGAGCGTATGGAAATTCCATATCAGTGCCGTTGGTTTTTATGTGAACATCTTAGTAAAGCAAAGTCTTCTAATTGCAGGACTGATTTAAAGCAGTAGTATTTTATCATCAATTATGGGGATCTTGTAAATAAGTCTTACTATCTGCTTCATCAAAATATTTTTTCCATAATTATTCAGTTGCCAATTTCTGTTTTGTGCCTTTCCTCTTTAATGTCCTTAACCTGTTGCAGTACAGAGAATATACAGTGCCACAAGAAAATGAAGCTGCTAAGTCTTCTTCTATTTTTTTAAATCACTAACCTGATATTGCATTGAAGGAAAGAAAAACATCTCTATTTAATTTTTTTCTTCTTCCTAACTTGATGTGTTTCTGGAATGTCTTATTTTTAGATGGTATCACTGTTAGAACACTATTTTCAGAAGCTGAATGTAATTTGTGTAATAAAGTATTCGCAGAGCATTGGCTATCGGAGTGTACTTTGGAATTTTTGCTTGCATTTTTTTTATATACAGCTTTTTGTAAAAGTTACACAGGCCACTTAATACAGTAAGAATTTTAATGTGTTGTACCAGCAGAGGAAAAAAAATGCTATTTTTCATGGAAGCTGGAAAAATATTTTGCTATGTCACAAGGTTGGGGTTTTTTTTAAAAGACTAATAATCTGCATACATGTACAAAGTCAACCTTAAACATCTAAAGAGGGATTTTACTTGTATAATAAAACTGCAAGGTATTTCCTTAATAAAACACATGATCACAGCTAAGAGGAAACCTGTGTCTCAAATTAAATATGCAAATTAGTCAGGGTAGGCATCTAATACTACCTGATTGGAAGTACTGATTTTCTTTTTTTCTTCACACTTCCTTTTTTATTCATACAACAGGAACCCTCGGCCCTGTAATGAGCTCTCTTATTTAACAGCAGACTTACGGAACTCCTGCTGGATAATTACCCCATCTGTATGAGTCATCTGGAGTGTGAATCACTGTGTAACATCATTATGACTAATCAGTCCAGTTTGTGGATCAGAACATAATTAATGTCCTTTTAAAACTGCTATTATGAGCAGAGTGTACACAGCTGTAATTGCCGCAGGGTTTTATGAAACAGTTTTCATTATCGTCATTGCAGGTGTTGTAATAGGCTGCTGCTGGCATTGAGGTTAGAAAATAGGCTTTAAGCTTCTTATGGTGGTTTTGCAAGGTTTATGGAGGAATAAGGGTAATGATAGTGGGAAAAAAGTAAGATTTCTTCCTCCAGCAAGATTTTATAAATCCCCTTTTTCTGGGAAAAAAAAATAAACAAACAAAAACCAACAAACCACTAAAACGCCAAACTTAAAATCTGTTACAAGCAGGTTTCTTTTCTCACATACAGCAAAATCTCCAGGATAGCCATCTGAAATGCTACAGCACAGGCACAATTTAATTTGAAATTTATTTAGTGCATACTCTTAAGTTGCTTCCTCTCTTCCAAATTTTTGTTTTCCTAATGTTACAAAGAAAACAGTTTGTTTCTTTCTCACTTTTGAAAGCAAGGCAGTATTATTTTTGGATGTGGCCTTGATCCTCGTATATATGAATAAAAGAAACCGGTTAGGTGGGAAGAATCCTCTGAAGCTGTCCAAAAGTGCTAAGTTACTAGTTTATAGGAAGTTTGCAGTGACAGCAGTTAAGAAAGCTGTGGTGACACTGCTGTCATAGGTGGTGTATATGCCATCAGTTCTAGAAGATCACAGGATTTTCTCAAAAGCAATCAATAAGGGTATATTTTTCTAACATTTGGTTAGCTCACCTTATGTCCAAGTGATGTTGGATGTTCTCTGCTTCCATTAGCAGAGCTCAGTGGAAGTAATATGCAGCTTCCCTCTTAGTCCTTTCATTTTTTTGAGTTTATCTCCAATTCTAGATAATGCTCTGTTGAGAGGGAATCAGCCAAGCAGTTTAATTGCAAGTACAGGCTAAAATAGATTAATTGAGCTTTAGTCATAATCTCAGCTCTCTGGAATTCAGGCATTGAATAATAATCCTGGTCTGCCTGAAGAGAAGCAGGATGAGGGAGCAGATTCTGCCCCTCTACTCTGCTCTGGTGAGACTCCACCTGCAGTGCTGCATCCAGCCCTGAAGTCCCCAGAATAAGAAGGATGTGGACCTGTTGGGGTGAGTCCAGAGTAGGCCACAAAAATGATCAGAGGGCTGAAGTACCACTATTGTGCAGACAGTGGGAGAGTTTTTCAATCTGGACAAGAGAAGGCTCCCCTGAGATCTCATTTTGGCCTGAGTATTTAAAGTGGGTTTATAAGAAAGGCAGAAACTCTTTACCAAGGACTGTAGTGGTAGGTCAAGGGGGCAATGGTTTTAAACTGAGAGAGGGAGATTTAGATTGGATATTAGAGAGAAATTCTTTATTCTGAGTGTGCTGAGGCACAGCCTAGAGAATCTATAGATGCCCCATCCCTGGAAATGTTTAACGCCACGTTGGATGGAGCTCTGAGCAACCTGGGCCACTGGAAAGTGTCCATGCCCATGACAGAGACATTGGATTTGGTGATCTTTAAGGTCACTTTCAACCCAAGCCATTTTGTGATTTTTAATAACTGCATGGACAGGCAGGCAACCAGTTACTTCCCAGCAGCAATCAAATCTCAGCACCTCAGATTTCGTGTTTTCATTTTGTACAAGTGCAATGGCAAAATTGGAACATCTGAACCTGCTTAAAGGCAATGAATGTTCTTTATCTCTTATTAAAGCTGTATCTTGTGAAAACAATGTACCAGAGACTTCATACTGCAGTAGAAAATTCATGTAGAAAGGAAGACACAAGCTTTCTGAATCACAGTTCTCTTTTTAATAAGCCAGGAGACCATCCTGCATCCTAACAGGTTCTGTGTGTTAATATTACTAATTGTATTAATTGTTGAATTCTGGTTATTCAGTCTAAGCTTTGGAGAGCGTATTTAAATTAGGTTTTGGCAGTTGTTCCAGATAAGACCATGCTTTAATGAACAACATGCAACTACACATTTTAAGATTTAAAAGACATGGTACTATCTTCCATGTGTTGTTGATGAATCTTTTCTTAAGCCTTTTTAAGAAGGAAAAATCTCTTGTAGGGGCTGAATATTAAAATTAAGCTGACCAAGTAGCTAAGCACCTTTCCCTGTGGTTGTATTGTATTAAGCATCTCCCTGTTTTAAACAGTCTGACCCACGAGAAGTCCTTCAGAGTTAGGGGAAGGCAGCTGCCACCCACAGGCAAGTGGTGTTGGGTGATTTTTGGCACCTTGTTGTGAATCTGCAGTAAGTGAGGGGCAATGGCAATGTGCCATGAGGAGGATGCACTGACCTGTAACACACAGTTGCCACCTATGTCACCTGAAGGTGTCCCAATTAACTGAAATTACAATCCCAATTAGGCAGCTGTCCTTGCAACCAAGTATCATTAGGTGTAAATTGATTCCTTGGGAAGCATCTTGATTAAGTAGTTCTAATCAAGCAGTGCACTGTAGCGTTAATGAGGATTTATAGATCATTGTGGTAAATTGCAAAAGATTCTTCCTTGCCAAAACTAAATTTATTTAAGTTTTATCAGAGTCTTTAGGTCAGTAATGTCTGTCATGCTACAATGGATTAGGATTAAGCATGTGTCATGCTACAGAGAAGGGGTTTGCTGATTTTTAGCTTGCCATTCAAATACACATATGAAAACTTGTTTGAAAGACTTTGTAGGTATTAGCAGTAAAAGTTGTAGGGAACATCACTGCTGAGCAATTGAAAAGCAACTTTATTATTTAATTACTTAATTATGCAGTAGGACATACTTTAAAATTTTAAAGACTGTCATTATATAGTTCACAGTTTATATGGATTCATGTACTGTACCAGTAAAAAAACCCCAAACCAGAACCAAATATTCAAGTCAATTAAAATTAAGAGCTGAAATTAAGCCACTTATTTTCTATTATGTAAAACAGATGCCAGTGAACCCTAGTTTTAGCACACTGATTTGCATTTACCTGTTATTTTTTAATTCTTATATGTGAAAATATTTTTTTCTCTTACATGAATTATCAAAATCTGTTAGTAAAATTTACACTGTAACTGCTTTTTAGGCACTTCTCCAATAATGGTGAAAAACTTAGATTCTTCTATATAGCTAAGCATTAGTGGAAGAAGAAAAGAGGGGAGCTGAAAGTGTAGAGGATGATTTAAAATCTACAGTAATAGCTACTTATCCAAGCAGAACCTGCAAACTTCTTGCTGTTGCTGGACATGGTGGCTACAAAACCTAAAAAACATTCAGCTGGTGTTGTTAGACACCTGTTTGGAGACACTGGATGGTAGTCAATCTGGAAGCTGCACTAATTTTTTCTAAATACTACTGGTCATGAAGGCACTTTATTTTACTGTTTATTTATCTCCATTCCACTCCTGTTTCTTATTAATGAGTTGCATGTGAAGCATGACATCCTGTGAGTGAAGCTTTGTCTGATTTCACTGTACAGCTTTTTAGAAAACACACAGATTATGTATGAGCAGTATTCTTCTAGGGCAATGTGCCAAAGTACTGGTTTAAAGATGCAGGGGAGTAATTTTTTTTACTAGAAAATATTGAGTGGTAACAGTTGAGCAAACTAGGGATATTATTCATTACAGACTACATTTATGTTTCTGAGACATATGAGAAACCTAAATCTTCTATTCTTTTTAATTAGAATGGAAGAATTTTTTCAGAATGGAGATGAGGCAACTGCCATAAGAGACTGAAGTTGGTGCTATTTATCATTTATGATTTCAGGGCAAAACCCTGCCCTGGCCACTGCAACCCTCAGTGTTCTGAATACTCCCTCCCTTCTGTACTGCTTCCTTCAGCACACATTCTAAAACTGCTGCTCAAGAGAAAATTACTTGCAGGGAAAAGAACCGAATCCCACAATTCTGCCACGTTCCCTCGGGTCGGCTCTCAGGTCACACATAAAGAAGTAGAGGCATGGCTTTATTCCAGGCACTTTCCTGCGAGATCCTCTTCACAGCAGCCAAGGTGTAACGAGTACTGAAATGTGCCCAGTTCTTTGGAAGGTGTAAAGCTGTACTGAAAGTTTACCACAGCTGGCAGCTGTGGTAGAAAACCACCTAATGCACGAGCAGAGTATTTTTGTACTCTGGCTCAAATGACAGGTCAGTCACGCAGCCTTCACACAATGCGGGTCATGTTGCTCTCGGAAATATATTCATGCCTCCGTAATTATCAACAGCTCGATGTGAAAATTACCGAAAATTCTTCTGTTAACAGTTTCGTAAAGAAATCCTCGGAAAGGCAGAGGGGCAGCAGTTCCTGCGAACCTGCGCACCCCGCGGGCGGCGGCTCCGGCGGGTCCAGGCTGCCACCGTGCGACCGGCGCTCCAACACAAATCCTGAGCGTCTCCCTCTGGAGACGGACACAGGAAAGCGAAGACTAAAAAAATTGTTAGCCGGTATGACACCGTAACTATGCGCTCTGCTTTCCTTCTTATTGGTCTGTAATCTCTGGGAATGATGGATGATGTTTCTGACTAGGTAAAGACTCCGAATCAATCTGGTGGGGAAGCACAAATTATTATTTACTGCGTATCACTGAAATGCTGCACAAAACAGAACTCATTTTCTTAGAGGCTTTTCTCCTGGGACTTTTGTCACTACGTCTGCCAGCTTTGTGAAGAGTAATGAGTATTTTTTGCAGATTGTCTGGAACCTGATATGGTGCTACTCACTCTGTAGAAAAGGGGGAAGTGAGGCATAAGGAGATTAAAGGCATCGCTTGCCAAAAATAATCAACTAATTTTAGGTACTGAATTTGTGAAATCTGATTTATTCCCTTTTAACCCACTTACTCAGATATTACTTTACACATTCAAGGCACTAATTCTTGCTACCAGCTGCAGCTCTGAATGCTCCAGCTCTGCTGATGAGTTTTGAGATGCTTCTCAAGCACCGAAAAAAGGGCTCACCCATGTGAGTTGTACACGGAAATACAGAATAATAGGAAGTTCTATCCAAGTGATCTGCTCATCACAGCACTGGCAATCTGTAGCAGGGCAACACTGCCTGGCAGAGGGGACATGCTGTATTTCCTACAACATTTACTGTTTATTGGCACACTTGCTTCTGCTATCAGTGCAGCAAGGTTGCTGCAGATCCCTTCACCTACATACAGGTTGAAAGGAGGACTAGGGAATGCATCTTTCAGGATTAACTGCTCCAGAATCAAATGTTTTAAAATTCATTTGGATGATTGGTTACTTCTATCTGGAAGAGCCTTCCTCTTCAAATTAAAGCTTTTTGTGTACTGCTTTTCATTCCAAATTTCTACATAGTTAGGTTACCAAGATATAAACGGCAGGCCAGCAGGTCTTCTAACAGGTACAGAAGAGTATAGTACCCATTTATTGAAGACACTGCTAAATCTTGCTTGGTTGTGTCAGTTTTGATCTTCTAATCAGAAACAGTGTCTGGTGGGGTTTTTTTTCCAGTTTCCAGTGACTGTTCTTCATGTCAATAGTTTGTATTTTATTTCAATGAACCTCCCCCATGCAGAGAAGGCCACATTTCAGTACACTGGTAAGTCACTAATGCCTGCTTGTTAATATGAGTAGATCAAAATTACCAGAAAGCCTGGATGACAAGCAGTATGTTAAATGTACACAGTTAATACCTTAAATGTTTCTGTTTTCCCTGTTCTTCTCTCACTGCAGATTTTCTTTCTCTTCAGTGGAGCTCTAACAACTCCACAGTACTTGCATTACCTCAGAGCTGCCCCAGGAAACAGCTCTGCTGTACTGTGCACAATTCAGGAACTGATAACTTGGAGTAAGAAAAAAAGATTCTCTTTTGCAGCTACCAAAGCAGAAATGAGTCTTACAAACAGTGGCTTACTGTCCAGTTTTATCCCCAACACTAATACCCTCTTCAAAAGCATGATATATAAAAATAAATATTTATTCCATGTGTGCACACAAACAGTGTATTCAGAAAGACTCTTTCTGAAGCAGTCTTGGTAGAGAAAAACTGTATCTGTAGGACCGCATTTTCAGAAGACACAAAATAGTTTGAATATTAATTATTTTTTCATTTGAAGTTTAAGACAGGATTCTGTCATGGTGCTGAATTCTTTTCTCACACAGATGCATCCCATGATATCAAAAATACTGTACTGTACATGTGAATTTCTGTATCAGGTGGGTATCTAATCAGCCTTGAAAACCACATCTAATTGCCTAAAATTAACTGAAAACTCTTAATAAATTGTCCTTTCCTCCACCCGTGTTATAAATCACATGATATTCAGGAGAGATGAGAGGGAACAGACAGACACATTCAGAGAGCATGATAAGCAAATCCTCCACAGCATCATCCAGAAGTTGCTGAATTTCTCAATTCAGTTTTCTGCATCTTCATGTCTATCCCCTACT
>VZRX01004938.1:0-18943 GCA_013398075.1 Notiomystis cincta | reverse complement strand
GTCTGCTCAGACGGGGATGGGCAGGGACGTGAGCGAGCATCGTTTGGAGCGCTTTGTTAACATCCCAAAAACTGATGATAGATTCAGTGTAAAATAAGTTGGAGCAAGGGAGATTGCTGTCTATAATCATCAGCGGGGAGGGAGGAGGAGAGAAAGCAGCAACAGCCCCAAAGCTGAGAACTGATTACACGTCAGGAGCAGAGATATAAGAGATTTACATTTATATTTGTTTTCGCGGTGTTTTCCAGAACATGGGAACTTAACAGAGTACTGGTTAGCTTTGAAAATGCTGGAGGTTTAGCACTTCTATTGTTTCCTTATAGTAGTTGGCTGTAGTTAGACACAGGCAAGAAGACTGGGGGAGATCAGTATCATAACCACAAGAAAATAAATAGTTTTCTTTCTCATACAAACTTCTAACTGGTGTACCTTTCACAGCAGTTTCTAACAGTGTTTCTCCATTGTTGTATCTGTCTTTTTAAGCGCTGTTTCCCTCTGTCTGTTTAGCCTGTATCTTTCCATCTTTTCTGCATCCTTTCTGTATCTTTGACTAACAAGCCAGGCTTCTTGTTTTTTTTCCCTTGTAGTACAAAATTCTTATTGAATCCAACTTTGTCATGGTGAACAGGTTTGATTCAATCAGTAACAAAACTATTCTTGCTATGTAAAACTTTTTTGTGGTATATGGTAATGTAATGTGCCTGTTATGGTTCAATATGTGAGAAATTCGAATTTTTATGTTTACTGGCTTGTCTTGGTGTCTGATTCTTTCTATGGAAGAAGGTTTCACCCTTCTGGCAGTTGTGGTTAGAACAGGTCAGGCCTCCAGAGGCTGAGCCAAATGAACTTATGTGCAGATCTTTTTTGCAAAACCTCTCATCTCTACAAAATTGAATTAAAGTCTTTTGTGAGAGTCTGGAGAAGATGTTTTGACATCTGTGAGTGGGATCTATAAAATTTTGGGAGCCAGCCTTCCTGAAATATTCAAACTTGTCTCAAATATAACTGACTTTATGTAATGTGTTTGACAGAGTTTGATTTAGAAGGGAACTTGGAGGTTAATGAATGTGAAGTTTATCTATTCTGCAGCTGTGCAGGAGACGCTTACAACACATGATTTCAGTGTGTATAGTTTTGCCAGTTTAAAATAACATTGTGTTTCTGCCTGGAAGGTAAGAGAATGATATTTACCAGATGGGTTTTTCTAGGCTTCTAAGGCTGTTTTAACACTTCTGTTAAAGGATAGTCATAGTTTATTTTGCAGTTTCAACCTAAGAGTTGAAATATGCCTGTGACACTGCAGTATTTGGAGATAAAACTCAGAACTTTACATGTACTGAAAAGTTACTCTTCTGCTGGTGAACTATTAGGGAAAAATAAGTTCTGCAAGCAAAGAACTTGGACAGGAAAAGCCCCATTGAAAAGTTACTTCGTTTTAGGTTTGGTAATTCAAAATTGCTGGAAATATTTTGCCTAACTAACAATATAATTACTGGGAGAGAAGGCAGACATGGGGAAATCAGCCAAGTAATTACTGTTTGAAAACTGGAACAGTTGTGCTTTAAGGCAAGAAATCCTATTCCTCAGCAACTTAGAAGGCATGTACTTCCTTGCTGCAAAGCTGGCCTCTTAACAGACTCCTGGCTTAAATGGAATGGCACAACTCTGCTCAGTTTTCTGTCCCCTAGGATGCTGTAATACAGAGGATCAAACTGAATATTACTTTTGGAACAAATACTCTTTTGGTACAAGCATCCATTATTCTTGGAAAATAATATGGGCCCCCAGAAAAAGATTTAGGCAGCTGCAGCTTGTTAGCTAGCCTAGCTATAGAGAATTTTGAGAAAAGTTAGGTACTCCTGTATATAACACTGAGCAGAGTTGGTTCCAGTAGTAAATGCCAGATCTGGATTCCTAATGCTTGAGAGTGGGTTCTTCGAAGTGTCTCATTGGTAAGATTTGGCAGACTAAGGTCCTGTCTTCTGCTTGGAATACTGATTAGCAAGCCCTCTCCTGTAAAAAGCAATTCAGAGGCCACCTTAAAAAACAACAACAAAACAAAAACAAGCAAAAAAAAAGAAACGAAAGAACCCCAAACCAAAAACACAACAACAACAAAACCCAACAGCAAAACAAACAAAAAGCCCAACAAAAACTCACTTAGTGGTAGATGGAGAAAGTGAAGTTGGATTATGGTAACCTAGTGGTTAGAACAGTTGAATGGAACAGCCGTCTGTTCTCTCCTGTATCAGATATTTCAACTCCTGTATCAGAGT
Organism: Notiomystis cincta; assembly: GCA_013398075.1. Lineage (NCBI taxonomy): Eukaryota > Metazoa > Chordata > Aves > Passeriformes > Notiomystidae > Notiomystis > Notiomystis cincta. The sequence goes on along the minus strand of VZRX01004938.1, from coordinate 16,667 downwards.
TTTCAAAACTCCCTGTTTTCTGTTAATCAGAAATGTGTCCTGATCACCAGGCTAAAAAGTGTATGGGTAAAAGTATCTGCATATATACATTACTATTGAAGGAGTGTGAGTAACAGTGCAGTAGTTTTTTTTCCCCCAGAAAACACATTCATTGGCCACCAGGTGCTTACTAAGCAGAGTCATGGAGCAGATCCTCCTGGGGCACTTGGAAAATAAGAAGGTGATGGATGACAGCCAATGTGCCTTCACTAAGGCAAATTTGACAAATTTAGGGCCTTCTGTGAGGACCATCCAGTAACTAAAGGGACACTGACTACAAGAAAGCTGGAGAGCAACTATTTACAAAGGCCTGTAGTGATAGGACCACGGGGAATGACTTTTAGGATTAAGGAGGAGAGATTTGGATTAAATATTATGCAGAAATTCTTTACTGAGATAGTGGTGAGGCACTGACACAGGTTATCCAGAGAAGTGGATGCCCCGTCCCTGGATGTCTTCAAGGCCAGGTTGGATCAAGCTTGGAGCAGTTTGGTCTAGTGGAAGGTTCCCTGCCCATGGCAGGGGTTTGGAAGCATGTGATCTTTGGGGTCCCTTCTAACCCAAACCATCCTAGGCTTCTTTGCTACACAATGACACTTTTACATAACTTTTCTAATTTATCCATTTATTAATCCATAAAGATCCACTTGAACACTGCATATGATCCCCTCAGTAAAACAAGGCTCCAGCCTGGAACAGCATGCCTGTCCATGTGTCTTCTCCATGGGCCACAGCTCCTGCCATATGTTCTAGCACAGACTCTCTGTGGGCTGTATTCTTCCTTCAGGTACATCCATCTACTCCGGTGTGGGGTTCCCTATGGGCTGCAGGTGGATCTCTGCTCTGCTGTGGACCTCTGTGGGCCTACAGGGGCACAGCCTGCTTTTACAGTGGGCTGTCAAGGAATCCCTAAGTGCCTGGAGCACTTCCTACATGTCCTTTCTGAATGAAAGAAATGGTCTGCAGAGTTACTTCTCTCAGTTAATCTCACCTCTCTCAGCTGCTGTGCAGTGTTCTTTACCCTCTCCTGAATACCTTACAGCAGAGGCATCACCAGCATGGCTGAGGGGCTCAACTTGGGGCCCATGCAGGTCCTTCTTGGAGCAACTGGAACTGGCTCTGTCTGACATGGGGACAGCTTCTGGTGTGTCTCACAGAAGTCACCCCTGCAGCCCACTCACTACCAAAACTTTACCAGGTAAACCCAATTGCAGGCACTTACCTTACAAGGAAGATTCCTTTTATTCTTATGAAGTTTTTTTTCAGGTTTCCTTACAGTGAAACTGAAAGATGAATAGTTTCTTTTGGAATAGGAACTGCTGTAATTTTTCTGGTGGAGTAATGAATAAACTACTACATAGTAATGCTTCTGGAACATTGTCAAAAATATCTGCAGTGTTCCCACAGAGAGGAAGAACTAAACACGTTCACAATTGTCATTTGCATAGATAATGTCTTTTCATGTGGCAGTCTGAGAGCCGTGCTTGGCTAGTAGACAGTATCATTGTGTGGCGAAAAGCAACAAATAAAGGCTACTTTTCATCTTTTCCGGGAGATTCTTGTCATGATTAGGCAATATGTTAGCATATTGTGAAATCTAGAGCTCAATGTTTGATGCAAGATCACAGCAGGTGACTTAGTTCTAGTAAAGCTGTGTGATGTAGTCTTTAATAATTTTTTATCTTTGTTACCCTTTTTTAGCTTATTTCCTGTCTGTTATTCTGCACATCGATGGAGTTTGTTGCTTAATGTTACTGAGCAGAGCTGAGTTACCAAAGGTGATAATAAACTTCTTAAGACTGTTGAAGTTTGTATTTGATGAAGAGAGTTGAAGGTTTTTCTCCACTTCATGTGCTATACTTGACCTTATAAATTCCAGTACTTATTTGAAACCCTTATATCCCCTTGAATTTTCTGTGATTATTGTTTGATTTGTTTCTTTGTGGGTTTTTCTTTGTTGGGGTTTGGTTGGTTAGTTTAGGTTGTTTGGGTTTGAGGTTTTGTTATTGTGTAAAAGTATTATCATGCAGTAACCATAACATTCTTTGTGATAAGGAAATACTGGGATAGAAGTGCTCAATAAATTTTTTTTACATTTAGTCCATCTCAGTAATGTGCTGACAGCTACTGCTCAAAATCTCACAGGAATGTGTGGTAGAATAGAACAACATCTGTAAGTAAATGTTAATTTTTTTGTGATTGATTACATGACACAGAAGAAGTTTTGTGTTTAAATTCTGTCCAGTTTTAAATTGGAGAAAATATGTATCTCTTCCTGTGTAAGGTAAAGCAGTAAACAAGTCACATATGGTTTAACTGACAGCGTTGTCTTTGGCAGCTTCTGTGTTTGGCATCCTTTCCCTCTTTTTCTGCCTTTTGACTGTCCTGTCTTCTCTCTTCCTGGTTTGTCAGACCTGAAAAAATGTTATTCTTGAATATGGGCTCTCGTTAGTAGTTCTAAAGTCTCACATTTAAGTTTGAAGTATTATCAACTTTTTTTGAATGATCTGTAGAAAGGTGTCACACGCATGGAGAGCTCTTAGGATTGCTCTGTGTTCTCAGCTATCAGACTCCACTGGTCCTGTCTTCTTCCTGTTTGTCCTCAGCTTCCACTTGTTTCCTCCTTATGCTTTCCTTCTTGTGTCACCAGCAACTCAAAAAACTGCCTGTCCTTGGTGGTTTCTTACACCATTAATCATATTGCAGAATTGGAGTTTTAAAATGGGTAAAGTACCTCAGAAGGTGTTAGGCAAACCTTTTCGCTGTTAAATGTACTGTTAATGAAAATATTAGCTATAGGAAGATATTGAAAACCTTTTGTCAACTTGAGACTATCTGAAAAATTGCTAGTAACATTATTTGGGTTTTAATGATGTAATTTAAACTGCTGGAATCTGATAAGGGATGCAGTTGGAATATGCCTACAGGGTAAAACCTGAAACTTTAAAAGGAGTAATATGAGAGTAGAGCAAAGGGCAGTGATCTGTTTTGTTATTATTATTTATGTGTATATATATCTGTACAGAATCGTGTGACAGGTGAGCACTACTTACGATTCTTTGTTATTTGTTTGATAAATTCCACAATGTAAATGTCACTGTTTTGATATAATGGCATTTTCAAAAGTTGTTTTCCTGAGTGGTTGGTAATTTAAAAATATTTTGTAGCTATTTAATGCATGATGTGTTTTCTTTTTTTCTTGACATAACAGATAAGAAACACTTTTACTATAGTTTTGTTCCTTTAGTTTCCATTAGTGTGCAGTATAGAAAGTGTGTATTTGTTCTTCTGATGGCTGCAGAGACAGAAGAAAATCTGGTGAAATGCTTCTGTTTGTTCAGGAGTTGTATATGTTCTTATTAGTATTCAAAATGTGAGTGTTAAAATTTTGAGCCCTTTTTTTCATGACTGCTCAGGCCACTGCTACTGTGTTGAGCTGATTTGTTGCTGACAGTGACTGGAATAGTAATCTTTATGGTCTAAGTAAATGTAAGAAACACCACAGCTGGATTCCTGAGCTGCCAAAACATATGGAATGGGGACAGGAAAACTGTGGATATATCTGTTAACACAGTGAGGACTAGGTTTTAACTTATTCTTTCAGAATATACTTTGGAATTCCTTTAGAATATTCTTGTGGAAATGGAGAAGTGTTGTGTTAGAAGAAAAATCTGTAGAGCACTACTGGAGTGAACACAGAACTTGGAGTGCAGGTCACAGGCTATCAAAATCTCTGATTTTATATATTTTGAATGTTATTTTATTGCTTTTTTGGATTTTATTTTTTGGTTGTTTTTTTTTTGTGCTTTGGGACAAGACATATCATGTTGTAGACAGGCCATATGTTTAGTTGAAAGTCTTTTTAAGAACACCAGTACATTTCTCAAAAAAAGTGAAGATCTAAAAATCTATAAGCTGTGAAAGAAACCTTGTGTGACAGGTGAGGTTTAAACAGAACATAGTCTGGTTAATTTTGCCTGGAGAGGTCATACCACCATAGGAGAGGGTTATCTGGATGTTGTTGATGCTATCTCTTTGGAAGTAGGTCAGTGTATACGCCAACAAAGCTGTGGGTTTTGTCTTGCTTATGGTGCGGTCATTCATGGCTGAGATGAGTACATAATTGTCTAATATTGTCTAATGAGGCTTATGCTCACACCACATGCAAGAAGATCTAACATAAAGTATCTCTGCCCCTTATATTGCTGCTGTTGACTTCTTAATACAGAAAAATGGCGCTGGGAAGACTCTTACATGCTCAAGGGGCAGCAAGATGGAATTCTGCATAGGGCACCATGTACTGGAAGCTTCTCTCATCAGCACTGATAGTACTTCTGAAGCAGGAAGACAGCTCCATCTTCTTGCTCTGCCATTTATTATTTCTCCTTGGCATACAGCTAGAGAACCATGTGTTTACTCAAGTATGGTCTTACTGCATTTTTGATGTCAGATGACTGTAGATGGTGTTTGGGAGACTTGTGTGAGTTGTTCACTGTAGTTGCAGTCATGTAGTATTTCTCTTTGCTTGTCCCTTTTCTTGGTTTATTTTTATTTCACATACCACAAGAAAGAAGAGGATATCTCAACTTTTCTTGTAGCATTTGGGGGAAAGAATTTTAAATCCCATCTCTGAAAGCATTAAATCTTAAAAATAGATAATTCTTTAAATACATCCTGACACAAATTTATGATAATGACAGTAGCTTACAATATCTGCTGTCAGGGAGATAAACTGCAACTATCAGCAACCATCAGCACTCAGAATGCCAGTTTATATGCAATTCAATGAGTTCATGCAGTAGTTTATAAGCCTGAAAAACGTCAGTATCCTTTTCTGATCTGTTGCCTTTGGTGTTACTTTTACAAACTGTCTGAAAATTCTGGGGCTTAGTGACAGCAGTATGAAGTGGCAATCAAGTTATTCATTCGCCTTCAGACAGGTGAGCAGTGTTAATCTTGGAGAAAATAATCTGTTAATTCCAAGCAAACTCTGTGGCTGTTCAGAGTCTCTTTTCTGCAAATGAATCCCTACTGCAATGTACTTGCCACTCATAACACCAACAATCTCCAGATTTTTGAATGAGGAAGGTAGCAGAGCAATGAGTTTTCAGATAAGTCTACTGGGAAAGTAAATGTGTCAGGTTATATCTTTGTGTCATTTGTAGACAAATGTGTTGCTCTTTCCCTTCAATCTGTTTGTGTGGGTTTTACTTGTTTTGGGAAGTAATCCTTCTGGGCTAGAGAGACTTGGTTAGTGCCAGACATCCCCATGAAATAATCAGTCACCAATTATACACAAATAATATACTTCATAACTTCTGCTGCTCTCACAAAGTGTACTACAAGAATATGTAGGGGGAAGAAGGCCTAAAAATCTTGTTTTAAGACCTCCCACTTACTTGTTTCAAGTTATTGTTCTTCCTTCTTTATGAGAAAATCATAAGTTTTAGAAAGCTGTTAAGAAACTGTTTACCAGTGTACAAATTTTGGGTAGTGGGATGGAAGGTGATCTAAGAGGAACTTAATTTTTAGAGGGTTTAGAAGTTTTTGGGGGGTCTTTTTTGGTTTTAATATCTTTATAAAATTCTATGGTAGTTTCCAGTACATGTTGGCAATAACCTCTTTCTTGGAAAGCTCTCTTTCTTTACCATGTCATATATAGGATTAATTTACCTCAACACCCAATTTCTAACTCTTGTGACAGTCAGATGAGTTAGATACTTAAAATTTCATCTTGTTCTTATTGCTTGAACAGCAAACAGCTACATTTTCACATTCTAAGGGCAAGTAATTTTTGTTAGCAGAACTGGAGGGCAACAGATACATAGCAAATAGGTTTAAGAAATAAATCTTTTAAATCCTTTTCTCTGAGCCCTGGATCCTTATGCTCAGACCTCAGCTTCAGCTTCTGGGACTGAAGTTTCTGTATTTGTCCTGTGGTGATTTTATGATCATACTTTATTCCCTAATCATCTACTTTAGCCTAGAAATGTCTGCAGTATCTTTAAGATGAACCAGGGGGCAGGACCAGAGCCTGGTAACAGTGGGCATGGGCTCTGTTCAGTATCTCTCTGTCCGGTGTGCTCTTAGACAACGTGGACCAGAGATGCTGCATTGTTCTTTTTCGTGGATTGGGTTTTTTGCTAGCTTGAAGCAAGAAATTTTTTATTCCCTTCCCTTCCCCTAGCCTGAAGGCTGTACCAGGAATCCTCTTGGCAGCTGTTTTTTTGTTCCCTTGGATGGTTTTCGTCTTGGCTTGTTTTTCTTTCTGGCCTGTCCAGGGAGCCTGCAGGACCGCCCCAAACCCAAGACCTCAGGGGAGCTGAACCAAAACAAGAAAGGACATTAAAATGGACCAACTCCTTCTGTGAGGAGAAGACCCACGCCAGAAATTCAACAGTTTCCCATCTGCTCTGGTCCGGGCTGCTATGTGAACTCCTTCCCAGAGACAAAAGGCACCACTCACCATTTTGCTTTCCAGGCCACACGATCAGCCTGTGTATTTTTTTTCTTGGGGCATTTTTTTGACTTTTTTTTGTTCTGATGTGGGTGGGTGTCTGGATGTGTGGAGGGTAGGTTTCTGGGAGTTCATATGTAGCATTTTTTTCAGTCCTTTTCTCCGCCTTGCGGGCAAACTCTCCCATCCTCTTGTGGTTTTTTTTGTTGTTGTTAATAAGTAAAGTTTTGTTGTTTTTGGTTTTTTTTGGTTTTTTCACTTTCATCCACTGGTATCAATTTCTCTCATTGGCAGAGGAAAAAGGAGTTATTGAAGGGCTTTTTCTCTTTAGAGAAAATGCTCATTCCAGGGTTTTTTCTCCTGAAATTTGTCTCCAAAACTGAGATAGTATTTTTGACCCACAATCTAGCCTCTAAATTAGGACAGATTCTTTCTGGGCAACTTTTGCTTTGCTTACCTTCACAGGGATTTCAATGATTGACCACCACTGGGAGTTTGCTATTGCTTCACTTAGTTCATAGGGCAGCCAAAGTCATTTTGACTGATACTGAAAAACAAATTCAGTTCTATTGAGACATCAGTGTTGAATGGCACTTGTGTAATGACCTGACAAATAAACAACCTGACCTGTTGGAACTGCTTGTTAGTTTTCCAAGTAGTAGTGTTGCATTATAATTAATTTTATAAATCCATATACATCTCACAGCATCAGTTACCTAGTTAAAACAGCAGATGCCTGATCTGTGGGTCTGTTTCTGTGTACAGGTTATTTTGCCAATATTTTATTTTCACGTGACAGGTTAAAAGGATGCAATATGTGTTCACTTCACTTCTAGATTAGTGGTTAGAAGTACTTTTGTCAGAAGGCAGTACTAGTGTCGATCTCTGTAATTTTTATTTTTTCAGAGTGAAAATAAGGCAACACTTTTTTGCGAACTGTCACATTCATTCTGTTTTCATAGAAAAGATTTGCTCAAGTTTTAAGACTAGAGGTTTTTTTAATAGTCCAAATGATGGCTTTATATTTTTCATTAGCACTACTGTCTGTTTGCCATTGGCATTTGATCACAAAACCTCTGGGGAAAAACCAACAATGATTGTAAATATTAGAGAATATTTTTGTTGTATTTTTTATGTAAAATATATACTCTCCACTTTGGCATTCTTAAGTTAGGAAAAAAATGCATTTGCCAGCTTTTACTTCTGTGAGTTATATTGTCTATTTCTAAAATTTATGCATCAGTAGTTTGATAATAATTTTGAAACTATTCCTCATGCTCTAAACATACCTCTAAAAGTGTAGGCTATGTATGGTGCACACAGTTTTATTTCTGATGCTTTGCTCAGAGGTACATAATTGTCCAAACACTTTTTTTTTTTAATGAGAAGAGTTTATTTTATCTCCTCTTATCAAGTGTGTCTTTTTTTTTTTTTTTTTTTTTGTCTGTTTCTTGTAGGTTAAAAAGATACACCATCTCAGGAAAGCAGCAGTGTATTGTGGTTTCTCGGAGCAGCAACTCTAATCAATAATGAGCAGATGATAACCAGTTAAACAGTGCCTGGTAAACAACACAATCACAGTGACAACACTGCACAAGCAACATCAAAGAGCAGGGGTCTTTGGTGTTCCAGAGTCAGTGGGAAACATGTCCAGGATCTCAGCTGCCTGCCTCAGAGTGCCTGCAATTTTTACATAGATTTCTGTAAGCCTTGTAACCATGTCTGTTAATGTGACAGAGAATGATCCTCCCAGATTCTTTGTGGGTGGAGAAGAGGGAGAAGGATTACTGGATTCAGCCAGATCTACAGATTATGAACACTTCTATGACCATGGGGAAGAAGAGGAGGAAGAGTATGACTCTGTAAGTAGTGTAGGGACACTTGTTTACTATTCTTTGTTCTCAAGCATTGGTTTTGATTATTTCCAAATTTTTTTCAAAAATTGTTTGTAAAAAATATTTTTTTCAAAGTATTTTTCAGTATTTCGTTATTTTTCAAAAATGGCATTAGCTCACATAGGTCTAGTACTGAAATGGTGTTCTAAATTGAGAAATTCTTCATATTCAGATAATGATCTGTCAGTAATGTTTGGAAAAGAAGGATACCTGAAAATTAAATATACCTTGAACTGTGAAGTAGATGTGCTTGATTTTAGAGAGTTTCAGGGCAACTGAGGTTGATGTCCATGCTCTGCAGTCTTGATTTGTATGCTGGGAATGAACTTGATGGCAAAAGCCTTTGTTTTATTTATGGGGATAGTTGGAAGCAAAAAATTATTGGGAATTTTTCTTTTGTGGGCTGTCAACTGCTTCACAGTTAATTTTTGATTTTTTTTTTTCTTCTTCCTTGTCTTGGTATATCGAAAGTGCCTACTCAGTTAATCTTAAAATATACCTGAGTTTATTATCTTTATAAAGCGTTCTGAATTGTATTTGAGCACTGTGCTCACCGATTTTTAGTTTGCTTAAGACAAACTCTTAATCTTGTTATACATGAGTCATCATGTAATTTTTTAACTGTTTGTTGTTTGTTCTTTTTGCAACATTTCACTTTATAGATTAAATTTTCACTAATTGTAAATATGTCTATAAAGTTTAAATGCAAGACAGTTCTGCTAAAGACTTCCCATGATTAAAAGTAGCTTGGAAATGCAGAGTAGCAGTGCAAAATTAGCAGCTCAGATAGCTCAATTCAGTGAGTCTATTTTACAAGGGAAAGTAGCTGGCTATGTTTTTAAAAAGCAGTAAGGTGAATTAAAGGATTGCTCTGTGGGTTTTTTGTTTGTTTCCTTTAAAGAGCAGAGTAGGTTGGCTGTTATCTTTAGAAATACCACTGACAAAAAGAAATTATTGAAAGTTTAACCTGACTAGAGTATGCAAAAAAAGTGAAAGCATTTATGCGCTAAATAGTTTAGAAATCTGGGACAGCAGTTTCTTGTTTTCTAGTTTTCCTTTTCATAATTCACTTGTAATATTAGGTGATGAGAGACCTTGTGACTGTTAATTAGACATAAAAAATGATGTAATTGAAAAATCAATTACTAGTTAATTTCAGAGTAAGATGTAATTATGATTTTGTTGAGATTCGACACTCCTGACAGCCTTTGATCATGTCTGTTTGTTCCTGGTAACAATACTGACAAAAAGTAATATAGAGCTTTTAAACAGTTTCACTCTTGAGGCATTTTTTGTGAGGATGCAGTTACGCTGCACTTTGTTATCTGCTACAATAGATATTTCCATGATTAAAAACTAAATTAAAGGTAGCATGTGCATTTTAAGATAAAATACCTGCTCTAGTATAGTGCTGCTAAAACCCTATTGTGTTTTGAGAACACACAATAATCACTTTTCCCTTCCCCCCTTGCCTCCTTTCCAGCCACCGGAAAGACAAATTGCAGTTGGGATTTGTTCCATGGCTAAGAAATCAAAGTCCAAACCAATGAAAGAAATTCTTGAACGCCTCTCCATGTTTAAGTATATAACTGTGGTGATATTTGAAGAAGATGTTATTTTGAACGAGCCGGTAGAAAATTGGCCTTTATGTGACTGTCTCATTTCTTTTCACTCTAAAGGTAAATCTTGTAATAACATCATAAATACTTCTGATGTCTAAATAATTTAAGTTCTTTTAGCTTTTCTGTCTTGCAGTTTCATTGGATTTTCCTAGGACGTGATTCTTTGGTTTTCCTTAGTATAATACAACTAACTTTTAAAGTGCAAGTTTTTTAAATGATGCTATTTACGTTGCATGAGAAAGTCCTGTCTGACAAAATTTAAGAATAGCTGTCTCACTGGTAAATATGTTTGAAGCCAGTGGACATAGTGATCTAATGCAAAGGTTCCAAACTATTTACTGATAATATGTCTTGGAATTTTAATTTGTTTTTCTAATAAACATTTTAGGGTTTCCACTGGACAAAGCAGTAGCCTATGCAAAACTCAGGAATCCATTCATAATCAATGACTTGGATATGCAGTATCACATACAAGACAGGTAAATAACACTAATCACCTTTTAAAGCAAGCCATTTTTGTCAGAGAATATAAAAATTTGTTATTGCATAGCAACAGTTCCAGTGTATTGTCCCTGGCCATGATGGAGGGTTTGGAACTAGATGATTTTTAACATCTCTTCTAATTGAAACTGTCCTGTGATTTCATGATTGTACAGTAGTTAAAATAAAATTACAGTGAATGTTACACTTTATTAATGTATGCATAGTTTTCTGGGATGTGTCTTCAGGTGTGGGTTTTTTTCTTTTGCTGCTTTTACATTGATGTGTCTGAAGATTTACCAAATTAGAAATTTGGTGATGCATTTTTCTAAAGCTTAGCAAATAAAAAAGTTTAAACTCATAAAATGCTCTAGGATAGGTATTATAGCAGCTGTACAAGCTCCTATAATTGTAAAAATCATGTGATTTACTTTATTTTTTTCTGTAAAGATGATACTTAACAGAAGTTGTTGGTACTCAAAGGTCTTGTGGTTATTGAAAGTGAATTTTCTTTTGGAGCTCAGGTCACGCATAGCAAACATTAATAAAACCACAGTGAGCAAAATACATAAACACTGGAGCCTTCTGAACAGTGAGCAGACTTGATGTTTTGGATGCCTTCAGTTACTGTTCTGTATAAACTTAAAATAAATGGTTGAAAGTCTTCTTTAACAAGACAATTGTTTTGTGCAAATGTCTGTTGCACTGCCAGAGAGGAAAGGACTGGCATTGCAAAGTGCATTTTTATTGATGTTGAAGAGATGGTTGCGAAGATACAGCTGTGTCAGTGACCTTTAAAGCATTATGTTAGTAAGTAGGGTATTATATATATAACCTTATCCTGTGTGATTTGAAAAAAAAAAAAAGTGTGTTTATTTTTCTCCTCCTTTACTCGTGGACTGTAAAATGTAAATATTAGCATGATTTGCTGGCTCATTGTGCAATATTTGTTCTTTTCTTCTAGAAGAGAAGTCTATGGTATCCTTAAAGCTGAAGGCATTTTACTTCCTCGCTATGCAGTTCTGAACCGTGATCCAAACAATCCCCAAGGTAAAAAAGAACAGAGAAAAAATATCAACCATAGCATCTCTTTGTTTCCACTGGAGAACAGTATGTACATAGTGGAAGGCTAAATCTCACTGCCTAGACAATTAATTTTTGCAGTTTGATGTCTTCACCAGCATTTAAAGTGTTGTTGTGGATTGACCCCTACTGGCTCTGGGGGGCAGTAAAAAAGAAGAGGCTGAGGCTATGTAAGCACTGTTCAGCACTAACAAAAATATCAAGACTTTTTTTGTCACAAGTTATAAACATAGCATCATACCAGCTGCTGTGAAGAAAATTAACTCCATCCCAGCCAAGGGCAGTACAAGTATGCAGCTGAGAAGTATGATTCTGACATCGTACATCTTACAGACATCATGGAACAACTAGAATCTAAGAGCCTCCTTACTCAAACTGAAATTCTAATATGTCACCAAAGAGAGCAGCATTCAAGATGTTATATTAACCACAATTATTAATAATTTTCCTTAGGAAAGTAGTATTGATGGAAACAAGTCAGGCTATTGAACATTTCCCCTTCTGAGTGTAAGCAGCCATATATTTGAAATCTATTCTAGATACATCTACAGATGATGTACTATAAATATAAATTGGAATTAATTTTTTGTGTGCCTGGAAACAAGCTGAACTTTTTCTACTAAGATGAAGACTTTAAGCAACAGTAAGAGATTGCAATGACAGGTCAAGGGAATTTTACATGAAAATGTCTGTGTGATCTAAGCAAAAAAGGACACATTTATGCTTCAAAAGTGAAATAAAAGCTGCTGCTTGCAGTTAACTGGTATTGAATAACAGATTCCTGATTGCTGATACCAGAGGACCTAATCTTATATGCAGGGTGCATCTATCACACTGTATGAGACAGTTCTAACCCTATGGAAGGTGCTGTGGCATCTGACACCACACCATGTGTACTGTTCACCCACCAGCTCCCTGATATTTCAGAGAAAGGCACTGAAAAAAAAGACGAACAGCTCTTCTCTCTCTTCAAAACATTTCCAAAATACACCAGCTTATGCACCTGAAGGAGACAATTTCCTGTCTGACACTGAGGGAATCAACAGAAATTCTGGAATTTAAAGTTTTTAAATAATACAATAATACAATATAGACATGGAACAGCAAACATACAGTGCATGTGATCATCAGTCGTGCAGTCACTAACAAATCAGAGAAACAAAGATGTAATACAATATTATTCTTTCAACCTGTAAAATTAATACAGATCTCTTAATAATTGAATGCTGTTAGTATACCATTACAGCTCTTTTCTTTGCACTGTTTCTTCAGAATGCAACTTGATTGAAGGAGAAGATCATGTGGAAGTGAATGGAGAAATTTTCCAGAAGCCCTTTGTAGAAAAGCCAGTTAGTGCTGAGGACCACAATGTTTACATTTACTATCCAACATCTGCTGGGGGTGGAAGCCAGAGGCTCTTTCGAAAGGTGAGTTTATGGTACTAAAGCTATTGAAAAGCTTTAGGTGTCTTAACAGGATTGCAGAGTAATTCTGTCATGTCCTGCTTGCTTAGGAATAGTGGCAGATCAAAGAAATTTCAGGAGAAATTTCAATGTAGATTGAATGAAGACCTATATTACTTGCAGTAGATTGTTACCTACTTGAAGATTCTTAGCACACGCTATGAATGTACTTTTAGAATCTTAGAAAAATCTTTTGGCAATGGTCAAAAGCTTGGTTCATTTGGTACAGGAAGTGTTTTCTCAGTACAAGTGTGGACAAGTGTGTTATTTTAGGCAGTTTTAAAGTTTCTCAAGCAGTATGCTATGAATTTTTTAATGGAAAAATACGTCTTTCAGATTGGCAGCAGAAGCAGTGTTTACTCTCCTGAAAGCAGTGTGAGAAAAACAGGCTCCTATATTTATGAAGAATTCATGCCTACAGATGGAACTGATGTGAAGGTATGACAACTGTGCATTCTTATTTATATTTAGAACAATCAAGTGCTCAAAGAGCTTGTCAGTTTTAAAGTTGATAGTGTATCTTGGTCAAGGATTAGTTTTAATTGAATTTTAATACAGTTTGTAAATAAAGAATGCAGTTCTGATTCTAGCTAAACATAGTACTTGTGATGTAGAGCAGCTGTACTTGCGTTGTTAGAATCAAGTACTGGAGGTTTGCTACCCAACATACTGTCTTTCTTTTTTTGTGTTGTATTAGTGCCAAACAGTATCTTCTTTCCCCTGCTAACAAGTGCTGCCTAGATACGTTATTTGAATGTTAAAAGTTACAAAGTAATCTAACTGAAGTAGATCTTAGTATGCTAATTAATAAGCAAAAGTTACATGCTAGAATTTTATGGAATCAAAGAAAATAACCTTCGTGGACCTTATCTGTAATAGGAATTTTGTTCATGCTAAGATTAGGTACCCTAAGAGAATGCTAAAGCAGAGCAGTAACAAAGTCGGTGTCAAGCCAGCCATGCATGAAGTACATCCCTTTGTGTTCATTCTGGCTATTTTAAGCGATTTCAAAACATGTGAAACCAATATTTTACAATATGTGTAAGAGATCACCACATTTAGACAAAAAAGTGCAGGTGTAGAGAGTGTGAGGTCTAATCCAAAAAGCCCTTTTATTAATTGCAATCACCTTCTTGGTATCACTCGGTGGTGCATGAGGAGAATACTCTTTTCATGTTCTCAGAAAAATGCCCTGGTGTGCTCTTCTTAAGGTTACTCTGTGCAACATTGCACAGAGCAACATTGCTCTGTAAACATCTGTGTTTACAGATGTTTGTGTAACAGCTTTACAAACTTTGCACAAAGCTTCTTGCAATATGAGCAGATGAAAATGGCTGGGGAGTAGGGACTATTTTGACTCGTTGTAGTGTAGTCATCAAGCAGTAGTGGGCTTTTAACACCCCAAATAAATGATGGATTTTTTTAACAAGACTATCGGCTTTATCTTAGGCAGTTTCACTAAATTTACCCTCTTGCCTGAATTCACTGAACTGGTAGTATTGGTACTCAACTGCTTTAGCTGAATACATTTTTTATCAGTGCTTGGATTTTACTTTTTAATTAAAGAAACTGTAGCCTGACAAATCTCTTCTAGCATAGGCCCCAAACCCTTCAGTGAGCATCAAAACTGCAGTAGAGAGATAACACAATTGTTCTCTAAAGCTCCTGCCTTGTTATCGTAAAGCTGGGCAGATCTTTGCTTTGTTTAGTCCTGAGTAAAATGTAAACATACTTTTTAAATTAAGAGAACCAGTTCTGCAGCCAGATTTCCATAATAAATAAGCTAAAATAATTCTCAAATTAACCTGTTCTCCAGGTTCTGCAGATGTTTTGGAGAGTAAAACATTTACATCTCTGTACCATCATAACTCAGAAATTAATTTTATTAATTGAGTTTCAAAATTACTGTTTTTCTTGTTTTATCCTAGGCAGTCACTAAATGATCTGTGTTCTCTGAAGGCAGAGAATGCTACTGAGGAAGATACTTTAGGTGTGACCTTTTCAGTGATGAAAGCAATGGTATCTTTTGATGTTGTTGTCATGTTCAAGTTATATGCATATATTTTGCAAACTTATGCAACATGATTTAAAATACACTTGATCAAGAGCTCCTGTCTTTCAATACAGGTGTACACAGTAGGTCCAGATTATGCTCATGCTGAGGCACGGAAGTCTCCAGCTCTGGATGGCAAAGTAGAACGAGATAGTGAAGGAAAAGAAGTGAGGTATCCAGTCATCCTGAATGCAAGAGAGAAGTTAATTGCTTGGAAAGTATGCCTTGCCTTTAAGGTAAGCTGATTTCTTTCGTATCTGATTGAACATTTAGTGCAAATTAATGGTTTGTTACATGAAACTTCCTTAGGGTTTTAGTGCATGAGCCAGCAGTGGTAATTGCTGCAGAACTCCTAGGAAGGTGAAAAGTTAAACTTCTGTATCCACATCTTTTTTTAATCAAGAAGGATTCTTCCTTTTATGTATTGAAAAGTTCTGGATAAGTTGCTTTTGTTGCATTAGTTCCCTGAATTTACGTGTTGCTATTGTGCTTTGCTAGTCCACAGTGTATCTATTCTATGTATAATATTTTCACATGTTTTGATAATAGTTTCGAAGGTAGCAAAACAGTTTCAGTAAAGTTTTTGTAATTCTGTTACCTAGTATTTACATCGGGTACAGATTAATTGTTAATTTGGTAGTGATGTGATTAAGTACTTACTTGAATAATTTCATATTAATTTGATAGTTTCCATTTTTGTATAATTTTAAGATTGCTGTATAGTTATAAGGATTCTTTTGTTCAAAACTTCATTCTGTCTCTTACCCTCCTTTCACCTGTTTTATAAAAAGGCTTTCAGTCAGTCTGTCTCTTTACCTATGTGTGACTATGATGGCATTCTGGAGGCTGTGAGACTCTATCAGCAATGTGGGGTTTGAGTTCTTAAAAAGTAATCTGTTGAAGCAGCTTCTAGTGTCCTCTACTAATGACGTCAATAGTATGTTAATATCAAAACTATCTTGTCAGATTTTGACAAAAATGTTTTCCAAGGTTTTTGTAATATATTGCCTGTCATCCTTAAAAACTATACGTAGCGGGAAACTGCTGTCAGGGGAATTTGTTGGCCCATCCTTGCTGTAAATCCTGAAGTTTGTGCTCATGGAATGTGACTTTCAATACTAATAGTGCTAGGGAAATGCAGGAAGGACGAAGTCAAGTCAGGGATAGGAAGGTAAAAATAGGAAGATTTTGCATGATGTGGGTGAACCTAACACGGAATTAGCAAAAGATACTGAGCATAAAAATGTGTCATGTTTTTGTCATGTTTTCAGATGAATACTCTGTTAAAATATAAAGTTTTTTTAGGATAAGCAATCTTAAATCACTTGAACTTTTATTCTTTCAAACAGCAAACAGTTTGTGGCTTTGATTTGCTACGTGCTAACGGACAGTCCTATGTCTGTGATGTGAATGGCTTCAGTTTTGTGAAAAACTCCATGAAATACTATGATGATTGTGCTAAGATACTGGGGTAAGAGTTTTCTGATTTATTTCAGATTTGCCTATTAACTCTATTGCATATTACTATAGTTTATTTACTACAGATTTCTTATTACTATTAATTATTATTTATTA